>CM040422.1:175978296-176455620 GCA_022702705.1 Papilionanthe hookeriana x Papilionanthe teres
TTAGTCTAGTAAAAATCATGAATACAGAAGCACAAAGAACAACATAGCTTTAGATATCAGGTTGGTGGAGCAAAAACAAAATTTATCTCGACAGATATGAAGAACTTCAATACCTTACACTGCTAGATATTCGAAATGATAGAGCATAACGTACTTATAAACTTATTTAAATGCATGCCACATATTTATATTTATAAAACTATTCAGTAACACTATAGAAAAATTGTGAATTAACATTAAAATTATTTCCGACTTAAAAGTAGCGGTTGATTAGCATTCATTAGCGTTGTTCTGCGGTTCTACATCCAAAAGAAACGACGCAGGTGGGTTGCATTGAGCAGACGTCTCTAAGATGACGATATAGCGTCGATTATGGCCGATGCTAATTCCGACATAAGAGCCCTAAAATAGCGCTCCCGTAAACAGCAGCTCCTGTTCAAGGTGTGAAATCTTCTTCCATGCCTCTAAGCTTTGGTTTAGCATAAATTTTCATCATTTTTTTTTTCATAGATGTTAGATCCAAAAATACATAGGCTTTGCTTATCTTTTTTTTTTTTTTTCCGTATTTCATTGTTTTGTATATAATGCATATGGATTTCATGGTTAGCTGTGAGATATATAAACACATAAAAATTTTGTGCCATATATGAAAATTTTGGTGCGTGATATGTGAATGCATAAAATTTTTTTGCTATGTATGTAAATATGAAAATCTGGTGTGAGATATGTAAATATAAAAAAAATTTGTTTTATATATGTAAATATGAAAAATTAGGAGTGAGACATGTAAACCTATAAGAAATTTGTGCTATGTAAATATAAAATTTAGGTGTGAGATATGTAAATCCATAAGAAATTTGTGCTATATATTTAGGTGAGATATGTAAATGCATAAAGAATTTGTGCTATGTATGTAAATATGAAATTTAGGTGTAAGATATGTAAACAAAAAAGAAATTTTGTGCTATGTATGTAAGTAAGAAAATTTAGGTGCGAAATATGTAAATGCATAAGAAATACGTGTTATGTATGTAAATATGAAAATTTACGTGTGAGATATGTAAATACATAAGAAATTTGTGATATGTAAGTTTTGTGTGAAGTTAGGCTAGTGTTGATATTTGTATGGTTAAGGGTAAGATGATAGTATAGTAATTTAATACTGTCATGGTGAACTGATGGGTTAGTTTGGGTGTTAATAAGTTAATTAGTTATTAATTTTAATTTTCGGGTTTTGAGTTTCAGGTATGATGTGTAGTTGGCCAAAGGCTTCAGGTAGGATGTGTAATGTGCATGTGCACTAATCTATAGAACTAAATTTATTATATAAATGTATACTCAAAGTGTTAGAACATAGATGTATAATAGATTATATCAAAGAAGAAAATGATTAACTGACGAGTTTATTGCTGGAGTTGAACTCATTACAGCTGTCTGTGTACCTTTCAGAAGATATGTTTTGATGCTCTTGTGCGAAACACATGAATCAAGCGTAACTATCACCCGACGAAGTAAAATTGAGCCTATACTATAGGGGATTTAAACCCGATTATTGGTAGTGGACTTCACATGGTGAATTTGAATCAGATGTTGGGTACGATCATGCGAGAGCCTCATCAAGTTATGCTCCTCCAACTGTTCACGATTCTGACATGTATGAGAAAATGATTGGCGATGCGAGCATGACTCATTTTGTTGGGAGTGTGCTTGATGATGACTAGGAACGAACAGTGAAGTGAAACAATTCTATGAACTATTGAATGCTGCCCAATAACCATTGTGGGAAGAATGCACTTCGCACACAGAGTTAACACCCACCCTAAGTGCTGGGTATCAAATCTGATTTTAACATGCATAAGGAACGCTTTAATCAGGTATCAACATTATTAAACGAGATAAACCCCACTGGTAATTTAGTTCCAGAAGATTTGTACAAATTTAAACAGTCAGTGGCGAAGTTGGGGCCCCTATTTGAAAAGATAGATTGTTACGTAAACAGATGTATACTACATTACAGGGAGAATGTGCAAGAGACAAAATGTAGATTTTGCGGTGCTGATAGATTCAAACCAGGGGGAAAGAGTAAAAACCTGAATAATATTCTTTACAAATGTCTCTTTTATTTTCCTCTCATTCCACGACTCAAACAACTATTTGCTTCTATACGCACAACTCTCTACATGATATAGAATAATACATAATCTATTAGTTCTAATACAATGACTCATCCCTCAGTTGGTGAAGCTTGAAAGCACTTCGATCGTAGTAATTCAGATTTTGCAGTAACACACAATGTTAGGCTTGACATATGTGTAGATGGGGTCATACCATACAATCATGCTGCAACACCCTATTCTGGTTGGCCAGTTATTATTACGCCATATAATTTGCCCCCTGATTTGTGTATAACAATGTCACTTTTATTTTCAACATTGATCATACTAGATCCACATAGCCCAAAGAGTAAAATTGATGTGTACTTACAGCCTCTTATAGATGAGCTACAGGTATTCTGGGAGACTGGTGTGTTGACTTATGATATTGCAACAAAAAAAAACCTTTTACCTAAGAGTTGCTTTTATATGGACAATCAACGATTTCTCGGCTTATGGGATGCAATCTGGTTGGAGCATAACAAAGAAATTGGCATGTATTTATTGATGAACATGTCTAAAGCATTCAATTTGAAGGAAAGAAAAAATTCCTGGTTTGACTGTCACCTGAGGTTTTTAACACATGATCACCCATTCCAGAGGAATAAAGATGCATTTTTCATAAATAGACTTGAAAGATTAAGTCCAGTCCAAAGGACTAGTGGAAGCGATATATTGTAGAAGATCATTAAGGTACCAAAAATCACTGAGAGACTGAAATTAGCATCAATTCATCTTTCGATTATGGTGTTACACATAATTGGATGAAATAGAGTATTTTTTGGGACGTTTCATACTGGAAAACCAATCCGATTCAACATAATCTGGACGTTATGCATATTGAGAAAACTTTTTTCTTAATAATATATTTAATAATGTTTTGGATATCAAGGAAAAAATAAAGAACAATGTCAAATCAAGAGTGGATCTAAAATAGCACTACAAGAGAGGGGTTAGAATTGCAAGAGATAAATGCAGGTAAATTATTAAAGCCCAAAGCTACATATTGTTTCACATCAGATCAATGAAAAACAATCTTTGAGTTATTACATTCCTTGAAGTTTCTAAGTGATTGTGATCTAATATAGGCTGATGTGTTGTTTTGGGGATAAGAAAACAATTTGCCATGAAGAGTCACGATTGCCATATTTTCATGCAGTGGTTTTTACCTATTGCATTCAATGATTTGCCAAAGCTGGTACTTAATCCATTGATTGAAATCAGTACATTCTTCAAGGAGTTGTGCGCAGACACATTGGATGTTCCTTCTCTGCAAAGTCTTTACACAAGTATTTCATCATTGTTGTGCAAGCTAGAATGGATATTTCCTCCCGATTTCTTTGACTCGATGGAGCATCTGCCTACTCACCTGTGTCATGAGGCTATACTGAGGAGGATCATTAAAATATAGGTGAATGTATCCCTTTGAGAGGTTTGTTTTTAGTTTAGTGTGAACTATCAACTTTTTTTTTCTAAATGACCAAACAGTATAGATTATTGAATAAAAATTAAAAAGAATGTTAAGAATAAAGCACTTCCAGAGGGTTCGATATGCGAGGCATACCTATTACATGAGATAAATTACTTTTTGTTTTTATTACTTCGATCAAGGGCAATAGACGCAAGAAACTGTTGGTCAGATGTCTTTGCAAATAGAATTATCAGTATTCCAGATATCTGGTGCACTTTCAGTACACATGACATGTGCTACCTAAATGATAGAGAGCTTAAGGTTGCTTTTTTGTATGTTCTTCTGAACTGTGACGAGAACAAACCAATCATATAGTTAGATTAAATTTATTCAAAAATTCTCTAAATTATTATACGGAATGCAATACTAATTAACTCATACATATAAATCACATTGATGTCCACAGGTTATTTACCGAGAGCCTGAACATAGAGGGTAATCAAAGAAGAATTCCCAAAGTGATTCAAATTACATGAATGTTGGAGTAACTATTTAATCACCAGTATGCTTTATAGTTGTACTCAATAAATTAAAATAATTATGCTTTGGAAATTCTACTAGGTTCATGAAAAGAAGCAAAAAAATCACAAACAAGGGCTTATTAGATCTTGTTTGGGGTCCTAATCGAAGTGTCAATACATGACACATATTTGAAGTGAATGTTTACAAATTTGACACAAGCACTTAATGTGAAGGAAAGCAGACTTATAATTGTGGTGTGTGTTAAAGGAAGCACATACACAGATAATGGGATCAGCTATTACGACATATTAAATGGAATAGCCCAATTGCAATATTGGGGCTATGTTGAACGCAATGTCTGCATGTTTAAATGTGAGTGGTTTGATCATATTCCTAAGTAACACGAACAATAGACCCATATGATATTACTGAAGTTAAAATGAATAGAAGATATGCAAAGTATGACCCATTTATTCTGGTACGTCGGACTAGACAGGTTTATTATGTTCGATATCCTGGTTGAGCAAGGGATAACCTTGATTGGGTTGTTGTATTGTAGAATAGACCACAAAAAATTGTTGAAATGTAAAATATTATCGAACATATTTATTTAGAGCCAGTAATGTCTGATTTTCATATTCAGCTTAGCTCAATTGCTGAGGAATTACTCCTAGAGGATTCTGTGGACCTTCATGAAGAAGTCCATATGGATGAAAATGATGATGAGGTTGAGAAAGAAATTTTAAGTTTTTCAACATCTGGAGCATCGAATGAAACTGAATAAAAAATGGTATGTCTACTTAGATGTTTAGTTTCTACACCTTCTTGCATGGTTACGATAAGTTTCATGATATTATTTTAGATAGTTCTCATTTTAATTTTCTATCATATATTACATAGTAATCCTGCTAAATAATTCTATCTTTTTCCTCATGCACCACCTCCAGAAAGACTCCTCATTCATGGGACTTTGGGGAACACATATTAGAGGCTGAAGAATGTTATTTATAATGGTTGTCATTGTAGTATACCGGTGCACCTATTGATATTTGATTTTAAGTTTTGGTAAGTATTGCTTGCTTATATCATGTTATTGATATTTTTATGCGAAAGTTATTCATTAATTTTTGGTAGTTTTGTTTCATGCATAATTTATAAAATGTCAACCATATTGGAGATCACGTTTGATTATATTTTGAGTATGTTTTTACCTATTTTTATGGGCATCATAAATAAAAGAAATGTTACTTCTTGAATTTGTCTTCCTTAAGGATTTCATATCTCCATATACAAGTGAGTTTTTTAGAGCCATCTGGTGTCCGTTTTGTAAACCGCTTTCTCCATTATGTTCTATACATGTTTTTCTATTTATTGATTATTTTTTCATAATTTTTAAAATCTTAAATGTCAAGATATAAATAGATTTTTATAAAGATTTTATCTATAAATATAACATTTCAAATAATGATATTTATATCCTTTAATAAACAATAATTTTTTATTATAAATATCTTAAGGCATTAAAGCATTTTACATTCCTATACGTATTTCCATTTCATATTTCCAACCAGAGAAACGTAGAGAGAGAAAGGGCGATAAAAATATATATTCAATTTTAGAGAGAGAAAGTTGATTTTGAAGGCCATAAAGTAGATTTCGCTAGTGTGGCTAGTTGAAGAAATTGTCCGACACTAGGTAGGCTACTCTCAACCTACATCAGATTTTAGTTTCATCATTTTTTCGTCAAGTTTTCGAATTTTATTTGTCAAAAATTTGAACAAACTCAAATTTACGGAGATTTACAAACTTTTCTCTGTACAACTTTTTATATGTTTTATATTAGACTGTTTTAAACATATCGATATAAAAATATTTAGTTTTTGATGAGTTTTTTGTATTGTAAAAAATTTTGTATACTTTGGCACATGCGTTAAACGGATAGAAATGCTTTAAATAATATCCTGGACATTACATATAAGTGGCTTTACAATTTTGCTTTTCGATATGTGTAGATTAATTTCTCCTGTAAATTATATTATTACTTGTGTCTACTGGTATGTACCATTATCTATAGTATGTTATGAAATTTTATAAGTAAAAATGTTACCATTTATTGTTTTTGTATCATAAATATGTGCTAAAAATGATAAAAATGGGGGAGTTATAGGTGGTTGTGATTTGGCGGCTGTATGTTATTTGCAATCAAGTAGAGTTATAAGGAGATTTGCACATATATAACTATACATCTGTGTGTTTGATACACATGAACATATGTGAACAAGTGGAGATAAAAGTGGAAGTGGAGTATAAGAGAAACATGAGAGATATAAAAGAGTGAAGGTAAAAGTGGAAGTGGAGGTAAAAGAAGACGAAGATTTTAAAATAATTTAAATAAAGAATTAAATTTGATTTTCATGTCATTTTACTACACTTATGATATCATGTTGCTTATCCTGTGGTTACAATTTCTTGTACTATCATAGTGATAGATACTTAACAAGATATTTTTGAAATATTAGATTTTTTTTAAATCTAATACATGTTTATTTTTAATATTGAAAACTGTAGTATATTTTGAGTAGTCTGTTGAGCTATGATTGCTCACCCTTGCTTTATTCACATGTATTTATTTTCAGGAAATAGTAAGATTCAGGTTTAGTAGAAACTTTTGTATTACTTGTGAGAGCCTGATTTTAGGTATGTCAGTATCTTTGATCTTTATTTTTGACAAACATGGTGATGCTTAGCTTTTTTTGATAATAGAGAAATTAAACCATGATTGTTGTATATTTATATAATCTGAATGAAAGTTGAGTCCCTTTATTTTACAATATTTGATGATATTAGTGGCCTTGTGTATGAAACTTGAAGAAAAATAGATCAATAACATTTCTTTCCAAATAGATCTCGAATAATATTTTCTCTGTCATGAACTTGATAAGAGTTGATTCACCTTGATATGACGGGTTAAATCGATTTGGGTTGTAATAGAATTTTTGATATTAGAACAATGAATTTGAAGGAATTAATTTATAACCAAAACCATAGGATTAATTAGTAGATTAATGTGAGAGTTTTGAGTAGTTTACGATTAACTTTCTTTTCTACCCTTTCTTTTATGTATATGTGCATGTTAGGGGTATGTATTGAGTAATTATAGATCCCCATTATTAGGATGTGACAGATGGATAGAGTTGTAGTCATGTTGGGCATTATAGGGTATAGTGGGAGTTTGATCACTATAAAATATATTAAGAATTTTATACCAATTTTATATGAAATTGCACTTTAAAGAAAAGTATTTTCTTTGTTTTATTGCAGGAATGAAGATTTATAAGTACTGAAAACAAAAAGCACAAAAGAAGCGGATTTGGAGCAAAAATGACTCAATTTTATAAAAATTGAACTGTCCCGCCGACGGCGAGATTTAGGCCGCCGACGGAGAGTTTTTTCCGAAAGTTTTGAATATATTATAGGGAGCCCGCTGACGGCGAGATCGAGCCCGCCTACAGCGAGATCAGCGCGGTTAGCCCATCTTCTAGAAGCCCGTCGACGGCAAGATCAAGCCGCCGACGGCGAGACAGTTAAAAAGAGCCAAAATACAATGAACCTGAACGCTTTTTGAAGATGTGCTTAAGTACCCTTTGGAGATTTGACCCCTTCTATAATAAAGACGAATTCTAGTCAGTTGTGTGTCATTGGTGTGTCAGTTTTAGTCATTTGTGTGAAAGTTAAGTATAATTTAAAAGTCTTTGAGTGAGTGTTTAGTGTTTTGGTGTGCTGTACGAGAAGGAAGAGTCAAATGAATTTCAAGAATCTGCTTGGGGAGAAGAATTGAGATAAGTACATTTGTTATTTGTTTGCTAACTTTAATGAAATCCATGCTTTGTGTTATTTTTCCCATGCATTCTGAGTAGTTTCCTTAGTCTTTCTCTTTGTTATTGAGATTACGTAAAATGATGAATTAAAGTAATTGTGCCTAAAATATGAAAATAGAAATTGTGCTAATCTTTAACTTAAATCTTAATTTACTTTCAATCTGACCAATTGATTTGTTAACATATGTTGAAATATCAACTATAGTAAAGATTACATCCAAGATTCAGGGAAGTCAAAAGCCTTGGAAGGATGGTGCAAATAAATAGAGAATTATTAACCATTGGGCGCAGAATTGGACATTATAGTGTAACAGACTAAAATATTCAATTCGGTCTTATTGTTTGAGAGCTGAAGTGTAGATGTTAGCCCTTAGGCGAGGGGAACGTGGGAGCTCTGAAGTGGGAGTCGGCATCCTCCGAGCCTAGCCGCAGATTCAGTAATCAAACATAAGACTAGTCAATGTTCTTTGCACCTGGACCAAAGGGTAAATAATAGGAATGCTCCTATTTGACACAATACAATTAAAAACTTATTTCATTCTTCATTAACTTAATTCTCTAAAACAAGGAGAAAGATACTTTTCTGAAATCTTATATTCAACCTTAAGCATTAGTTTATTTTAGTTTAAGTATTCTTTATTTCCGTATACTAGATAGTAAGTAAGTTTAATTTAAATTGTCTTTGAAATTTGCTAACTTCCCTATGAGATCGATATCTAGGACTCCATTAGAACTCTATATTACTTGATAACGATACATATACTTGCGTAGTATCCACAATATAAATCATAAATTTAATAACAGAATCATCAGTATATATATATTCAGTGCGGGATCAAGTTTTTGATGCCGTTGCTAACTTTCATATCATATTTGTAAGTATAAATATTGAAAAGTGGATCAGAGTTCTTCTTTCAAATTCTATGACTAACTTTACAAGTTTGGTGGCTCAATTGATGGGCAATGCTCAATGTGGAATGTCTACTTCGAGTGTAGGGGAGGGGGATAGACACTTATAATTAATCTTGAGATTTTGGTTCAAGGGAGTATTACAACCTCAAGCAGTTGACAATTAGCTACTGAGACTAGGAAATCTTTTGATTGCATGCCGTGTCCAGAGAATCGTAAGGTGTCCTTGGAAGTGTTTTTACTTGATGGTGAAGCTAAGTTAGTCACCAATTTGGAATTTGTGGGCCGTCGGAATGGGAATTTCATCGGTTGGTTTGAAAAGTAATTTAATTTAGGGCCCGTTTGGGGCAACTTATCAGGTGTGGTGGCGGTATGTGGACGCCGCCTCCTTGTTTGAAAAAGACGTTCGCTTTGAATTAATTCTGCTGCACCGAACGTACTTGAGGGTTTTCGTTCATAGCGCGCGAAGCGGGATCAGGGCCACGTTCCGCGTTGGATTCGCGCGTTAGGTGAAGATTTCCCTCCCGTGCCTTCTCCCTCGCCTTATTACCCTGCGCCCCTGACCCCCTTCTTCCCGATCTCGTTCCCCCTTCTCTCGTGAAGCCCAGCTCGTCCGGTCGCGGTCCAAGGTGGAGTCCCCGCTCCTGTCCCTGCGCCGTCCTCCCTTCTCTGGCAAAGCTCGTGAAGCCTAGCTTGTCCCGTCACGATCTAAGGTGGAGTCCCTAATCCTGTCCTTGCGTCGCGCCCTTCTCTCGCAAGTTGGGTTTATGGGGTTATGGGATTCAGGAGGCTGAACGATCAGAGTTATTAATGCATTTCCTTTCTTTATTGAAGGAATGACTCGGTATTTTTTTTCAGCTATCTTTTTATTTTTTATCCGGCTTCTGTTCATGCTTTCTTTATTTTCCCTTTGATGTTTAGGTTTGTGGAGATATTTGATTCTTATGTGCATTGGTATTTGAATTTGTTGGAGCTTTAGGATATTTTGTTGAATGCAATTGGAAAGGCTCTTCCGGTTTATTGAAGATTATAGAATTTGATGTTGTAATCAGGGGCAGAATAATCATTTATTCGACAGCAGCTGCCAATAAGTCGTTCTAAATAAGCTCCCCAAAACAGCAAGCCGGCTTATCCTGATAATCTGCTTATCAGCAGATTATAAATAATTTACACCTGCCCCAAACAGACTCTTAATATATATATATATACATACATATATATATATATATATACATATATATATATATGTATGTATATATATATATATATATATGTATATATATATATATATATAATGATTTTTAAAATTAGTATTTTAATTTTGAAAAATATGTCCGAATAGATCTCATGTATTTTAAATATTTTAAGTAATCGAGCCTAATACCACAAGTAATACACTATCTCGAGAGATAGACATATTACTTGATAGTGAGCTCGATTATATAAACTAAATAATTTATGACATCTATTTGATATGTGAACCTATTGTATGACTGATAAATTCTCTTACCTAATATTGAAGATTAAGTAATGTTTATATTACCTGGTTTCTTTAGTTCCCTAAGGGCAATTCCATATAGTTAATTACATCTTAAATAAAAGAAGTCACATAAGAAAACTCTCGATAATGATTAGAGGTTTCATCTTCAAGAATTCAAATTTGAATTTTCAAGGTTGGACATGGAATCAATCAAATGGAAGTGGTTCAAATAAGAACATTTATTTTAGGAGTTCAAAGGTGGGAAAGGTGGGGGATGTTACAGACTTTGAGGCGAACCTCAGTGACTTCTCAAACTATCCTATTGTTTGGCTTTAATTTTGAAGATGATGTTATTTGACTTTTCAATTTTGCCAACTATTATTATTTATGGTTTATATTTGCATATTATCCGATCATGCAAACAACTTAGAAGATAGGAAGATTTACGTTATACCAAATGTCCTCGATGAATTTTGTTGGCGGAGAGGGGAGCCCAGTACAAGAGAAATGACATTCGAGATAGATTTTTCATAGGTGTACTTCACACTCATGGCTATAATTAAAATAAACTATTATAATTTATATAAAGTCCATAAGTGCATTGAAAGTAGATAAGATGTTTTTAGAGGTATTTTAAAGGAGGAAAGCTATAATTGCTAAGTGCAAATTGATCATCAACCTAAACCACGTGGGAGATATAATTCATGTTACGAATTATAGGTTGCAAATGATCATGTTTGACATGACCTCAATCAAGAATACAAACCAATGAATCTATAATGTAAGTAAATAATAAAAAAAGATCATAAATCTTTGTCCTATAGACGATTAGTAGAGTTGAAATAACAATAAAGATCTTGTTAATAATAAATTAAACCATCAGTAATATAATGCTAATGAATAGAGGAGAAATTCCTTAGTAACAATTTTAACAAAGAAAAGAATGGCTTGCACTAATATGAAAGGCTTTTAAGAGATTAATGTTTGCAATCAACTGAGCAAAATACTCAAAAGAAAGCGTTTGAAAGATCACCAACAAACATCTCATGATAAAATACTACTGTAGTAGATGGGCTAGAATAGCAATGAAGTCCTATCTATTCTGAAATTTTGGTGGACAGTTTTCTCTTATTGCATATTCTTAATACATGCAAAACTTTATACCCGGCCCCCATCTCTTAATAAAAAATAATCATAAAAATGCAAGATAAATATTCAAAATTTATATTATTTTATTAAATAGTTATGAAATAATCAAATTTATAAAGCACAAAAGATTTTCTTAATAAAATATCCTTTAATTTTAATGGTAAAGTTTACCCTTCTCGCGTACTTGTACATCGAAGCTTGCTCCTATTAGAAATTTATTTCAGTACCATTATTCAAAAGCTGTATATATAAGGTAATAATGAAGATAAGTCCGCCCCGCAGTACTAAGTGCCTGGAGTAACTTTTAAAATGGCATGCATTCATTTCTTCAGCATAATTTCATAATGCTTATATGGTCCCCCTCCCCCATCTCTTATATATTCAAACATTGATCATCATTTTGCCGAAGAAAAATCTTATTTGCATAATGCAGTGTCGATTAATTTTGCTGTTGCCAACTTTGTAACAAGCTGCACACGTTCTCTCTCTTTCTCTATCTCTCTCTAATCAATGCTTGAAGTAAACGCAGTGTAAAATTTCAGGCTCGTTTGGGGCAGTTTATTTGGTGCGGCGGCGTTTTGAAAACGCACTAGACATGTTTGGATAAACTGCTTCTTTTCAGCAGCTTATGGGTTCTCATAATGTTAAAAATAGTGTTTTCATACAGCACTTATTTTGGTGCGGTGGCAGCTTTATGACTACGGTCTGATCTTTCCAAAAAAAAAAAAAAATTTTGTAATAACCACCGCACCTAACTAATTAGTAGATTATTTTTAATCAATTTATCAGCAGATTATTCAATAAGTTGCAGCTGCCTTCACGGCTGACTTGTCATATCATAGTATTGTGCCCTACTTATGGTTCGCAAAGGAAAGTCTACTGATTAGAGCTACATTTAACCACTCAAAGCATCTATACATGTCTGTGTATTAGCTGATAGGCTTTAATTTCATCAACAATTCATGACATGACATCTTAATTAAATCAAGATCATCATTTCAAAATAATTATATGATAGTGAATACAAATGATTTCATATAAGATGATGATGAGAAATGAATCAGGAAGGGGAACTAATTTGATATTGCCACGAAGCTGGTAGCTACAGACTATGCTTTCTATAACTTGGAGAAAAAATAATCATTTTAGTCTAACTCGTAACAGAATCCTATGCATTGAATCGAGTATATAAATTGTATAGTTGTAGGGAAGGCTGAAAAATTAGCATATTTATTCCAGCATTATCCAAGTGTTCAGAGCCTTTAATTCATGAAATATTGATCTCTTTTTTTATTGTATTGATTTTCTTAACTATAGTTTATGTATTATTACTCTTCATTATTTTTATGCCACTTTTTACTTTGTTTTTTTAGTATTAATTTTAGTTTTTTATTATACTAAAGCATTTTGCGCAGCGTACCTATGCCGATTCAAGTGTTGAGATGTGTTGACATGTGGAGTCTAAGGGACGTAACAAACTTTTGCGCAGCGTAAATATGCCGATCCAAGGGTTTCCATGTTAGCATAACCATGCCCAAATGGACATAGTTATGTCGTGGCCGCTTCGATTCCTTCGATTCCACAGTGAGTGTGAAATAATTATGCAAGTTGTGGCCACTATAAAAAAAATGCTATAACCTACGACAAAGCCGACGACATAAATTTTAATCGATACAAATGTCCTATTTTACGACGGTTTAATGATGGCTTATACGTTGAGTTATTTCCAACGACATAACAACTGGCATACCGTCGCTCATGAACAATAGATTATTTTCCGATCATTTTTTATTATAAACGAAGTAATGCATCATCAGTTATAAGCACATACTAAGCGACAGTCATAATTGATTATTTACGAACCTGCCATATGGCAGGGCATAAACGAAGGACTTTTATAGTAACCGACGATTAATTTCGTTAGTTTTAATGTTACTAACAGACAGATTTAAAGTCGTTTGTAAGTCATTGGAAAAATTCCTTTATACCACCGAAATTCACTACGCCTCCGAATTTGCCCTAATCGCCCGATCCCTCTTGATCTCTCCCCCTCCCTCATGCCCTAACCGTCCCATCCCCTCTCCCGGTGACTCCAGCGACTCGGCGACCCTAGCTCCGACAACTCTAGCTCCGGTGACTCACCCGCTTCGATGCTCAAATGTATGGTTGGATGCTCTTACTGGACATTTATATGAGGTTGTACCTTAGTTTATGCTTTTTGCTGTTGTTGTCCTTCTTGTGGATATTTGTAAGGTGTGAACACCTTAGGTATCTCAATTCTAGTGTTCTAGGCGATGGTAACGTAGAAGGGGATGTTATTAGTAGAATTCAAATTGGTTGGTTGAAGTGGAGGAATGCTTTGTGTTTATTGTGTGATAGAAAAGTACCTCTTAGACTGAAAAGAAAATTTTATAAGATTGTAGTGAAACCTAAAATGCTCTATGGCATAAAATGTTGGTTTTTAAAAGAGAAGCATAAAATTAAGTGTTGCTGAAAGGAGAATGCTTAGATGGATGGGTGGCTATATACTTCAAGATAAAATGTGAAATGAATATATCTGTGAAAGGGTTAGAGTAGCTCATGTTATGGACAAGATTAGATAGAGTCATCTTAGATGGTTTTGTCACATTAAATATTGACCATATGATGATCCGATTAGAAGAGTGGATGTTTTAGAATCATTTATGTTAGGAAAGACAGTGGTAGACCTAGAAAGACTTGCGCATATTGTATAAAAAAATATCTTAATTTATTAGAATTAAAAGAAAATAAGACACTCAATAGGACGTAATGGAGAAAAAAAATTCATGTAGCCGACCCCACCAAGTTGGATAAAGGCTTGTTCTTGTTGGTGGAGAGAATTGCAATGTTTTGTGGCACAAAATTTTGGCCTATAAAAGATAAGAAAAAACTTAAGTGATGACGATATGAGAATTCTTAGGTAGATGAGTGGCATTACACTTTGACAAAATGCAAAATGCATATATCCGTGATAGGTTTGGTATAGATGGTTTGTTCATAATAAAAAAATGATTGACCCACAATTTTATATTATAATATTTTTAATTTAATTGCAACGACGCCAAAAACTTGACCCCGCTATATTATATGTATAGAATCGTAATTATTTATGTTGTGGATGCTTACGCAAGTATACGTATCGTATCGAAGTAATACGGGGTTCTAGTGGAGTCACGGTTATCGATCCCACGAGGAAAGAGAAAATTAAATAACAACTAATTTTAAAATAATAATAATAATAATAATAATAATAATATTATATGGAAATTTGGAATTCTGAATTTAAGCTCAATAAAGTAAACTATGTATTTTAATTAGATAAATTAACTAAGTAGAAAATTAATACTAATTGCAAGTGCAGGAAATAAAACTAATTGCTAAATAAGTCTTAACTATTCGGAAAAAGTATATTTCCCTTGTTTTAGAAATTTAAGTGATTGATGAATTTAAATAGATAATGTTAAGGTATTGTGACAAATAGGAGCATTCCTATTCTTTACCCTTTGGTCAGGTGTAAAGAATATGACTAATCACATGTTTGATTCATCGAATCCGCGCTGTAGGTGTGAGGATACCGATCGCCACTTCGAGCTCCACGTTCCCCTCGCACTGAGGGCTAATATCTACACTTCGGCTCTCAAACAATAGGACCAAATTGAATATTTTAGTCTGTCACACTAAAATGCTCAATTCTACTCCTAGTGATATTATTTCCCTATATATTTGCACCCTCCTTTCAAGGCTTTTGAATTTCCCCGAATATCAGATGTAATCTTTACTATAGTTGATAGTCAACATATTTTAACAAATCAAATGGCCAGTTTGAAAAGTGAATTAAGTTTTAAGTAAAAATTATCACAATTTATTAATATATAAAAGTATCTTTATTTTAATTTCATCAAGTCACTTAATTTCATAAACGGGGAGAAAGACTAAATAAACTACTCGAATGCATGGAAACTAAACTAAGCATGGATTTCATTTAAAGTTAAAAATAATAAATACAAATACTTATCTTAATTTATCCCCAAGCGTACTCTCATGAGTCCTTTCGACTCTTCCTTCCAGATACGAGACGACTCACTAAATACTCACTAAAGACTCAAAATAACTCACTTATAACACTTAGAACACAAAAGTAACACTAATTAACACTAAGGTAACACACAAAAGACTTAATTTCGGCTTCTATATATAGAGGTGAGCAAAGGACCAAGAGGTGTGTAAGCATCCTTTCAAAAAGTGTCCAGGTTCAATGTATCTGCACCATTTGAACTAGCTCGCCGTCGGCGACGAACTACCTCGCTGTCGGCGATGCTTCTAGAAGATATTCAACCGCTCTAGCTCGCTGTCAGCGGCTCAGCATAAATTGCATGATTTTGCTCCAAATTCGCTCCTTTTTATGATTTTTGCTTTTATCACCTAAATTCTTCATTCCTGCAATAAAATAAAGAAAATACCCTTCTTTAAACTGCAATTTCATCAAAAATAGATATGAATTTCTTAATAAAATTTTCAGCGATCAAAATCCCCCAAACTTACTTATTACTTGTCCTCAAGTAATTTTAATACTACATAAAAATAATGAGTTTTATAATAAGATTTTTCAATTTAAATAACTATGAATTAGATTAATTAATATCATAATAAAGTTAAATAAAAATAAAAATAATTCATGTAATTTAATTAATCTTATAGAAATAAATTATTTAAGTTATCGAGTCTAAGATTTCTAACTTACTATTCATTTCGGGAATGACTATATTTAAAAGAATAACTACTTAAGATATTCATATGATAAGAAATTCAAGAAAATACTATTAGGTAAAATTCTAATCCATAAACATAATTTTGGAAATATCTAAGTTTTTCCCTTTAGGTTAAATCAAATGAAGCCAATTTTTGATAAGGCATCTCCTCAAGCTTCTCCTCATTTTTCTTTTTTTTCTTTTTCTTCTTTTTTTTCTTTTTCTTTTTCTTTTTCTTTTTTTTCAATGAGGATTACTGTATCTGGAGAGCCTGTTAATAATTTTGAACTTCATTTTCATCTTCCTAAATTTGAAACTTAGAAATATTTCTTAACTTATATATACTTCATAGTTTTTACTTTATTGATTTTCAATCTTTTCTTTTTCACTTGAATACTTAAGAATTTTAATTTTAGAATATAGTTTTCTTACTAAAAATAGTTTACTATATTCTTATTCCCTTTAACCAAATATTTTATTCTATTTAATTAATTAAAGTACTAGAAATATTTCATTTAACCTTTTATAATAATTAAATAAAATAATTCATATTAAATCAAATTGAAAAATTTGCTTATAAAAATCATTTTATAATAATTTGAAAATAGAAATTGAGAACAAGTTAATAACTAAATTTGTATTTTACTCTCCCCCCAAACTTAAATTTTTATATCTATTCTAAATAATGAAAAAGAAGGAAAATAAATAAATCATACCTTTGAAGTTTATGTATTTCTTTTTTTTTCTTTGAAATTTTTGCGAGCTTTTTTATTTTTCATCGAACCCGTCATCGTTAGTATTCTCCATATATATATATATATATATATATAACAATTTAAAGAAAATGCAGGATAAAACCTAAGATAAGTATTAAACACAACAATTAAAATAACTCTACACTACACATATGAATTGCTAACATATTAAAAAAAATTGAACAAACAGATTAACAATTTTAAAAACTTAAAACAATATAAAATAAAATAAAAACATATTAAAGAAAAACTAACATCCTAATTAACACAAAAATAAATACAATTAACTAACACAAAAATAAATCTAACTATTATAACAATCCAAGCAAATTAATCTAACTAAATAACCAATGTCTCAAAATAAAGTACTGAATATTACAAACATATACAGTCCTCAAAATAACTTACATCAAACAAATAAAATACAAAAAGTCCTAATCTTCAGCATCGAAGTCCCAAACTATATCATCCCCTCCTTGATCTGTAAGTCGCCGAGAAGACCGAGCGGGGTGATACCGAGTGTACACAGGGCATTCCGGAAAGACTACATCTAAATCTCCACTCCTATAACGACGTTCGGCTTCATAATATGCAATCTCGTATTCCGAATGTCGCTGGAGGTATTCACTATCATAATCATGTCTCCTCTCCGGATTATCAATCCTTTGATCAAAATGATCGAACCTTCTCCCCATGGTCTCTCCAACCTGCTCAAAACTCTTCCTATGCGAGTCGATTCATTCATCGGATCTTGTAAGGTAGGGGTGGTAGGCTCAGGAGGTCCATAGCTAGTAGAGGGTATATCTCTACTTGATTGAGTAAAATAACTTCTTACTCCTGCTCTCCACCCTTCATGAGACTCATACTTCTTAATGTTAGCAGCTGTAAGTGGTTTCATTGGTTCCACCCATTCTTCATCATCTCTAGCCTCAACTCCAGAGAGTTGGCAGAGTGCGAAAATCAATCCAGGGTGGCCCTATCCTGCTCCACTCTCATTTCGAGGAGTGGCCAGGATATTCTGATAAATAACTCTACCGATGTTGATGCTTCGTTATTCCGAATGCGAAATTCGAATCGCTCTATCTCGTGTTACCTCACTATGGTGATATGTGGGTAACGGGGTAGAACAAATGAAGTAATGCCGGGCCTTGGAGATCGCATTTAATTTGGAAAGAGGAAAATTCACTCTTTCCCTGCTACTTCATTTTCCATACTCCGGTCCCATCAGTGAGAAAGTTAATGACTTTCTCCAGTGGTCCTTCCATCGTTCCAAAAGTTTCATACTCGCTAAAGTGCGAGTCATGAACTTCATAGAACGCGTTAATTCTAGCAGCATTAAAATCTACAAAAAACCCTCGTACCTTTACAGATGCATCTTCAGCGGCAGTCAAATTGGCATAAAATTCTTTCACCACTTCTACAGCTGCTCTATACTGAACATAACAGAAATTTTCCCAGCCTCGTTCCTTTATAATCCGCTATACTTCTCCTCCCGGATTTTTGAATACCCGATCTGCAATGCACTTTCTTCCTTGTATATTTTCAAAATATTTTGCTTGTGCTCGTGCGTTGATGAATCGGTTTTCGTCGAACTCTACTCGATGTTTCTGTCGTGGAGTCATTCGATCAATTTGTGAAAATCACGAAAATTTTCACTAAACTTAAAAATAATCCTAAGAAGGCTTCCTACAACATTTGTAAGCAATTTAAATCAAATTTCATGGATTTCCACCGAATATTTCTTCCACATTTTGATTTTTCCCAAAATTTGCAATGTGGTGAAAATACATGGTGAAAATAAAAAATTTTTGCATAGGAGTGAAGCTCTTATCAAGAGAAGATAAAATCCGGTGTTTTTGAGTGATGAAATCGCTTCAAATCAAAGATCTCTCAAGCCCTAGGTCGGTTTTTGCGAAAATTGGAGGTTGGAGATGATGAATAGTGTTTTTGACCGGTCAATTATATGTTTTTTCCTACCTCGCTGTCAGCGAGATTTATCTCGCCTTCGGCGAGCTAATATTTTTCAGAACCAAAAACTTTCGGGAAAAATCTGCTGTCGACGAGGAATTCTTCGCTGTCAGCGAGATCGATCTCGCTGTCGGCGGGATTTTCTCGCCGTCGGCGAGATTCCAAAAATTTTAAATTTCTGAAATTCGTCACTTATTTTTATCCTTGATTTGTCTTATATTATATTTCTGATCACATCATTTATTAACTTAATAGGAAGATTAGCTACTTATACACAAACAAATTCACACAACACAACAAATTAACTTTAATATTGAAATCCATGGGACATACAAACTAACATAATTTTTAGACTATAATCAAACTCCAAACTTCAATCCTTACTACTAATCGACATCGCAAACCAAACCACGACACACTAAATGCCTGATACAAAACTATGACGCATATCTCGATTAAGTTTGAGATATTCAAATCATCACTCCAAACATAATAAAAATCTAAATCAAATCAAATAACATAAATACAAACATATTATAGAAATCTTTACTACTACTCTTCAAGGTCAGAATCTTCATTTTCTCTGATATTTCCGATATGACGATGATGCACAAATATGTTATAGAAAGGCCTGAAGGGAAATTCCGAAGCAGATTCTTTAGTGATCCAACCCTTCTGTCTCAGTAAATGAAGAAAGCTAGCTTCCAAGTGTCCAGAATGATCGAAGTGTTCCTTCATCCTCCGATCAATGTGATCAAATAAATCGGATATATTGTCGATTAAATCTCTCGCATTACGTAGTTCTTTCTCCATTTCATTAATTTTCTTCATAAGTAACTCCGTTTTATCCGAAATAGGCCTTCGCTATAGGATGATTCGTGAAGCTCTATCGAGAGATGAATGTAATGTCTTCATTATTGTCCAAAGTAGGGAACATATCTGTAGGATCGAGCGGCTTCAAGGTAACGATACCTTTTCCCAAGCTTCATAAGAAACACAGTACTTGACCGCGTAATGCAAAAATAGTAGATGGGTGTCCTAGTCGCGTGAGCCGACCCATGCACGATTAAACCCAATGCGGACTTAACAATTATTGATCCCACGTCGATAGGCGATCCGATTTGAATACAATAATTCAATATAGCGCATTCTTTCGAAACCTTGTTTACCCTCATAGTAGGTAACAATTTAGATGAGATGAAAAAGTGCCGATGCTTCGAGACGAGATTCAAAAGTGATGCGGAGAAACTAACATACCCGTCTTCGCGCATCTCCTAATCTTTCGTTTCATCGATCGGATATCGAAATATCTCATTCATATTATATCGAGAAGGCACAAAATTTGAATAGTGACATACTGAGGTGTTTTCTATAGAGAATAACTCATTTACTGCGGATGGAGTAAACGTTACCCATCTTTCTCGGACGTAGATATTCCCATTGTTGATCGCATGTAAATTAGAGTAGAACTCTTTCACTAATCTGGAATAACAACGGCGGACGTAGTGTAACGAGAATACCTCCCAGTGCCGTTGTGCAATCATTTCTTCTATCTTCGTAGTGGAATTCTCTAATCCTCAATTGACAAATCCCCGTTCCTTGATTACTCTTTTGTTTACCAAAACCTTGTTGAAGATTTGCTGTGCTTCCGCACTCACAAATTTCCTCCGGTTAAACACTCCAGATTTAGAAGAATCTAAGAATTTGGAGGCCATTATGGTGAATGGAATGAATTCTATTGAAGAAGGTAGACTTAGAATGGTTTAAGAATGGTTTTTCACTAAGGAATTGGTGTTGAAACCGTCCAGATCAGCATTTAAAGTATATATAACTCATTTTTATAACTTCCTCGCTGTCGGCAGGAGGTTTCTCACCGTCGGCGACTTAGTTATAAAAACTGCCTTTCAGGTTCTCGCTGTCGGTGGGCTCATTTCTCGCTGTCAGCGAGCTTATAAATAAACTGAATTAGGCGCGAACCTCACTGTCTGCGAGTATCGACCTCGCCGTCGGTGAGATTTTAAAATAATGTCCAATTTCGCTCTAAATCGAATAATTTCTTTTCTCATCATAATGGTTCGAATATGTGATGATTCTTAATAAAAATTGAGTAGTAAAGTTTCAATAATATAAACTAACTTTTAAAATATAATAAAAATAGATAACTAATATGGGTTGCCTCCCATAAAGCGCTTGGTTTAACGTCGTCGATCCGACCTAATTTCGATTATTAATCGAAGTGGACTAAGCATTAAAACCTCTTTATAGTTAGGTCTTATACCTTCGAAATATGGTTTTAATCTATGTCCATTAACTTTAAATTTATGTCTAGTTTTTGGATCTTCGATCTCTATAGTTCCGTATGAAAATATTTGAGTTATGGTGAAAGGTCCTAACCATCGAGACTTCGATTTTCCAGAAATAATTTCAATCTAGTATTATATAGCAAAACTTCCTGTCCTGGTTCAAAATTTCTCTGATTAATCTTCCGATCATGCCATAATTTCATTTTTTCTTTATAAATCCGATCATTATCATATGATTCATTTCTTAATTCTTCCAATTCATTTAATTGCAGCAATCTTTTCTCACCAAACTTCCTTCATATTATAATTAAATTCTTTAATCGCCCAATATGCTTTATGTTCTAATTCAATCGGTAAGTGACATGTTTTTCCATATATAAGCCTGTAAGGAGTCATTCCGATCGAGTTTTATAAGCGATCCTATAAGCCCATAATGCGATTGTCTAATCTAATAGACCAATCTAACTTTATTTGGGTTTCATGATTTTTCTAAAATACGTTTAATCTCATGATTGGATACTTCAACTAATCCGCTAGTCTGTGGATGATAAGTAGTGGATATCTTATGAGTAATATTGTATTTTTCTACTAGTTTGTGAATGTATTTATTTCTAAAATGTGTTCCTCCGTCAGTGATAATCACTCTCGGCATTCCAAATCTAGTAAAAATATTTTTCATCGAAATTTTGAAACACTCTTAGCATCACACCTAGGTAAAGCTTGTGCCTCGATCCATTTGGCAACATAATCAACGACTACTAATATATATGAGTTTCCAAACGAAGGAATAAAAGGTCCCATAAAATCCAATCCCCAAACATCGAAAATTTCAACTTCTAATATAAAATTTAGAGGCATTTCGTTTCTTCAGATATATTTCCTACTCTTTGGCATTTATCGCAAGTTTTAATATATCTATATACATCTCTAAATAGAGTAGGCCGGTAAAATCCAGATTGTAGAATCTTATAAGCGGTTTATCGATCCCAAAATGTCCTCTAAAATCGAATCATGACATTTTTGAATAATTGGTTCAATTTCTTCATAAGGTACACATCTTCTAATAATTAAATCCTTACATTGCTTATATAAATATGGTTCATCCCAAAAATAGGTTTTCGTATCATGGATGAATTTTTTCGTTGTTGCAAAGTTAACATTGGTGGTAAAATATTATTAACTATATAGTTTACTATATCGAAGCATACCATGGTATTTTCCACTCATTGATATTATATAGTTGTTCATCGGGAAAGCGTCTATAATTTCATTTTCAATATCGGATAATTCATGATTTTCTAATCTTGATAAATGATCCGCAATTTGATTATCAGTTCCTTTCTTATTAACGATCTCAAAATCGAATTCTTGCATTAATAGCATCCATCTAATTAATCTTGGTTTGGAATCTTTCTTTTGCATTAAATATTTGATAGCAGAATGATCAGTATGCACGATACATTTTGTTCCAATCAGATAAGGTCTAAATTTATTAAAACCATATACTACCGCTAATAATTCTCTTTCTGTAACTTTATAATTTATTTCAGCATCATTTAGAGTTTTACTAGCATAGTATATAACTTTAAAAATCTTTTCATATCTTTGCTCAAGAATCGCTCCTACGACGTAATCACTAGCATCACACATAATCTCGAATGGTTTCTCCCGGTTAGGTGAAACTATTATAGGTCGTTGTAATTAATTTTTCTTTTAAGAGTTCAAAAGCATTCGAGCATTCGATTGTAAATTCAAATTTCTTGTCCTTTTCGAGAAGTTGGCATAGAGGTTTAGTAATTTTTAAAAAATCTTTTATATAGCGTACGTAGAATCCGAGCATGTCCAAGAAAACTTCTTACCCCTTTTACCGTAGTTGGAGGTGGTAATTTAGACTATAACTTGAATTTTTGCGGGGTCCACTTCCATGACTTTTTCCGAAATTTTATGCCCTAATACAATGCCGCCAATAACCATAAATTGACATTTCTCCCAATTTAGAACTAAATTTGTTTTCTCACATACTTCTAATACTTTTTCAAGATGAGTTAAGCATGTGTCGAATGATGTTCCAAATACGGAGAAATCATCCATAAATACTTCTATTCCATTGTCGATTAACTTACTAAATATAGACATCATACATCTCCGAAATGTTCTTTGGTGCATTACATAATCCAAAAGGCATTCTTCGAAAAGCGAAAGTTCCATAAGGACTAGTAAATGTAGTTTTCTCTTGATCCTCGGGAGCAATTTGTATTTGATGATAACTAGGTGTATCCATCTAGAAAACAAAAATACTTATGTCCAGCTAATCTATCTAACATCCGAGTGCAGAAATGGTAAAGGGAAGTGATCTTTCCTGGTGGCGGTATTTAATTTCCTATAATCAATACATATACGCCGACCGGTAACTTGTCTTATAGGAATAAGATCGCTATTTTCATTGGCGAGTGACGGTTACTCCCCCTTCTTAGGAACACGATGAATTGGGCTTACCCAAGCACTCGTCGGAAATAGGATATATAATACCATTATCTAACCATTTTAAAATTTCTTTCTTAACTACTTCTTTCATTATCGGGTTTAATCTTCTTTGGGGATCTGCTTTAGGTTTATGTTCATCATCTAAATAATTCTATGCATACAGATTGAAGGACTAATTCCTTTAATATCTGCTAAAGTCCAACCAAAAGTTTTCTTGTATTTTTTTAAAGTTTCTAAAAGTTTTTGTTCTTGAGATTCGTTTAATGCGGATGAAATAATAGCTGGTAAAGTTGAAGAATTACCTAAATAAGCATATTTCAAATGATCGGGTAATATTTTTAGCTCAAGTTCGGGAGGTTTAATAATTGATGGAACTATATTCTTGTCGATATTTTCGGTATTATCCGGAAATTCAAATCTTTCCTGAATATAATCTAGTTCTTCGTTATTAACTTCAATTAATTCAGTATTTTCTTTTTCTAAATTATCTTCGAAATATTCCTTAAAATGTTCACGTTGTAATTGTTCAAGTATTTCCATCTGAAAACATTCATCATCTTTTTCTAGCGCAGGATATTTCATTGATTTTGCAATATTAAAGGTAACTATTTGGTCATTTACTCTCATAGTTAATTCTCCTTTCTGAACATCAATCATAGATTTTCCGAGTAGCTAAAAATGGTCTTCCTAAAATGATAGGAATTTCTTTATCTTCCTCCATATCTAAAACAATAAAATCTACCGGGAAGATAAATTTATCCACCTTTACTAACACATCTTCGATAACTCCCTTAGGATAGGTAACCGAACGATCGGCTAATTGAAGGGTTATCGAAGTAGGTGTAATTTTTTCCTAATCCTAATCTCTTAAAAATCGATAGAGGCATTAGATTGATGCTTGCTCCTAAGTTACACAAAGCTTTTCCATAAAATTTTTCTCCTATAGCGCGAGGTATAGTGAAACTACCGGGATCTTTCAATTTTTCGGAAGTTTCTTCGAATAATAGCACTACACTCTTCACTAAGTGCGACTTGTTTCATTATCGGTGAATTTTCTTTTTTATTTAGAATATCTTTCATAAATTTTACATAATTTGGCATACGATCTAAAGCTTCGACAAAAGGTATATTGATCGTTAATTTCTTTAGTATTTCAAGGAATTTATCAAATTGTTTATCTTTTTATGTTGAGCTAGTCGTTGAGGAAATGGTGGTGGAGGTGTTTCAAAGAAATTTTCATAGGTATTAAAGGATGTTCCAAGTTTGAATCTTGTTGAATTGTTTCCTTTTCAATTTCCACTTCCTCATTTTGGCTTTTAAGTTCTTTTTGAATTTGAGGTTCTAGTTCTTTTCCACTCCTTAGTTGTATTACTTTAATTTGTTCTTTTCATTGATCTTTAGGATTTATTTCAACATTACTAGGAAAAGTTCCGGGTATTCTATTATTTAGCGCAGATAGTAATATGTCCAAGTTGAGTTTTGATATTTTTAATAGATGTTCCTTGAATTTGTAATTGATTTCCTTGAATTTGTAGTTGATTTCCTTGATTTTGTAGTTGATGACCCATATTCAAAATTAATTCATCCATAGATAATTTCTTATCTTTGAATTGTGGGTTATTGTTATTAAATCCGAGTGGGTAATTAGGTTTATAGTTTGGATTTGTTTGATTAGGTTGATTCATCCATTGTTGATTAGATGTGTTATTCCAATTAAAATTTGGATGAGTTTTCCAACCAGGATTATAATAGTTTGAATAAGGGTTATTAGTTCTATTATTAATAGCATTTAAAGTTTCATAATTAGATTGAGATTCTATGATTTGTCCAGATGAGTTTTCTTCTAAAGTAGGATAGTAGTTCATTCCAAAATGATCAAATTTCTTAGATATAGCAGCAATTTGAGAAGCTAACATAGATATTACATCGTTTTCATGAATGCTGGCTATTTTTTTCGAATTTACTCTATCTGCAGGCCATTGGAAATTATTTGTTGCCATTTCTTCGATTAGTGCATAAGCTTCATCAAATGGTTTAGACATTAATGAACCTCCAGCAACAGCATCGATGATTGATCTTAAAGATCCTACTAATCCATTATAAAAGTTTTGAATAATCAACCAATCTAGTAGCGCATGATGTGTGCATTTCCTAAGAAGTTCCTTAAATCTCTCCCAAGATTCATATATTGATTCTCCATCTATCTGACAAAAAGAAGTTATATCATTTCTAAATTTAGCTAGTTTTAGATGGTGGAAAATATTTGGATAGAAATTTTTGTGATAATTCTCCCCAAGTTTTAATAGATCCGAGTCTTAACGAATTCGATCACATTTTAGCTCTTATCCCTTAATGAAAAAGGAAAAATTCTAAGTCTTATAACATCGTCGGATACTCCTTGATATTTAAAAGTAGCACAAAGTTCTAGAAAACTAGCAAGATGTAAGTTAGGATCTTCGATAGGTGAACCACTAAATTGATTGTTTTGTACCATTTGGATAATTGCGGGTTTAAGTTCGAATGAATTAGCGACTACCTCGGGGTTTTGAATAGTTAAATGAATTTCATCTGATGTAGGGTTGGCATAATCTCTTAATGGTCTTTGTTGGTTCATATTTTGAATTTCAGGAATATTCGCCATTTGTGTTAAATTTATAGTTTGTTTCTTTTGTTTTCTAATTCCTTTAATTGTACGCTCTAATTCAGAATCGTAAGATATTAAATTTTCGTTTCCAAATTTTTGCATACAATTTTAGGGTAGATATTAATTTATTTATTATGATTATTTTAAAATAGTCCGTTACTTTAGTAAATTTTTCTTACTTTCACGACAACTGGAGCGAAAACTTGATCCACAATTTTATATTATGATATTTTTAATTTAATTGCAACGACGCCAAAAACTTGACCCCGCTATATTATATGTATAGAATTGTAATTATTTATGTTGTGGATGCTACGCAAGTATACGCATCGTATCGAGTAATACGAGGCTACTAGTGGAGTCACGGTTATCGATCCCACGAGGAAAGAGAAAATTAAATAACAACTAATTTTAAAATAATAATAATAATAATAATAATAATATACGTAAATTTAGAATTCTAAATTTAAGCGCAATAAAGTAAACTAAGTATTTTAATTAGATAAATTAACTAAGTAGAAAATTAATACTAATTGCAAGTGCAGGAAATAAAACTAATTGCTAAATAAGTCTTAACTATTCAGAAAAAGTATCTTTCTCATTGTTTGAGAAATTTAAGTGATTGATGAATTTAAATAGATAATGTTAAGGTATTGTGACAAATAGGAGCATTCCTATTCTTTACCCTTTGGTCCAGGTGTAAAGAATATTGACTAATCCCATGTTTGATTATCGAATCCGGCAATAGGTCGGAGGATACCGATCGCCACTCAGAGCTCCCACGATCCCCTCGCCTGAGTGGCTAACATCGACACTTCAGCTCTCAAACAATAGGACCAAATTGAATATTTTAGTCCGTCACACTAAAATGCTCGATTCTACGCCCAGATGATATTATTTCCCTATTTATTTGCACCCTCCTCTCGAGGCTTTTGAATTTCCCGAATATCGGATGTAATCTTTACTATAGTTGATAGTCAACATATTTTAACAAATCAAATGGCCAGTTTGAAAAGTGAATTAAGTTTTAAGTAAAAATTATCACAATTTATTAATATCATAAACAGGGAGAAAGACTAAATAAACTACTCAGAATGCATGGAAACTAAACTAAGCATGGATTTCATTTAAAGTTAAAAATAATAAATACAAATACTTATCTTAATTTATCCCTGACGGACTCATCAGCCGTTCTCTGACTCTTCCTTCCAAGACGACGACGACTCACTAAATACTCACTAAAGACTCAAAATAACTCACTTATAACACTTAGAACACAAAAGTAACACTAATTAACACTAAGGTAACACACAAAAGACTTAATTTCGGCTTCTATATATAGAGGTGAGCAAAGGACCAAGAGGTGTGTAAGCATCCTTTCAAAAAGTGTCCAGGTTCAATGTATCTGCACCATTTGAACTAGCTCGCCGTCGGCGACGAACTACCTCGCTGTCGGCGAGGCTTCTAGAAGATATTCAACCGCTCTAGCTCGCTGTCAGCGGCTCAGCACAAATTGCATGATTTTTCTCCAAATTCGCTCCTTTTTATGATTTTTGCTTTTATCACCTAAATTCTTCATTCCTGCAATAAAATAAAAAAAATACCCTTCTTTAAAGTGCAATTTCATCAAAAATAGATATGAATTTCTTAATAAAATTTTCAGCGATCAACGACCATCTGATGAACCTGTTAGGAGAGTAGTTATTTTATATTCAACTTATGTTAAGAAAGGTAGAGGTGGACCACCTACAAAGACTTGGGCATATTGTATAAAATGATCTCAATTTATTAGAATTTTATAAAAATATGACTCTCAATAGAACACAATGGAGAAAAAATGATTCATATAGCTGACCCCACTTAGTGGGATAAAGGCTTGTTGTTGTTGTTATTATAGAGAAGCTGAAGCTTGTGGGCTTTAGAAAATCTCATTAAAGTCACCATACACTTTCTCTGGATTTACTAATTAACATACCAAATAGTTATCATAAATTAAGTTTTACGGGATTTACTCAACTCTATTCAAACTATATCCTACTTGCAACCAAACAACTCAAAGAGAAAGAGTTTAATTAGGGGTTGTTTGGTACATGATTTATGTAGGATTTAAACTAAATTCTGCCAAATGACAAAAAATGGCACTGTAAATTCTACAGCTTCTTAAATCCTATTTTTCTATATTTTGACTTAAATCCGAGATTTAACAAAAGAAGTATGAAGCAAGATTTATGGGATTTAGAGAGGTTGAAGCTTGTGGGATAAATCTGTTAAATGTAACTAGTAAGTTGATTTAGTATATCCAAATTTAATAAATGAATAATGATATTCTCTCAAAAATAAATTTTGGATCGAACTTCTTTCGAACTCGCCTCTGTGTGAATCAAAATCTGATCATTTAACATCAAATTGATGTTAACACAAATGGTAGAGATTCTCCCAAATGCACGAAATGGGAGCTCTGAGTCCCGTTCACTGTATTTACCACTTCAAGAAATAACCAAAAAGCCTGAAATGGTAACTTTGGAAGAGTGGAAAGTGCTAGATTGAACAACCCTAGGTTTAGTCTGTCTTTCACTTTCTATGATATTGAACCATTTTAAAAAATTTCTTATATGTTCATCATTCAATTTTTTTTTTTAAATTATTCTGAGAAAAGGATGTTATCTTATATAGGAAGAAATTTGAGAACTTGTAATTTCCAATCTTGTGATAATTTATAATAATTATATTTCATAATTATCCTAATATATCCATTTTACTACAAAACTTTTGAATTACAATCACAAGTCATTCGAAGACATGAATAACCATTTAATTTTAACACATTTTACTTTAATAAATGACTAAAATATGTGCTTTTCATTTTTTTTTAAATTTCGAAGTTACAGTTTTTGAAGGAATCAGTGTAACTACATATAATGTAATGAGCAATTATAATCATTTTTTTCTAAAAAAAAAGCTAACTAATGATCATTAAACATAAATAAAGTTCTTCACCTAAGAAATAATTATAATCTATAAAAATGGGATTAAAATTTAAATAGTTTTATCAAAATTAACTTTTGCTCTTTTATCATAATTACAAGGTACTTTCAGTCTTCTTTCAAGAAAATTATTTTTTGGAGTAATAATTTTCTCAATTTTGAAGATAATATGCACCCATTTCTTCTGAAATGTTAATAGAGGCTGCTCCTCCAACACGATTTTTCGCTGTTGTATTGAATGAGCGGAAGTGACATCATTATGATGGATTGGATATCAATTAGGGGTGCAAAAAAAATTGGCTCAACACGTCAACTTGACTTAAATCTGAATAATAAATAAAAAAGAATTGGGCTTAAGTTGACCTAATTAATTTTTTAATTGTGTTCAGGCAAAAAAATCCCAACATATTTGTTACTTGGGTGGGGTTTGAATTGACCTGACAACTCAACTAACATAAAATTGACCCACTAATTTGAAATTGACTTGAAATTAAGACATTAAATCAAAGTTGACTCAAATAAATACCATGCACATATTAAATAGGTTTAGCGGGTCGGTTCGAGTTAGTTTGTTTGAACAAAGGACGTCAAATTCGGGTTAGAATTTCTGTCCCAATTTATATTTGGGTCGGGTTTCATTGAAATAACTTTTTATCAATTCAATTTCAATTCAAACCCAAACCACAGACTCATAAATCCAATTTGACACTCCTAGTTCCAATACATCCTTAAATCATTTTTACAATCTTTTGCTTGCAGGAATTCTTAAGACTCCAATATGTTATTCAAAACACATGCTGCACCTCATGGAATAGCTTTCCGTTGAGAAGCCCACCTGTTGACACCTTTTAAATTTTATCTTATAAGCAAGATCTTTTATGGTAGGTCTAAGTTGGATATTGTTCAAACTATTCATCAGATTTTGGATTATTTGATTTTTATTCTATTGGCCCTTAAATAATAACATCAATTGTTTCTAAAATATTTTTGAATGAAGGTTATATTAGACTTTTTCTATTATTGATAATATGTTGTTGATGGGTTTCAAGCGAAGAAATCACAATGGAGCCCATAATTTGATTCTTCTCGTGAGCTAGATATCTTGTCATTGAGGATGACTTCTTCCATATTGCAAGTTCAATATATTATTCATTGTACTTTATTTATTTTTGGTTCTATTTTCGATAAACACTTAATTAATTGATGATGCTGTTATTATTATGATTACTCACTCATTTGTGACTAGAGTTCTTGTCGAGTTAGATATTGTTTATATAATTGAGAAAGAAGTTTGAAATGATCCTAATTATCAAGATTACTAATAGAAGATGAAATTGAAGTCCTTCTAGCCTATTGCAATAATCAATACCAACTTTTGAATGAGCACAATCCTTTTAATATCTTGACATTATACAAATTTAAGAAGAACATTATAATTGATTAACCTTCTAATTTTGGATATGCATTACATTACAACTAAAGGTCAGTTAATTACAACTATTTTCTAACTATAGGGTTGAAATTATCTTGGGAAATTTTCATTACTTTAAAAAACTATGTCATTAACACTTTTGTGCTCTCTCGCTCATTTACAGGATGTGCTTTCTTTATTGACCGTTTGTTCATCAGAAGTATCTCTTCTCTTAATATATTTGATAATCTTCATTCATTATATATGGAGTTTAGATATGCCTCTCTTTCGGAGTTACTTTTTCTCAGTCTAAATATTTTATCTTAATCTTTCTTTGAATTACGTGTGATTTTTTGTTTTTTACGACAAAAGTACCCCTATAACTGGTAAGAATGTAATATAAACAAGTTCTAAGGCGGAAAAATAATAATAACAATAATAATAACTTATAAATGTAGCCAGGGTTAAAATTTTCAAGTATCATAGGTGCCCATGTGAGAGTTGCTAGCAAGCTCGTCTTTGTTAGCATAGCCGAATTAACCAGGGAAACCGACAAATTTTCTCCTCTCATCTTGGGATTTATGCTATCCTAAATAATTACTACCGTGTAAACTGACATCCCTTAGTTCCAAAACGTAAATTTATAAAAAAATACGTACCACCAAAGCAGAATCTCACTTCGAAAGTAAGTGCTAAATCATAGAGTTTGACGTCAGGATTCCATCTAACACATCTAGTATGAAATTACTTATAACTTATAATATTAACTAAGTAATAGGAAGCCAACCTGTTATATATATATATATATATATATATATATATATATATATATATATATATATATATATATATATATATATATATATATATATTAATTATTCACTCACTCTCTCTCAGTAGTCTCTCTATATATATCTCGTATATGATTATTAAGGATTTTCTAAATTTTATTGTTCTTATTTTTATGAGACTGAGTGCACACTTGAGACTTGTGTCTTCCAAAAGCTAAAGGCCAACAGAAATAATTAATTATTTTGTAAAACTTTTTTGAGTCTAAGTAACTGTACCAATAAAAAGGAACATCAATCATGTCAAAAGGAGAAAGGTTGAAAGGCACAACATTGATGAACCCCACCATGATCTTTTTGAACCCTGGTGCTCTCTTCCTTATCCAATCCATCTATAAAGAAAAATTCCTTTAAATTCCTTAGTTAAGCTCCTCTTTTCTCGAAATTATTGTGCGCGTAGAGATCATATGCAATCACTTATATACTATTATGTATTATTAGATACAAAATAATTATTGCCATAAAAAATATAAGAAAATATATAATAATATATAAATCAAATACGATAGGTAGTACCTTTATTTGACTCATTTTCCCCTCTTTATCAGTAGTAGTACATGACTCTTTCTTGGGTCTTAAAGCTGTTTCCAATAGCCTCTCTTGCTCTTTTTGGGTCATCAAAGTAGAGATTTTTGGGATTAATTACCTGTTTAATCTCTTCGTAACCATAATTTATTAATGGAGCCTCTTCTTCTCCTCCTAAATTAACACCAAGGAGAAGCTTCTGATCTCCTAGTTCATTAAAGAGTAAATAGTTCACTGACTCAAACTCCATTGCTGATCTCCCAAAGCTTATTTCAGAAAAGTTGCCGTTCAATTGGTTTCCCCCAAAAATGAGAAGCTTGCTGCTATTTAACTCGGTTTGATAATGGTGTGATGGCCACATTTCAGCTAAGGGGGACGAAGAACTGGTGTTGTAAAATTTAGATGGAAAATATTGGTGATGGGAGAGTAATGAAGTAGAAGAAAAAGAATGGAGGATATTATGATCAAGAGTTGGTTGTAATTTTTGATTATGTTGCTTTAACTGATGGCTTGATTTCCTTTGAGTTGGCGACAATCCAAACAACTTCTTCTTGAGCTTTGTATTCCAGTAATTCTTAACGTCGTTATCTGTCCTTCCAGGTAGATGTGAAGCTATTATGGACCATCTGCACTAAGAGAGAAGTCTATTTTAGCAAAGAGAAAAAAAAAAGAGATAAAGATGAGATTGGCATAAGTTAATTTTAGCTAGGATTACATGGCACTTAATTTTAAAGTGTAAGAGAAATTTAGGATAAAAAAATTTTAAACATATTTCATAACAATGCCAGATTATTTTATATAATATTTAGCTTAGAGATTGTCTAATTGCGTTGAATTGAGTGATGTGAAGGGCACATCCCTTTTTTCTTCTTAATTTTCGCAGAATAATGATGCTTGTTCTTGTACAAAATAACTATATTTTAACTAATTGTTTTGGAAAATACGGTGGAGAAAAAACTTAAGACTATTCTTAGAAAAATTTAATTAGAAAGTGTTTTGAAAAAAAAAATGATATAAATTTTAATTGGTTAATCATATGATAAACTTCCACTTAAATAATTGTAATAACTAATTTATCAAATTATCCGACTCAAATTTCTCATAAAAAGAATGCTTAATATCTTAATAAAAATGCCTTAAAGTTTAAGAAATGAGTTCTTATACATCCTGAGCTAAATTTAATTGACTCAGAATTTCTTTGTTTACCCCTTATCTTCGTCATCTAAACAGAAGCTATGCTCATAAATCTCGCATGCATGGGAAGGAAAATGCATGGAAAGTGGTCAAGTATGGATGAAGCTTTTTTATCCATGATTGCACTTTGCTAAAACAAGAAAGGAATGATGGTTTTTTTCATGTTCTTTCTTGTTCTTTCATGTTTGTAGATTTCTGAAGTAAATGATGGAATGAAAAGGAGATAACAGCTAAAAGTGATCATTGAGAAAACAAGACAAAAGAGTGTCAACTAACCTGCTTCCAATGGAAGCAAAGAGGTTGCATATGATCCTATCTTCTTCATCAGAGAAGTTACCATGCTTTATGTTGGGTCTCAGATAATTTAGCCATCTCAACCTGCAACTCTTCCCACATCGTTTTAGCCCTGGAAGCAACCCAAGGTCAAGTCTCAACAAATCAATTTCCATATAAATTATTTCAAGTAAAAAAATTCCTTATTTCTCTCAAAACTATTCCATAATAAGCTGCTACACGAGCAATTTGATCAAATATACAAGGAAATTTGAGCTTTTGTCATTAAAAAATCTCCAAAAATTTCAAGAGAAAGGGATAGGAAGAGGGAGAAAGGAAGGAGAGAGATGAATCATGATCACTAACCAGCTTTCTGTGGGAGGGAAATCCAATTGCCACCAATCCCAAACTTTTCTATGTAATCCTTAATCTTATTATCTTCCTCAGGAGACCAAGGTCCTTTCTTCACGTTTGCCTTATCACAACATGGAGCCCTACCCATATTGGACAGCTTTCTTCTGGCTTAATCCTTCAAGCTCACTTAGTCTTCTTATAAATTAAGGTGAAGGAGCGCAAGTCAAAGCATAGTTTGTTTGGTATCAATGAATTGTAGGGTACTAGTTGGCACGGTCTTTTTTTTCATATATATTCATCAATTTTGATTATATTTAAGCCACCATATAGACTTCCATCATCCATGAATAAAGCCTTCAGTATACTTTTGAAACTAAAGAAAACTGCTTAGTCACACATCTACATAAATAGGTGGAAGCGCATAAAAACACAGCCTTCATAAGCCGTAGGTGTAGAGAAGGTTTGATGCACACTTTCTTTCTTTTTTTAGAGAGGGAGATTCCATACGTGACTAGATAGTAAAAACAAAACTATAGCTCAGTTTTTCATCTTTGGTAGCATACTTTTACTGAATTTAATGTAAATTCGGTCAAACGCTAAAAAAGAGATGAGTTTAAATTAATTAGCCTTGGATTTAACTTAAATACAACTAAACACCTAAAAAAGTAAAACTAAATCTAACACTATGCTAGCTTCAAATTTTCCACGTTTTGTTATTATTCTCACCCGTTCTATCTTTTTGATAAGGTAAATCTGGATTTCATACATCCGAATACGAGTTAAATTTATTTCTGAGTTGATCGCAAGGGATTAAAGAGTTTGTTAAATTCAGATTTATTGGATTTAATAAATGCTATTTAACCCGCCTAAATCTGGACTTATTAATCTAATTTGGATTTAACTTCGGAAGAAAAAAAACTCATGCGCGGCTCCAATTATAGCTTCAAGTGGCACATTCACGAAGTGAGTTAATCTAGTTGTTTTAAGTAGTTATAAATTGGTCTGCATATGTTTCATGTTTTGAGTAGTTATGTTTTTAAGTTTAAGCAGTTATTTATGTAAAGTCAGTGGTGCAGTTAAAAGTTATGTTTATAAATAAAAAAAAAAATCAAAAAATGATGCACTACTTTAGACATCTCAAAATTCCTCTGTTTTTCTGTCTTTGTATTTTTTTTTTTTTGGGTTTAAATACCAACATTTGGTATCAGAGTGAGGTCAACGCCCGGAGAGGAGTTCGGTTCGGCTCCTGCAGTTCGCGTGAGGTCTCCCAGAGGAGTTCTGATCACTGAAAGGACCGACAAGGAGGGAATCCAAGGCTTGGAGAACATGACGCCGACAGTTTCGACTGCGGAAAAGTATGCGATGAGGGGACTTAGTAGGAGACAGGGACCAGGATTCGGATCACGACGGCCAAGGGTCTGCAACGGTTCGGCGGGGCATTGGTTGGATCTCACAGGAACAGCGAAGGCGGTTCCCAGAATGGAGAAGGAATCTAAGATTTCTATTAGGAGTATTCCTCCCTTTTGTAGATCGCAAGGAGGCATTTTTCGCGACCCAGTGGCGAGGCGATCAAGGGAAGAAAAGTTTGCGGCTCCAGGCAGAGCATCAACGAATCTTGCATCTCCATTAGAGGAATATTCCTCTGGAAGAACCATACAGGCAAAAAGGTAACAGGCATAGCGGTTCAAGAAGGAATCTAGGGTGAGTTCACACAGGTTCGCACAGGGCGTGCGAAGAAGGACAATTCGAGACAAGTAGAATCGAGGAATCAAGGGAAACTTGATTTCGAGAGCTGCAGATCGAGTGCGGGGAGGAGCAGTGGAATTAAGAGGCTGCAATGGACGGAAATAATGGAGATGCATCCAGGACGGTTGAAGTCTTCAAACCGAGGGCAATAGGAGCCTCAATCCCGGTACAATTTCCAATGTTAAGCGAGCTGAATTAGAGCATATGGGTTGTTAAGATGAAGATAATCTTACGTTCACTAGGAGTATGGTTGGTGATCGAGGGTGAAGAGAAAGACGATGATAAAGATCAAGGCTCTATGGTAGCCATTTCTCAAGTTGAGTCAGATGACGTGATGATGGTAATCGCGGATAAACAGACGACAAAGGAGGCTTGGGATGCACTCAGTGAGATGCAGGTTGGTGAAGATCATGTTAAGAAGGCGCACATACAGGTGCTGAAACGACAACTTAACAATTTACAAATGGAGGATTCAAAGACAATAAATGAATTTTCCATGAAGCTTACCATGCTGGTAAGTGTTTCAATTGTAATGAATATGGTCACTTTGCAAAAGAATTTCCCAAACCAAACAGAAGAAAAAGAGCAAACCTTATTACAACGCAAATTGAAGATGAATCTGCACTTTTGATGGCCGAAACAGATGTTGCCAGCTGGTGCGACTTTTTTAAATTGCCAAAATTTATGAACTCAGATTTATATATATTGATTTAGTTCTCTATTGAGTCACACAATTAAATGTAAGTATACGTATCACTCAAGTAATACAGGGCTCTAATGGAGTCTTGGTTATCGATCCACGAGAAGGTATTTAATTCTATAATGGAGCATAGAAATCACTTCACAAATCACAGCACAATTGCAATAATTACTAATAATAAAAAGATGAATAAACGGTTGCAGTTACTAATTCTACCAAAGTATGTTTTAACTTCCTAACACAATTAACTAAAAATTGATTAAATTTATAACAAAAGTTCAATTGTAAGAAAAAATCTTCCTCCTCTCCAATACTAATATAATGATTTAGTGATATAGATTAGTGATGCAATAGTATTGTGCCAAATAGGAGCATTCCTATTCTTTACCCTCTCCCGAGAGATATAAAGAACATTGACTAATCCTAAGTTTAGTCCCCAAATTTGTGGTTAGGCTGGGAGGATACTAGCTCTCACTCTAGAGCTCACACTTCTCTTTGCCTGAAGGCTAAATCTCGCTTTGGTTTCCAAAATCTAAGACCAAATTGGGGATTTTAGTCTGTCACTCTAAAATCTCCAATTCTACGCCCATCAAAATATATTTTCCTATTTATTTGCATCCAATCCCCATGAACTACGTAACTCATTCATGGACATTGAATGTGACCTTCACTATTATTGTGGAACTCATAATCCTTTTGAAACATATGTTTCCCAATAAGTTTTAACAATTCAATTGGCCAGATAAAAAAGTAAATGAAGTACAACGTGAAAAGGTTATCACAAATTCTCCATGATAAATTGACACATCATTTCCATATCACAACATCAACACAGCACATGAAAAGGAGGAAGACAAATAAATCTACTCAAGACTCATCAGAAAAAGACGACACAACATGGATCATATATATAAAAGTAACATCATACAAACAGACTAAAGAAAATACAACTTATCTCAAGCTCTTCCCCAAGAGAATCTCAAGTAATTCATTTGACTCCTCTTCTTTCTTCACAACAACACACAATTCTCTCTTTAGATAAGTAAGGACGAAGAAATCTCTCACTTTTGCTCTCCTCCTACACTCATTGGAAGAGAACAAACACAAAACCTAGATTCTCTCTAATGGACTCCTCACTCTCCCCGTACTCTAGAACAATTAAAAGACACTCTCTAATCACTCTCGAATAATTTAAATTCGGCTAAAACTGATTTCTCAAGAGTTTCCTCAAGCACCCTCTAAAATTTGTCCAAATACATTGAATCTGGAATTAAATTGGGATAGGGCGCAGTCCGATGCAAGATAGGGCACCGTGCGGCACTATATTATGGAAAACCACCCAAACTCTGTGTATATTAGTGCGGTCCCGCGCTGGTGACAGTGTCATTCAGCGCTAGTTCAATAAAATGCATTTTGCCTCATTTTGCTCCAAATTTGCTCCTTTTTGCTTCCTTTTACTCCAAAGGCCTAAAATCATTTTACCTGCATGAAATCATGAAAAATGCCCTTCTTTAAAGTGCAATATCATCAAAAATAGGTATGAAATGGACATTAAAAAGCTATCAAATTTTCAGTGGATCAAGATCCCCCAAACTTAATTATTACTTGTCATCAAGTAATTTAGTTAATACATAAAATAATAATCCACTACAATGAACTTTCTTTCTAGAATACCATAATTTTGACTTAGATAAATACAATGGTAAAGTTTTCAGAAAGATCTTTGAATAATTCAAGTAAATTTTGCAGGTGTAAGACTATCTAATCATCAAGTCTAAGAGTTTTAGCCTTATATTCATTTCAAAAATAACTGTCGATTGTCCTCTTAAGACACTTAAAAGGATTACATGAAAAGAAGTTTAGGAGAACACTACTAGTAAAGATGCTAATCCACACATATAAGTTCAGGAAAGTAATTAAGTTCTCCCATTTAGGTAGATCCAAGTGAAACCAATTTTTGATTAGGCATCTCCTCATTTTTCTCCTCACTTATCTTTTCTTTTTCTTCTTTTTCTCTTTTCTTTTCTTTTGCTTTTTACTTTTTCTTTTTCAAGTGAGGATTACTATATCTAGATAACCTTTAATAATTTTGAACTTCACCCTTCTCATCCTAAATTTGGAACTTACCATAATTCCTTTACGTTATTGGCATTTCTTTAGCTTATTATTGATTAATCATAGAGTACCAATCATTTCATTTCACATAAAGTTTTAAGATTCTTAATATTTGAAATATACAGTTTTTCTTACTTTGAGTAGTTAACTATAGTCATATTCTCTTATACCAAATATCTTAGCCTACAAAATTACTTTTCATTACCAAAACTTTCATACAAGTCCACTAAAGTACTCAAATAAAATCAAAATACACTTATCTGAAATTGAGCTCTATCACAGGAAATCATGTTAATAGTTTTGAAAATACATTTAAATGAGAACAACTCGATGCTTAATTCTTTCCCTCCCCCAAACTTAAATTTTGAATATCAATAAGATTATCATAGGTAGAAAGAAAATATCTAAACATATATGTAACTGATACCTCAATATGTTGGGCTTTTCATACCTTTGAGTTTAAGTAGGTCTTCTTCATCAATTTAAAATAGTAGGCCTGAAATAATTAAGAGCATTTCTACACACAAATATATGTTAGAAATCCGCAAGGTGAAGAAGTTTGAGATCTTAAAACATAAAACATAAAATAAACACATAAGACATTAACATCCAACTGTTACAATGACAGATTAAACTAATAAACTAAGTACATTCAAACTCCACTATCACATCACATCACAATTCCACATATTACAATTTAAAGTTCACCACAAATACAAACAAATACAAATTACATCACAAATACAAATCATAGTCTCAGGTACATCACAAATATATCAACAAATACTAAATGCAATGAAAATAAAAATACTAAACTACCAATCATCATATGCAGGAGCTCCACCATCATAAGGTTTATCAGGCTATTGTATTATAGTCCCTCTACTATTGTATTCAACTTTTCTAACTGATCCATAACATCGTACAAAGTAGGTTCCCTGGATGTAGATAGTCTCTCCTGACTAGAAGAAGGTACATCAGCTTTCTTACTCCATTTCCATCATACATGGGCTTCATAGGTCTTCAGGTTTAATTTACTTATGGGCTTCAGGGGGTGGACTACCTCATCATTATCTTCAGTTGCTACACTTGACTGAATACACAAGGCATGAATCAGGCTGGGGTATCCTATTCCACCTGTAGTCTCTCCTTTTGAATTAGTCAAAATACTTTTATGTTTGATAGCCCCGATATTGATATTCTTTATGTTTTGAATACAGTAATTAAGAACAACTCTCTCTACAATTACGTCAATCTTATGGGTGGTAGGCATAAGTCTTGCAGAAATGAAATAATGTTAGGCCTTCAATACATGATTCAAAGTAGAAAGGGTGAAGTTAACTTTTTGCCTCTGTTTAATCGTCCATTCCCCTTTTCCATCAATCAAATAATTCATAACCATATCAAGTGCTTCATTATTAAGAGGAAAATTCTCACCGCACAAGAAATGTTCTCTCAACTGGTAAAATGCATTGATACGTGAGGGGGTAAATTCAATAATTTTTCCTCTGACAAGGATATATTCACTCTTAGAATAGTATAAATTAGTATAAAATTCTCTAACAATCCTCAACATCGCTACAACAGTAAAATAGCAGAAAATCTGCCATTGACGATTAACAATTAATTCTTCGATCACACCTCCAGGATTTTTAAAGGCTTTCTTTTGAATACACTTCTTATTAATAAGAAATGTACTAAAGCGAGAATAAGCATTGAAATTTACAAATTTACTCTCATCATATTCAAATTTTCTCTTCCCTTTTACCATTCTTGGAGCTGATTTTCTAAAAGTATCAAATTTATTCAAATCAATTTCCAAATTGCAATGTAATAGGCTCTAAAGTAAATTTAAGTAAATAAGAACTTCAATATCAAGGAAAATCTCTAATTTTTCTCTAAAAACCTCAAATTTCTGGATCTTCCTAATGTAGGAGATTTTCACGATCATAATCCAAATAAATTAGTTTAAAGTGAAGCTCTTACTGAGAGAAGATGAAATCCGAATTTTTTCGGCCACGAAATAACTTCAAATCCAAATGCAAGTGAGCTAGGTGTGAAAATTGCCTTGGCTGGAGGTAGAAGACGATGGTTTGGGTCAAAATGGCGGGTCCGAGGGTTAAATAGTAAAATTTGAGGATTTAAGGCCTTTTTCTACTGGGCGCGGTCCGGTGCTAGTGTTAGTGCCGTTCATCACTATTTTCATTTCAATAGGCCAAACTCTCCATCTTTTAGTGCGGTACGGCACTGGTAGCTGCGCCGTTCAGCGTGAGTTCAAAATATGGGCTTCCAACTTTCTTTTACAATTTCGATCATTTTAAGTCCGCATCAACGTCTAATTAATCAATTTAAGCATTGAATAACATACTAAAGCCACGACAAATAATATTTTTTGCACAAACAACACAAAACATCACTTTGATATATAAAATCTAAATTACAAACATACACAAGTGAGACTAAACTCTACACATCATCAAGCCACAAAATATTAAATTACAGTGTCACTCACAACCACGACACACTAACGTTGAATACTGGACAAGAAAGTAAGTTCAAGCATAACATTCAAGCAAAACAAATTAAATAATAAGTTCAAACACATAAATGACCTGATCCGCAATTACACAGTAAATTAACTTCCAAAAGATGACCAAAAACTTGACTTGATTTATAAATAGCGGCTAGTGTGAAAAATCTTAAATGATATAAAAATTAGAAAATATTTTACACACTAGGGGTACTACGCAAGTATACGTATCGTTTCAAGTAATAGGTCTTTAGTCAAATTCTAGTCTACTACTAATAGTCCTTAGTTTGGAATGTCGATTAAAATTGTATTTTATTTAGCAACTACTCCTAAATGCAAGTGTTAAATGTAATATTAACTATAACTAAGTGCAAATAATAATTCTAAAGATAACCCTTTTTGGATGAATTAGTTTGGACAATTTTGAGATACTAACAACTACTATTCTTATGTAATGAAATTGATAATGTATATGAATGAGATGCATTAAATATTGTATGTGTCAAATAGGAGCAATCCTATTATTTACCCTTTGGTCCAGGCATAAAGAACATTGACTAATCCTATGTTTGGTTACTGAATCTGCAGTTAGGCTGGGAGGATACCGGCTCTCACTTCGGAGCTGCCACGTTCCCCTCGTCTGAGGGCTAACAATCTACACTTCAGCACCCAAACGATAGGACCAAATTGAGGATTTTAGCCTGTCACTCGGAAATCTCTAATTCTACGTCTGATTAATATATTTTCCTATTTATTTGCACTCAACTCCATGAACTTCACCATCCATGGAATTTGAATGTGGTTCCACTTTGTTGAGAATTACATCGCCCTTTTGGGACAATGCAATTACAATGAATTTTAACACTACAATGAGCTCTTTTTGTAATGTAAATGAAGTGCAAGTAAAAACCATCACATTTATATTTAAATTTACTTCTATCATGCATCCTAAACATGATTTCTACTCATTATAAAAGAAAAGTAAAATGAAAATAATAACATAATCTTCTCATGTCACTATTTTCAAAGAAGAAGAAAGAGTAAGAGAGATGCGTCACAAAGCATGAAGAAAATACAACAGAAACTTCATTTAACCAAAGCAAATCCACTAGGTAATTGTTTACAAAATTTTAAGATAATGAAGAACAATATTTAGCTTTTTCCCTTTGAAAGAAAGATGAAGATTCTCCCACAAAGTCTCCCGTCGATCCATGCAATGCTAGTGCAATCCCTTACAAATTCTCTTAAAAACTCCTCTCCAATCTCTCCAAAAGGGTAGAAATCTACATTTCTACTCTTAATCTAAGAATCCTAAACATTCCTCTCTTTTTTCTCTACTTTCCTCCTCTTTTTCTTCACTTTTCTAACATAAATTCGCCATTTTAAAGAGTATGGACGAATTTTAAAGAGTTCCCTTAAGCACCCCTTCGAAAAAGCGTTCAAATACGTCTAATTTCGGCCCAAAACCGCCAAAAGTCGGTCTAGAACCTTCCCGGGCACTGTCAGCGGGTTCGAGGCTGATATCAGCGAGCTTTACGGGCATTTTTTGGTGTTCTATGGAAAATCTCGCCGTCGGTGAGATTTAGGCCGCCGTCGGCGAGCAGACTGCTGCGCAGCTCCACCGTTTCGCTCCGTTTGGCTCTGTTTCAGCTCCTTTTCGCCTCATTTCAGTTGCGTTGCGTTCGTAACAGATAACCCTACAAAATAAGCATAAAAATAACCTTCTTTAAAGTGTAATATCATTCAAAAATATGCATGAAGTGTAAAAGAGATTAAGCATTAAAAGACTTATCGAAAGGTGTCAGGGCATAATTTCATTTCTTGCTCGTTTTTGCTCCAAATTGCACCGTTTTTGTTTCTTTTTGCTCCAATCACCATTTCTTGTTCCTAAAACCACAAAACATACAAAATACCTTCCTTTAAAGTGCAATATCATAAAAAAATAAGTAAATGATATAACCAAAAGCGTATATATTTTAGGCGTAGTCAATAAACACATAAACGCAAAAATCAAGTCTCTATTCTTCCTCAGAACTATCATCAACTCTTATATCTCCAATTGATTGCACGTGAATGAACAGATTGTAGATTGGACGAAATGGGAATTCTTTCATAACAGGGATGACTACGGCGGTAGTTGTGTAACATAACACTTCCCAACGTCTTTGAACAATATTTTCTTCAATGTGAGAAGTAGGAGAATTTAAACCTCAATTCACGAAGCCTCGCTCCTTAATCAGCCTCTTCTTTGAGATATTCTTGTTGAATAGACGTTGTGCTTTGAAATTGACAAACTTTCTATGGTTTAAAACTTGAAATCTTGAAGTTTCAACCAAGTCGGGATTCATTTGGATGAGATTTGGGAACTTTCTTTTCGTTTCTCTGGTAATTTTGGCGTCTATGGGCAGTTTTTGGGAGTTTAAATGGCAAAAATGCCACCTAGAACCGCCAAAATTTGAATTTAAGAATGAAAAATCATTTTCTGAACAGCAGCGCTGTCCGGCGCTGATAACAACGTCGTCCAATGCTAGTTCAATTTTCGCAAAACTTTTATTTTGTCCAAATTATTTCCAAACTTCGATTCGATTCATTTTTTAAATGTTGTTATTAAGGAAGGGTGTGACTTAATTAAGTGAAAATCAAACAAAAATAACACATCAAACAAACAAACCACTCAATAACTGTGAGATGCCTTCCACAAAGCGCTTGGTTTAACTTCGTTAGCCTGACATAACTTCAAGTTATTCAGGTTGCTCCAACATTAAAACCGCTTTAAAATTATGTCTATTGCCTTCAAAATATGATTTTAATCTTTGTCCATTAGCCTTAAATATTCTTGCAGATTTAGGGTCTTCAATAATCACAGCTCCAAATTGATAGATTTTTATGATAGTGAAAAGGTCCTATCCATCTAGATTTCAATTTCCCAGGAAATAATTTCAATCTTGTATTGTATAATAAAACATTTTGTCTTGGTTCAAAATCCTTTTTAACAATTTTCCGATCATGCCATATTTTTCTTCTCTCCTTATATATTCTATCATTATCATATGATTCATTTCTGATTTCTTCCAACTCATTCAATTGCAACAGTCTTTTCTCACCAACATCTTTCAAATTAAAATTCAATTTCTTTATCGCCCAATATGCTTTATATTTATATTCAAATGGCAAGTGACAACTCTTTCCAAAAATTAATCGATAAGGGGACATTCCTATAGGAGTTTTATAAGCAGTTCTATAAGCTCATAAAGCGGTGTCTAATCTAGTAGACCAATCTAATTTCTCGGGATTTATGGCTTTTTCTAAAATACGTTTAATTTCAAGATTAGATACCTCAGCTAAGCTATTAGTTTAGGAATGATAAGCTATAGAGATTCTATGTATAATATTATATTTTTTTCTACCAATATCTGAGTTAGATTATTCTTAAAATGAGATCCTCCATCAGAGATGATTACTCTAAGCATTACATATCTTGTGAAAATATTTTTCATCAAAAACCTTGAAACACTTCTAGCATCACACTTTGGTAAAGCTATTGTCTCAATCCATTTTGATACATAATCAACAACAATTAATATATATAAATTCTCAAATGAAGGTATAAATGGTCCCATGAAATCTTATCCCCAAGCATCAAAAATTTCGATTTCCAAAGTAAAATTAAGAGGCATTTCATTTCTTATAGATATATTGCCTATTATCTGACATCAATCACAGGTTTGCTAAATCTATAAACATCTCTAAAAATAGTAGGCCAATAAAATCTAAATTGTAAAATATTCTATCAATTCTGAAATGTCCTCCGAATTTAGAATCATAAAATCATCTAATAATTTGTTCAGTTTCTTCATAAGGCACACGTCTTATAATAATAAGATCTTTACATTACTTATACAGATAAGGATCGTCCCAAAAATAAAATGTAGCATTATGTTTGAATTTCTTTCGTTGTTGCATGGTTAATTCCGGTGATAAAATCTTACCAACTATATTGTTTACAATATCAGCATACCACGATATATCTTCTGTAACATTATACAGCTGCTCATCAGGGAAAGTTTCGATTATTTCCTTTTCAAAATCAGTCATTTTAGGTTATTTAAGTCTAGATAAATGATCAGCTATTTGATTAGCGAACCCTTTTCTATTAATGATCTCAAAATCAAATTCTTGCATTAAAAGTATCCATCGAATTATTCTTGATTTAGCATCCTTCTTTTACATTAAATATTTAATAATAGAATGATCAGTATGCACTATACATTTGGCTTCAATTAAGTAAGATATAAATTTTTCAAAGGCATAAACGATAACTAATAACTCTCTTTCTGTAGTAGTGTAATTAATTTGAGAATCAGTAAGAGTTTTACTAACATAGTGTATAACTTTAAACATTTTTTGTACATTTGTCATAAAAGCACTCCAATAAAATAATCACTTGCATCGCACATTAATTCAAATGGTTTCTCCCAGTCAGGTGAAACTAATATAGGAGCAGCGATTAATTTTTCCTTTAATGAATCGAAAGCTTTTAAGCATTCATCATTAAAATCAAACTTCTTATCTTTTTCCAAAAGTTGGCATGGAGGATTAGTTATTTTTGAAAAATCTTTAATATATCTTCTGTAGAATTCAACATGTCCCAAAAATCTTCTTACCCCTCTCACAGTGGTTGGAGGTGGTAAATTTTCTACAATTTGATTCTTTACAAGATCTACTTCTATGCAATATTCAGATATTTTATGCCCAAGCACAATTCCTCCCGCAACCATAAATTGACACTTTTCCCAGTTTAGGACTAAATTTGTTCTTTCACATGCCTCTAAAACTTTTTCTAAGTTGCATAGGCATGCATCAAATGAATCTCCAAATACTGAGAAATCATCCATAAACACTTCTATTCCATCATTTATTACTTTGCTAACTATGAACATCATACATCTTTGAAATGTTGCAAGTGCCTTACATAATCCAAAGGGCATCCTTCTAGAAGCAAAAGTTTCATAAGGGCTAGTAAATGTAGTCTTCCCTTGATCCTGAGGAGCCATAGGTATTTGATGATAACCAATTTATCCATCCAAAAAGCAATAATACTTGTGTCCAGCAAGGCTGTCTAACATTTGGTCTAAGAAAGGTAAAGGGAAATGTTCTTTTTTGGTGGCACCATTTAATTTTCTATAATCAATACATATTCGCCAACCAGTGACTTGTCTTATCGGTATGATTTCATTTCGTTCATTAACATCAACAGTCACTCATCCTTTTTTAGAAGCACAATGACTTGGACTTACCCAAACACTATCAGAAATATGATATATAATTCCAGCATCTAACCACATTAAAATCTCTTTTGTAACTACTTCTTTCATCATTGGATCCAATCTCCTTTGCGGATCAACTCTAGTTTGTGTTGTTCAACAAACAAAATTCTATGCTTAAAGATTGAAGAGCTAATTCCTTTTATATCTGCTAAGGACCAACCAAAAGCCTTTTTGTATCTTTTTAAGGTGTCCAGTAATTTTTTTTTTTGATATTCATTTAAATCTGAAGATACAATGACTGGTAAGGTAGATGATTCTCCTAAAAACATATACTTCAAATGATTAGAGAGAATTTTCATCTCAAGTTCAGGAGGTTTTATGATAGATGGAATTAAACTTTTATCTCCACTTTCCACAATATCCATTCTTTCAAATATTTCCTGAACAAATTCTAACTCTTCATTCTTTTTATCATCCAAATCATCTTCATTTTTACTTTCATCCTCTTATTCCAAGTTCTCTTCAAACACTTCTTTAAAATGATCTTCTCTCAAATAATCACAGATTTCCATTCGAAAGCACTCATCATCCTTTTCAGCTAAAGGGTATTTCATAGATTTCAAAATATTGAAAGTCACCTCTTGATCATTAACTCTCACAGTTAATTCTCCATTTTGAACATCAATCATAGCTCTCCTAGTAGCAAGGAATGGTCTTCCCAGAATAATTAGAATTTCTTTATCTTCCTCCATATCTAATACAATAAAATCTACAGGAAAGAAAAATTTATCCACCTTCACTAATACATCTTCCACAACTCCTTTAGGATAAGTAATAGAACTATCAGCCAATTGAATAGTCATAGATGTAGGTGAAATTTCTCCTATTCCCTATCTTTTGCAAGTTGATAAATGCATAAGATTAATACTAGCTCCCAGATCACATAAAGCTCTTCCAAAAAAATTTTCACCTATAGCACACAGGATAGTGAAAGTACCAGGGTCCTTAAGTTTTTCAGGATGCTTCTTCTGAATAATTGCATTACACTCACTGTTAAGTGCATCAGTCTCTTGGTCTTTGAACTTTCTTTTCTTTTAAGAATATCCTTCATAAACTTTGCATAATCAGACACCTGCTCTAATGTTTCAACAAAGGGAATATTAATCGTTAATTTCTTAAGGATTTCCAAAAATTTTGCGAATCTTTGAGGAAACGGAGGAAGTGGGTTTTCAACAGTAATCTTCATTGGTTCAATCAGATATTCTAAGTTTGGATATATCTTATTAGAACCTTTTTCAGTATCCACTTGCTCTCTCTCAACTTCAACTTCATTTTGTACTCTTGGTTCCAATTCTTTTCTACTCCTTAATTGAATAGCCTTAATTTGCTCCTTGTTTTAATCTTTTGGGTTGTTCTCAACTGTTGACCTCATTTTTGATGAGGTCTTTTCTCTTCTCTCTTCTTAGTACTTAGGATCTAGCTATAGGGATTCTCCTTGACTATCTTAGAGGACTAGAAATGAGACCCACCACTTAGAAATTCAAACACTTCTTGACTCCCTTCAAACCCCACAATTTTGACTGTAAACCCCCAGGTCACTTGGAGGGTTGAAATCAATGTGTGGAGGTTTAAAGGAGGAGTCCCCTATAGGATTCTTTGGCCTTAGGCTCACCCTGGGTGGCCTGGTCTTGGTGAGGGCAAGCTTGCACACACCACTCTCTCACACACATTATAAAAACTAAAACCACACTCTCACCTAATTCAACTCCCTGACTCATGTATGTAACTCATACGGATGGACCTTAACCCTTAAGCCCCTGGCTAAGAGGGTTAGGAACAACATATTGAGTGCCTAAAATGAGTCCTCTCATGACTTTTGTGAGCTTAACATGGCTTCATGTCTCAACCAAAATGATTTTATTTCACTCACACTTGATCAATCTTCACTTTTCCAAAATTTTAATTTTTGACCCTCGGGACCCTAAACCCACCAAGCCTACCAAATGCCCTTGAAATTGCCCAAAATTTGCAAAATTACTTAAATTATCCAAAATTTCTCAAAATCAATCCTAAACACTTCCCCCACTCAAATTGATCATCCATGACCAAATACACAAAAAATTTCCAAAAATATCCCTCAATACCCCCCAAATACCCAAAATACCCTTTTAACCCAAAAATTCTAAAAATTCCAAGAAAATTCTAAAAACTCCAAAATATTCTAAATTTCATTTTATTCAACTACACTATAAGCCAATTTTATCAATTTAGCCCACTTTTATCAAAACCCCCAATTTGAGCTATTTTTTAACCTAAGTGGACCCAATGTCCCACCAAACCAATCCAATTGACCTCAATTTTGATCCAAATCAATCCTAGATTCAATTTAATATCTCCAATATCAATTTAGACCAAACCCAAACCCAATTTTATCAACATGTGGATTCAATTTCAATTTGAAGCTTAAAGCCCAATTTTTGACATGACCTAAACTTAGCCCAAACCAACCCAACTCAACTCCAATTAACCCCAAATCTTTTCCTAAACCTTCCTAACATCCCCAAAAACAAAACACTAACATGATTTTCCCCAAATTTGAAACCAAACTCCACCCAAACTTATCCGAAATAAAAAATCCGTAATTTGGGCCTAAAACAATCATGAACCCAAATAGGCCCAAATCCCAAAATCAAAGCCCAACCAAAGTTGAAAAATCTTTGTGACACCCCCATAAACATTTTTAAACATTAATTTTACATCAAACCCAACATTGGCCCAACCTTAAACCATGTTGGCCCAATTTGATCCACTTTGGCCTCATTACCAAAAAGCTTAAATTGAACCCAATTCAATTCAAAATCACCCCAAACTTGTTCCAAATAATTCATGGTACATTCCTAAACCAATCCCAACATTTATTTGACACAACCCCTCACCAATTTTCATCCATCAATTTATTTCAAAACCTAAAAGCTCACTTCCTTAAACCATTTTAAAAGCCTATTCCAAAACCATTTCAAAGGCCAAAGACTTATTCCAAAACCCATGTAATATTGTCTCATCATGCCCATTTAATTAAAAATATCCCCTAAGTCCAAAATTCATCATTTTGATTAAACCAAAATGGCATCATGACAAATCCCATCAAAAACCCAAAGTTTTCAAAATTCCAAATAACCCTCTTCCATGAAATTGACCAAGCCATTTCCCAAGCCAAATGTGAGCCAAGAAGCCATGCACAAGCCACATGGAAGCCATGAAAGTCTTGGACACCTCACCAAGCCATTAATGGCAAGAGGAGGGGGTTCTTTATTAACCCTTCATTATCACTTTTTAACCCCATGTATGCTACACTCTAAACCAAGTTTAGCCACATCACCATGGATGGAGACTTCACCACTCCAATTCAGCTGACCCAAATGATTCCTTTCAGCCCAAAGTCAAGCCTTGGGTGGTGCACCAAGCCCAAAACCATCATTTGAACTCAAAATAGCCCCTCCCCCTTTCCATTTTAATCAAACCACTTTACACATGGCATCAGCCAATTGAGCTCACAAACATCAAGCCCTGACCTCCCTGACCCTGAGGGTGACCTGACCCTGGCTGGCCATCCACCAGGCCGCTAGAAACCACTAGGCCGAGAGGCCTAATTTGATTCAAAAATTTAAATTTCACCTGCTGAGCTGCCCCATTCTAATTGGCCACCATAGCTCTTCTTCTCCTCACCAGAGCAACAAATCCTGACCCTCAATCGCCCCCGGAAGCCCCTAACCATGGCTATTTAAACTAGCCATTCCTCTCGGCCAAAAGGTTGGTTGAAATCAACCTCCACGTAACTTCACCAAACTCCTCGCGCAGCTTCGCCCGGCCTAGCAGCAACTCATCCCCACCGTCTTCCCGCCCTAATTTCCACCGATCGAGCTCAATTTTGGAGCTCACTTCTCGAGTCGAACAGGACATTACTTGAAACTCCACCAAATCCAAATTAACTTCTCCCACACCTTCACCGGAGGTAGAGAAGAATTTCCCCAGCAAAAGCCCCCTCACCAGGTCAGTCATTGCTTCCAGAGTCCAAGGTTTGAAATCGGCCTTGGTCATGTTTGTACCTAGGCAATTCCCTAGAGCTAGAGACTTCATCTGGAGCTTCCTTGGGTGCAATTGAAGGTGCCACAACTCTCTGATTGAAGCTTCACTTCTCAGAGCCAAGGTATGGATCACTTCTCCCTCCTGAGCTTCAGTGAATTCTTCATTTCATTTGAATTAATTTCATAGCATGTAAACCATATGGATGTGTTCGTCTCCTCAAGACGAATCCATAGAGCATAAGAACACAAAAATCCATTGAGAAATGAGAGAGATCTTAGGGTTTGAGTGTGGACGGCTCTTGGGACACACCAGTTAGAGGCGATGATCGGCCGCCGTTGGATCGAGCGTGTATCAAATGGATGGTGTGGATTGCATCAGATCAGAAGACGAAGAGGGACAGCAGGACACGTGGCTGCTGACTCAGGTGGTGGCGTCGAATGGGAGCGTGACACGTAGGGGCTTCAGAGCTGCCAAGGTTGACGCGGCGCCTCATGGATAAGTAGAAAAATCCCTATTTTCTAAATTAATTAAATACCCAGAACTTAGAAAATCCATAACTTTGTGTAGAAAAATCACAAAAATAAAATAAAAATACTCTCTTGCTCAGTGAACAGAGGAGAATAATGTGGAAAAAGAATTAAGTTATTTTGATGAATATTTTATTTTTAATTAATTATTTACTATTTTTAGTATTTTAATTCTCCATACATGCATAAAATTCACCATGACATGAGACCATAGGGCTTTTATAGCCTCTCTTCTTGGGAACATTCCCTGAATTTTCCAAGGTCAGAGGCCATCATTATGGCAAGTTATGTATTTTTCAAGTTTATGTCTCTGTTTTGGAATTTTAATTCCCATAATTAGCATGTTGTTCAATAAATTCTAAGAAAATTTGGGGAGGTATCATAGAACCAGAGGACCCTAGGAAAAATGTATTTTGAGTTAATTCATTAAGAATAACCCTAATTGGCCTAAATACTCAAAACTGAATTTTAATTAATTTGGGTTAACCATACATTAAAATAGTTTGAAAACAATTCTCTACTGATCTTTAGGGTCAGAGGAGTACCACATAAAAATTTGAAATCAATTGGAGGTTATTAGCCCCACTAAATGGACTAATTAATTTACATGACCAAAATAAAACTTTAAAAATTCATAACTCCAAAAATAAATTTTAAAAATTCACCAAAATGGTTTTGGGGCTTCCTTGATGTCAGAGGAGACTAAGAAAATTAAAATTGATATTTTCTAAAAATTTTTATTTTTAATCATATTTTAATATTTTAATAAAAAAATAGTAAAAATCACAAAAATATTAAAAATCATAAAAATGTCATATTTTAACTCCTAATCACGTAGAAACAAACCAAATATTTTTCCGAAGTCTCTAGGTTAAGATATTGAATTTTAAAGGCTTAAAACAATTTTTAATATTAAAAAATGAATTTCCTTACATTTTCACTAAATTAATTCTAATAAATCAAAGAAAAAAAAATTATAAAATTTCTTTCTCTGAACTTCTTCAGGTCAGAGAGATTCAAAAAAAATATAAAATCCATTTTCCAACTTTAATTTTATTTTATAATTAATTAACACTCCAAAACTCAAAATAATCATAATATGAAATATAGTTTGAAAAATCACCAAAATTTGTCCAAGTGGTCCTCTAGTCAATAGGGATATCCTATAATTTTGTTAAGGATAGAAACCTTGCCTTGATCATGTTGTTGAATTTCCATTGAAAATCCCTATTTTTCATTAAGATATTTATATAAAGTAAATTAAAAATAGAAAAATCACATTTTCTCCTCTAATGTCTTAATTATCATGTGAGTGAAGTGACATAAAAATTTCAAGCTCATTTGAGCTCAATTTGATGTGTTATGAAATAATTAGGCTTAAAAGGGCATAATAGTAATTAAGAATTTTTACCCCTAATTAATATTTAGGTTTAATCAAGGGGAGGGTAAAACATCTGATTTTAAAATTTTCATTAGATGATTGAAACTTAGGGAATTAAGGGGTAGAAACCCATTAATGATCTTGAAAATATTTAAAGTAAATTTTAATAAATTAAACAATTTGAATTTTGGAAGAATAAGTTAAAATTTGGATTATTAAGATTAGGGATATGATTTAAGAAGATATCAATCCTTTAATTTAAAATCCCTAAATGAATCACTTTAATAATATTTCGCTTTTAATTAAATTTAAAGTGATAATTGAAATTAGTAATTAAATAATTAAAAGGAAGATTAACCTTAATTAAATTAGAAACTTAAAACATTGAATAACTTGATAATCAAATTGAAATAAATTTAAAACATTAAAATTAATTTAAGATCACTTGAAAGCAAATCTAAATCAAACTTGAAACATCAAAAATCAACCTAAAAAATAATTCATGATTAAAAATCAAACCAATTAAAAATTAACCTAAAATATTTCAATTAAATTAAATTTAAATCATTAAAAGTTTAATTAAATTGAATAATCTAAACACCTCTTTCAACCCAAATTAATCTAATACACTCAGATCATTTAAAATGTAAAGATTTAATTAAATTAAAACAACTTGAACACTATTACTAACTTAAAATTATTAAAATTTCATAACTAAATTAAACCACTTTAAATCATCAATTCCAATTTTAAATCATTAAAATCTTTAATAAATTAATTTGCCCTTAAAGGCCTTCATTATCATAACTCTTAAGTAAAGCATCAAGTGAAATGTCATTTTACTCATCGAACAATCAAATGTCCAAGTGCACTAAGCAAGAAGCAGAACACAATTAAACTTTGGATGATTAATTCACCAGTACAATAAAATTCATTTGGACTCAAAATAATCTCAGAAGTATTGAAAATATGTTTAGGACTCGTCCTAAGCACTTTCTCAATACAATGATATGTTTTAAAAGAACAATTGAACTTAACTGTTCTTTGATGAAGAAAATCATCCTTAACAAAAGAAAAAAGAACCTAGACGTCATAGGGATTGACTAGGAATAAGATTAGGATTTTGGTAGACAACTAGAACCTTTCCTTAGCTTTACCTAGGTGTTTTCTTGCAAATTTATAAATGCCTTAACATGTGTTTTAGTGTAGCTTGGAATGACGGGAAGACCCTCCGGGTATGCTTTTTTGCAATTTACTTACCTGCACTGTACTTTACTTTTCTTGCATGTTAAACAAGATTGACACCCTGCATGAAAACTAAAACCTTTAGGATAGCCACAAAACTGAAACTTAAAACTAAATTAAAAGTCACAACAAGATAAAATTCACCGCCACAACATTTCAAAATATAAAACAACACAAAATTTAATCACAAACAGCATACAAAACTACAACTATAACTAAATTAAAACGTCTTGTTGGATGATCGGGAATACCTCAGATGATGTAACCTATGTGTTGCTAACGGGATTTACCACGGTCTAAATAAAAGTGTGGAAATCATTTAGTTGAGTTTAGCAAATTCATCTGGACTAAGTGAATCCGATAAAAATAACGGTGCCGGAATGATGGAACCGTGGGATATTAACCGGTGTTGTTATAATCAACTTTAAGATTCCCCTAATAAAACACTAAAGACATTTGGACTTTAAAACTTTTCTAAACCAAAACACTTCTCTCATCTCCTGATTTTTACTTTCTAAAACTAAACCTCTGTAATAACAAGGAGCTTGGAGCATAGTGGGCAGCATGGCCATCGTCATCAGCAAAACTGGAATCTACATCAGCAAAACCTTTCCTAGTTTAAATAACCAAGCCATAGGATTTCGAGGTAGTTTGCCCAGTGCAACATAAATCCTCAACTTTTCGTTAGGCATTTGCATAATCATGTTATGCAAATTAAGCCCTAACCGGTCTTAGGACTCTGAGGTTGTCGTTTGATACGACACAAACCCTCGCATCTTCTAAGCTATACGTATGATCATATCATACGAATATAAGTCCTAATTAATTAAAACTGGCAGGATTATAACATTAAACAAACTCCCAAATTGAAACCAAATAATAGGATAGTTTGGGAAGTTGCCAAGATTCTTCTTGGATCCTCAGCTTCTCCTACCTCTCTTCCATTGGACTCTTAAAATAAACTGTTCCAAATTTGAGCTAATCCCTTTTGAAATTTCCAAAATCCAATTATTTGAAAACCTTAAATTTTGAAATTCTTGAGAGCAAAACCATTGATCATTATTGAGAGTTTTCTTAAGTGATTCGTGTCACTTAGGATGTAATTAACTATAGGGGCTTGCCTCTATAGGGAACTTTAAGAACTCAGGTAATATAAACCCTGCTTAATTCCTTTATATTAAGCAGAGGAACTTGTCGGCTTATAAAATAGGTTCGCAGACCAAACAGATGTCACAAATCTTCTAGTTTACTTAATCGAGCCCCATCATCAAGCAGTATGTCTATTCCTCGGGATAGATATGCAGTTTGTGATGCAGCGTTCATTTATATAAACTATTTAGGATGTGAGATTGGTTTTATTCATATCTTAAAAATTTTCAACTTTAAAACTATTTCTTAAAACCAAAATACTAATTTTCAAATTATATATATTTAAATTAGATCTAAAATCTAAAGTTCACCGACAATTTCTGTAGGCGACCCATTTTCAAAATACAACTTAACCTAAAAATATGCCGACATCAACATTGCGAGGAAGATTTCCAGAAGGTCTATTATTAAGCGCAAAAAAATATGTCCCAGTTGATTCTCAATGTTCTTCATTGCATCATTTTGAGCTTGTATTTGGTTACCTACATTCATAATTATTTCTTCAGTAGACAACTTATTTTCCTTAAATTGTGGGTTACCATTAAAACTAGGAGGATAAGAAAGTCTATAATTGGTATTTCCATGGTTGTTCAGATTTCCAACTAGATTAATAGAATTGTTTCCCCATTGCGGGTTAACAACAACATTGTTATTATTCCAGTTGAAATTTGGGTGATTCTTCCATCCACAATTATAATAATTGGAATAAGAATTTTTGAGTCTATTATTTACAACATTCAAGGTTTCATAAGGTGTTTGAATTCTATCATCTGTCCTGATGAATTTTCCTCTAACACTAGGGGTGTTCGATAATTGTACGGCTTATTTGTCAGGTTAAGTGTTTTGAAAAGGGGGTCACCTACAAAAATTTTCGGTGAATTTTAAATTTTAAATTTAATATATATATATATATATAATTTGAAAGGTAGCATTTGATTTTTGAAAATAATATTAAGTTTGAAAATTTTAAGATATAAAATCAAACCGATCTCACATCCCAAATAGTTTATACAAACGAGCACCGCATCACAAACCGTGTATCTATCCCGAGGAATAGACACACTGCTTGATGATGGGGCTCGATTAAATAAACTGGAAGATTTGTGACCCCCGTTTGGTCTGCGGGTTAACAAAAATATTGTTTTTTAATTTTAGTTGTAATTGCAGTTTTATTTTTATTGGTGATTAAATTTTGAGTTGTTTAAACATGCTGGATTCGATCATTTTCATGCATTTATAAGTACAGGAAAGTAAGACATTTAACAAATTGCTGAATGTAAATTGCAATAAACTTAAATGTTTACCTGAAGAGTGTTTTTGTTTCCACCAACTGCACTTAAGCTGCATGTTAGGATATTTAATATTTAAGGACGAGCACCTAGGTAGGGCTAGGGGAAGATCCTGATCATCTACCAACCATTTGATGTCTAAGTTCAGACCCTAGTTGCTCACCAAGTCCTATGACGTCTAGGTTGAAATCCTAGTTGTATATCAAGACCTATGACGTCTAGGTTGAAATCCTAGTTGTTCTTTAAGGATGATTTTCTTCATCAAAGAATAATGAGGTTCAATTGTTGTTTTAAAATACCTCATTAGGTTGGGGAAGTGCTCAGGGGTTTAAGCCCTGAACATGTTCCTAAACACTTTTGAGATTATTTTGAGTCTAAATGAATTTTATCATTCGAATGAATTGATCATCCGGAGTTTAGTTGAGTCTTGACTCTTGCTCAGTGAATTTAGATGTTTTGATTATCCCTTAAGTGAGGTGACATTCACTTGACATTTCTCTTAAGAATTATGTGGGTGAAAGCCTTTAGGGGCAAATTAGTTCATTAACGCATTTAGCTAATTTGTCTAAAGTTGGGTTGATGTTTTAAGACTGTTTCAAATTAATTATAATATTTTAGTTTTATTATGATTTGTTTATGTTATTTCAATTTGATTATGTCATTTCAAAAGTTGACTTAATTGTTTTTAAAATTGTTTTAACTTTAATTTTAATTATATTTAATTTAATTGCATTGATTTGAAGTTGATTTTAATTCAGTTGTATTAATTTAATTGTGATTTAAAGTTGATTAAATTATTTTAAAATTTCTTTAATTTAATTATATTATTTTTAATTGTTTTGAATTAATCATGTCATTTTAAAATTATTTTTAATTTAATTAATTATATTATTTTAAGATTATTTTTTCTTAAATTATCTTAGAAATTGTTTTAATTTGGTTATTTAATTTATCTTATTTTTCATTAATGAGTCTTTAAATTAAGATTAAATGATATTTGATCTCATCATTGATTAGGGGTTAGGATTAAAAAAACTCTTTCACTTAATACATTCTCTTTTAATTAACTTCAAATTTTTAATAATTTAAGAAATTATAATCATTTTGTTTATGTTGGAAAAGTGATAAATGAGTTCCTACCCTTTAATTCCTCATGTTTCAATCATCTAAGGAGATTAATTAGGATCATTTGTTTCCCATTACCCATAATTAAGTCTAAATATTAATTAAGGCTAAATTTCAATAATTACCATTTTGCCCCTTAGGCTTGTTCACTTCATAATTCATTAAATATGACTCAAATGACTTTGAAATTCTTATGTCACCCTACTCATGGGACAATTAAAATATCAGAGGAGAAAATGTGATTTTTCTGAATTAAATTTAATTTATATATTTCTTTTAATGCAAAAATAGGGTTTTTAATGAAAAATCAATAACTTGACCAAGGAAAGACCTATGACTTTGAAATTTTTACTAGAAGTGAATCTTAACCAGAGGACCATTTCGACCATAGTTGGGGATTTTTTTCAGTTTTAATTTAATTATTAGAATTATATTAAGTTCTGGAGTATTAATTTATTTTAAAATATTTTAAAGGTGGAAAAATTAATTTTATATTTTTAGAAAATCTCTCTATAGTCAAGGAATCCAGAGAAATAAATTTTATATTTTTTTTTATTTTTTTTGATTTATTAGAATTATTTTAGTGGAAGGTTAAGAAAATTAATTTTTTTAAATGTTAAAAATTATCCTAGGCCTTTAAAAATTAATATCTTAACATAGAGACTTAGGGAAAATATTTTGATGGTTTTCAAGTAATTAGGAGACCAAATGTGGCATTTTCGTGAATTTTTTATTTTTGTAATTTTTTATAATTTTTAATTATTAAATATTTAAAAAATGATTAAAAATCAAATTTTTATGAAAAATGTAATTTTATTTTTCTTGGACTCCTCTGATCATAGGTTACTTGAAAATTAATTTGGTGAAATTTTGAAATGTATTTTGGGTTTTATGAATTTTTTAATTTTCAAAATAGCTATGTCACTTAATTAATTTATTTAATAGGGTAAATTAATTCCAATTGACTTGAATTTTTTATGTAAGGTTCTCTGTATCCTAAGTGACAATGGAGAATTGATTTCAAGTGATTTTAATGTGTGGTTACTCCTAATTAATTAAAGTTCATTTTTAAGTGTTTATGCTAATTAAGGTTATTTTTAAAGAATTAAATCAAGCCATAGTTTTTCTAAGGTCCTCTAGTCCAGAGATACTTCCCCTAATTTTTCTAGATTTTTTAAAGCAATAAACAAATTACTGGAATTAAAATACCAAAACAGACACATAAATTTGAAAATTAGATAACTTGCCACAGAGATAACCTCTGGCCTTACAAAATTTAGGGAATGTTCCCAAGATCAGAGGCTACAAAACCCTATGGTCTCATGCCATAGTGAATTGTATGCATGAATGGAGGATTAAAATATTCAAAACAGTATTAAATTAATTAAAAATTAAATACTCAACATTCTTTTTCCATATTAATCTCCTTTGTTCACTGAGCAAGAGAGTATTTTTATTTTATTTTTAGGAATTTTCTATGCAAAGATATGAATTTTCAAAGATCAGGGCATTTAAATAATTCAAAAATATCCTATTTATCTACTTGACCACGTCGGCGCTGCGTCATCCTCGTCCGGGTCGAAGCTCCACGAGGCGCGCTCCTGTTTGTCGCCGCCATCTGACTCGAGAGCCATGCGGTCCGCTGTCCAGTGCCATCTCCTCGTCCAGTTTGATCTCCACCGTTCATCCAATACACGTGCGAATGGACGACATCCATTCATCGTCCCCAAGCGCCCTAACCCGAGAACCGTCCACACTCAAACCTTAAGATCTCCGTCATTTCTCAACCAAATTACATGATCTTGGGCTCTATGAACTCGTCTCAACAAGGCGAACACATCCATATGGCTACGATGCTTTGAAATTGACTTAAACAAAATAGAGAATCGAAACAAGCTCTTGGGAAAGAGGAGTTCCATACAATGGCTCTGAGAAGTGAGGCTTCAATCAGAGGAGCCTGACACATTTGTTGGAGTCTGGAGAAGCTAGGGACGAAGCCTTTGTTCGTGGTGAAATGTCTAGGTATGACTTCCTCCAAGTTCGATTTCAAGCTTTGGTGTATGGAGCAGATCGGTGGCCTGGTGATGGGGCTTAGATTGGGGAACTTCTTCATAGGTTGTGGGGAAGGTGTGGGTGAGTTTAATTTGATTTTGGTGGAGTTTTAGAGGGTGTCCTGTTTTGGGGTGGATTTTGGGTTGAGAAATTGAGCTCTGTTAATGGAGATTAGGGCAGGGAAGCAGTAGGGATATAGTTCTCTGTGCTGTGTGAGGGGTTTAGAGTGAATTGGGTAGAGTTTTGCTAAGGATGGTTTCAGCACCTTCTATGGCCGTGATGGAGGTGAGTTTAAATAGCCAAGTCCATGGATGATTTCAGGGAGGTTTGGAGGCTAGGATTTGCTGCCTAGGGGAGGAGAAGAACAACCATAATGGCTATTGGGGTTAGGACAACTCAGTAGGTAGATTTTAAATTTTTTGAATTCAAATGAGGCTCTCAGCCTGGTGTTTTCAGGCGAGCCAGGTGGTGGTCCAGCCATGGTCCAGTCACCATCTTGACCAGTGAGGTCAGGGGTTGAGTTTGGTGCAAGCAATGGAGGTTGGCCATATGTAAAGAGCTTGATTTAAGTGGAATGGGGGGAGAGTGCATTTTGGGTCCAAATGGGTCAAATGCATGGATTTGGGTTTGGTGCACCCTCCCATGGTTTGATTTGGGCTGAAAAGGATGATTTGGGTCAGCCAAAAGAAATGGAGAAGTCCCCATCCCAAGTACTTGTGTCAATTTTGGGTTAAGGTGTGTCATGGAAAGGGTTAAAAGTGCTTAAACATGGCTTAGGAAAGAGGCTTACTCCCTTGCTATTTAAGGTTTGGTGATGAGTAAATAGCTTACATGGCTCACATATGGCTTGACACAAGCTTTATGGCTCACATTTGGCTCCTCCATGGCTCACATTTGGCTTTGGAGCATTCATGAAAGGGGATTTTGAAATATTTTGGATTTTTAGCGAAAATTGTCAAGATGCTTGATTTGGAATAATTTGATGATGAATTTGGAACCTTAGTCAAATCATTTAATCAAAGTGATGATGAAATGATAATTGGCATGTGGGCTTTTCAGTGGATTTGGGCTAATTGAAGTGATTTAGCTCATGGGCTTGATTTTGGGCCTTTAAATTTGGGGTAAACTTGGGCTTGAGTTTGGGTTAGGTTTGGGTCAAAATTTGGGCTAAGTGAATGTTGAGTTTGGTTTAAGAAAGTGTTATGAAGAGTTTGGAAAAGATTTAGATTGATTTTGAATTGAATTGGATGATCAATTTGGTGGATTTGGACATAGGGTCAATTTTGAGCTTTAAGGGCAAATTTAAAATTTTTGATCAAATTGGGTTAAATTGACAAAATTGGGGCATGTGGTAGTTGAACAAAATAATGTGGAGAATATTTTGGAATTTTTGGGATTTTTGGAAAATTTCAAAATTTTTGGCTATGAAGGGCATTTTGGTAATTTTGGGGAGTTTGGGGTAGGTGGTCAAAAGGCTGAATTAAAGGCTCGAGGTGGTTTAGAAAGAAATTTGGAGTCAAACAAAAGTGTCCGGGATCATTTTTTATTTATGTGGAATGCTTTATGAATCCCAAAGCGTTTTTTAAGTATCGGCTATTTTGGCCACGAGGGGCCCAAAGGTAGCTCGGAAGTATGGCATATTTACAGTCAAACTTCTCACTTTAAGGAGAGGAACGCTCTGGAATGATTTTTTTTTGGAGCCCATGTGACTGTGAAGTTTTGAGTTTCTTGGCCCTTTTGGGGGCAATTTGGTAATCTTGGGAGAGTTTAGGGGCTGGTGGTCAAAAATTGAAATTTTGGGAAAAATGAAGATTGATTAGATGTGAGTAAAATGAAACCATTTTGGTTGAGCCATGAAGCCATGTTAAGCACACAAGAGCCCTGAGAGGACTCATTTTAGGCACTTAATATGTTGTTCCTAACCCTCTTAGCCAGGGGCTTAGGGTTTGAGGTCCATCCATATGAGTTTCCAACATGAGTCAGGAAGCCATGTTTGGTAAGAGTGGTTTTAGGGTTTGGAATGTGTGTGAGAGTGTGGTGTGTGCAGCTGGACCTCACCAAGACCAGGCCACCCAGGGTTTTCCTAAGGCTTGACCATCCTATAGGAACTCATCCTTGTCTTTCTACACATTAGTCGTAACCTTCCAAGTAATTTGGAGGTTAATGACCATCCATGTAGAATTCTAAAGAGAGTTTAGATTTGGTTGAATTTCTAAATGGTGGGTTCCATTTCTAGTCTTCTAGGATAGTCAAGGAGAAGTCCTATGGCTAGATCCCAAACACTAAGAGGAAAGAAAGACCTTACCAAAAATGAGGTTAACAATAATAATTCATTCTATATTGATCTACTTTCTTCGAAAGATTAGCAATTTGAGAGACTATCATAGTTATTGCATCAGAATCATGAATACCAGCTACTCTCTTAGGATTTACCCGTTCAGAGAGCCATTAAAAATTATTAGTAGTCATCTCTTTTATTAATGATTATGCTTCATCAAAAAGTTTTTATATTAATGATCCACCAGCAACATCTATAATCGATCTCAAAGATCCCACTAATCCATTATAAAATGTTTGAATTATTAATCAGTCTGGTAAAGCATGATTTGGACACTTCCTCAGAAGATCTTTAAATCTTTCACAAGCTTTATATATAGATTCTCCATCAAACTGACTAAATGATGTGATATCATTCCTCAACTTAGCAGTTTTTTAAGGAGGGAAATATTTTGACAGAAACTTTTGCGAAAGTTCTCTCCAAGTTCTGATAGACCTAGGTGCTAACGAATTTAACCACGCCTTAGCCTTATCCCTTAATGAAAAAGGAAAAGGTCTAAGTCTAATAGCATCATTTGACACTCCATCGTATTTAAAGGTAACACACAGTTCTAAAAAACTAGCGAGATACAAGTTAAGATCTACATTAGGTGTTCCTCCAAATTGATTATTATGTACAATTTGGATAATAACAGGTTTAAGCTCAAATGAATTAGCAGCAACATCAGGGTTTTGGATAGTTAAGTGAATTTCATGTGCTATTGGATTAGCATAATCTCTTAGAGGTCTTAGTAGATTTTCATTTTGATTATTTTGATTGTTCAAGTTGTTCAATATTTTGTGAGGATTTTCAGATTGTTTTTGTTTTTTTCGAAATTTGCTAATAGTAAGCTCTAATTCAGAATCATAAGGAACTAAACCTATAGATCCGATACTACACATACAATCGCAATAAGCACACTAACGATAAACAAACACACACAATTATGACTAGTAATTCAAATATAAGCTTTCAAATACTACCAAATTAATTTTTATAGTTACCTTACCCAGCAACGGCGCCAAAAACTTGGTGTGACTTTTTTAAATTGCCAAATTTTATGAACTCAGATTTATATATATTGATTTAGTTTTCTATTGAGTCACACAATTAAACGCAAGTATATGTATCACTCAAGTAATACAGGACTCTAGTGGAGTCATGGTTATCGATCCTACGAGAAGGTATTTAATTCTATAGTGGAGCACATAAATCACATCATGAATCATAGCACAATTGCAGCAATTACTAATAATAAAAAGATGAATAAACAGTTGTCGTTACTAATTCTACCAAAGTACGTTCTGACTTCCTGACACAGTTAACTAAAACTAGACTAAATTTATAACAAAAGTTCAATTATAAGAAAGAATATTCCTCCTCTCCAATAATAATATGATGATTTAATGATATAGATCAGTGATGCAATAGTATTGTGCCAAATAGGAGCATTCATATTCTTTACCCTCTTCCGAGCGATATAAAGAACATTGGCTAATCTTAAGTTTAGTCCCTAAATCTGTGGTTAGGCTTGGAGGATACTGGCTCTTACTCCAGAGCACACACTTCCCTTCGCCTGAAGGCCAACTCTCGCTTTGGTTTTCAAACCCTAGGACCGAATTGACGATTTTAGTCTGTCATAATAAAATCTCCAATTCTACGCCCATCAAAATATATTTCTCTATTTATTTGCACCAAATCCCCATGAACTACGTTACTCATTCATGTACATTGAATGTGACCTTAACTTTTGATGTGGAACTCATAATCCTTTCGAAACATATGTTTCCCAACAAGTTTTAACAATTCGATTAGCCAGATCAAAAAGTAAATGAATTATGAATTGAAAAGGTCATCACAAATTATCCATGATAATTTGACACATCATTTTCATATCACAACATCAACACATCACATGAAAAGAAGGAAGACAAAGAAATCTACTCAAGTCTCATGAGGAAAAGATGACAAAATATGGATTTTATATATAAAAGCAACGTCATACAAATAGAGTAAAGAAAATACAACTTATCTCATACTCTTCGTCAAGCAAATCTCAAGGAATTCCTTTGACGCATCTTCTTTCTTCACAAAAACACACAATTCTCTCTTTAGATAAGAAAGGAAGAAGAGATCTCTCACTTTTCCTCTCCTCCTACACTCTCTAGAAGAGAGCAAACACAAAACCTAGATTCTCTCTAATGGAATCCTCACTCTAGAATAATGAAAAGACACTCTCCCCTCACTCTAGAACAATGAAAAGACACTCTCTAATCACTCAAAAAACAGTTTAAATTCAGCTAAAACTGATTTCTCAAGATTTTCCTCAAGCACCCCTCTAAAATTCATCCAAATACATCAAATCTGGAATTAAATCGGAATAGGGCGCGGTCCGACACAGGATAAGGGGCCGTTTGGCGCTATTTTCTGGAAAACAGCCTAAACTCTATGTAAATTAGCGCGGTCCAGTGCGAGTGATAGCGTCATTCAGCGCTAGTTCAATAAAATACATTTTACCTCATTTTGCTCCAAATTTTCTCCTCTTTGCTTCCTTTTGCTCTAAAGGCCTAAGATCATTATACCTGCATGAAATCATGAAAAATACCCTTATTTAAAGCGCAATATCATCAAAAATAGGTATAAAATGTACATTAAAAAGCTATTAAATTTTTAGTGGATCACCAGCCATGCAACATAGAACGAGCAGGTGTTAAAGCATGAAAAAAAGGTGGTGCCAAAGAATAAAAGCGCCCGAGAGAATGCATGGTATTTAAGTACCAGCACAAGTAACCACATGACTGGTTATATCGATAAATTTGCTGAAATTAACACAAAGTTTAAAGGTTCATGAGGAAAAGATAACAAACCATGGATTTTATATATAAAATCAAAGTTATACAAACATAGTAAAGAAAATACAACTTATCTCAAACTCTTCCCCAAGCGAATCTTAAGGAATTCCTTTAACTCATCTTATTTCTTCATAACAACACACAATTCTCTCTTTAGATAAGTACGGAAGAAGAGATCTCTCACTTTTCCTCTCCTCCTACACTCTTTAGAAGAGAACAAACACAAAACCTAGATTCTCTCTAATGGACTCCTCAGTCTAGAATAATGAAAAGACACTCTCTCCTCACTTTAGAATAATGAAAAAACACTCTCTAATCACTCTAGAACAGTTTAAATTCGGCTAAAACTGATTTCTCAAGATTTTTCTCAAGCACCCCTCCAAAATCTATCCAAATACATCAAATCTGGAATTAAATCAGAATAATGTACGGTCCGGCACAGGATAAGGCGCCGTCCGACGCTATTTTCTGGAAAACAACCCAAACTCTCTGTAAATTATCGCGGTCTGGCGCTGGTGATAGCGCCATTTTGCTATAGTTTAATAAAATGCAGTTTGCTTCATTTTACTCAAAAATTTGCTCCTTTTTGCTTCCTTTTGCTCCAACGGCCTAAAATTATTGTACCTACATGAAATCATGAAAAATACCCTTATTTAAAGTGCAATATCATCAAAAATAGGTATGAAATGGACATTAAAAAGCTATCAAATTTTCAGTGGATCACCAGCCACACAACATAGAACGAGCAGGTGTTAAAGCATCAAAACATGGTGGTGCCAAATATTAAAAGCACCCGAGAGAATGCATGGTATTTAGATACCGACGCAAGTAACCACATGACTAGTTATATCGAAAAAAAACTGCTGAAATTGACATAAAATTTAAAAGTTTAGTTAAAATTGGGGTTGGCTTGACTGTAGAAATTCAAGGAAGGGGTTCAGTCTTGTTTGAAGGCTTCACAGGTAAACATCGAATACTTACAAATGTTTACTACATTCCAGTGTTGAAGATCAATATAATAAGCCTTGGCCAGTTAGATGAGAAAGGATGCAAGATTGTAGTTGAAGGAAGTGTTATGACTATTTTTGATAGATCACGAAAGCTACTAGCAAAAGAGAATAGGTCAAGTGATGCGACTTTATATATACTTAAAAATGCAAGAATTTGTTACTTCTGTTAGAAGATTTTTATCCTCGGCAACGGTGCAAAAAACTTGATGCAACCCGACCTTTACTTATGTAAGATTTTATGATTTTATAAATTAAATATTTATAATAATTTTTGTAAAAGTCACATTTTTAAATGCAAGTATACGTATCATTTTAAGTAGTACAGGGCTTTATTAGAGTCCTAATTATTGATCCCACAGGGAAGATTTTGAGAAAATTAAGAAATATTTTTAGATTTTTCAAATTAAAAGTAATTATTATTTTTATTTCTTTTCAAAATTCAGATTTTAAATTAAAATTTTTACTAAATGAAAGTAAGCAATAATTAAAGTAAAAATTAATGCAAGTATAAATAAAACAAATAGGTATAAATAAAACAACTTTCTCCTTTTTTAACCAATTCAAGATTTTTCAGAATAATTATCATTTGTGGAGAACTTGGATTATGGTATTGTGCCAAATAGAAGCATTACTATTCTTTAACCTTTGGTCCAGGTATAAAGAACATTGGCTAATCTATAGATCGGTTCAGGATGTTTTATAATAGAATGAGTTAATCTAGGCTCACACTACTAGATGTCCAAGGGTGGCTATGGTTGGCCATACTAGTGACCCGTTCCCTTTGTATAAACAAAATTATTAAAATTTAGTCTTTCACTCTAAAAACTAATTAATTCTACACCCAATATATAATATCTTCCTATTTATTTGCACTTCACCTTGAATAACCCGCATAAAGCCTTTGATTACCCAAGGATTCATGTAATATCTACAAGTTAAGAACTCATCTCCGGATAGGTCTCAGAATTCTTCAACAGGTTTTAACATTTTAAATGGCCAGTTTAAAAAGTAAATTAAGATAAGGTATTAATATCATCTCAATTTTTATAAATATTTTAAGTTAAGTTCTCCAACAAAATTTAATTATCTTATTATCTTTTCACAGTTGAAAGGAGAAAGAAAACTAACTACTCAGAACACATTGAACTCACACAAGAAAACATATTTATAAAACTTTGAAACAAGTTACAAATACTTATCTGGAATGTTCCTTCAAGTGATCCGCTGACCCTTACTACTCCAATGTAAGGTACAAGACTTCAACAACAATAATACTTGAAAACTAACTCTTAACACTCAAAATAAACTCATTAAATACTAAAGAAAGTGGATCCCTAAAAGTGTAATAATTCTAAAGGGGGACTAAAGAATGCATGGAGGCTATATGGTACTAAAAGGGACTTTAGGGTGGCTTTAGGGTGGCTCTTTCTCTGTAGAATTGACTCCTATATATAGAGCTTCGAATTTGACCAAGGGTTGCTTAAGGCACCTCTTCAAAATTTGTCCAAATATAATGTATCTTCTAGAAGGTCTGATAACTGCATAACACCGTCAAAATAACTACCCAAATCGTCAAAATATTATCTGTTTCTATATCGAACTGGTGCATAGACGCCGAAATCTGGCGCCTAGGCGCCAGTCTTATAATTTTGGCAACTTTGCTCTTTAAGCTCTAATTTTGCTCATTTTTGCTCCTTTTTCCTTCTTGAACTCTTTTTTATCACCTAAATCCAAAAACATAAAAATACATTTCATTAAAGCATAATATCCTTAAGATTTGAATCATAAACGAGGCATAAAAATAGGTATTTTTCAAGTGGATCAAATTCCCCCAAACTTAAATGTTACTTGTCCTCAAGTAACCCTTTTAATTACATAAAATATATAATTTTTGGAATGAAGTTTAAATACTTAAGATTTATTTTAATTTTTGGTTTTATAAAAGCTTTAGCAAATCATCAACTACATTTCACTAATTAAGGTTAATTTTAAGAATTTAAAGAATACTTAACTACAAATTATAAGACTTTTAATTTTTCATTTATTTCAAGGATAATTGTACTTTATCATATTAAGGCCACATAGAATATTTATAAGAAAAAGATTTTCATGAAATATATTTTTTTAGTAAAAATATTTGTACATAAAAATTAAGTTAAAAATGTAATTAATTTTCTTCCTATAAGATAATTCAAGTGAACCCAAATTTTGATTAGGTATTTCCTCAAGCTTCTCCTCACATTTCTTTTTTTTTCTTTAAGGATATTTTTCAATCCTCTATTTTGTCGGCATATTTTTAGGTTGTGTGTATTTTAGAAAAAGGGGGTCGCCTACAGAAATTGTCAGCGGATTTTTTTAATTTAATTTAAATAAATAATTTGAAAAGTAGTATTTGATTTTGAAAATAATTTTAAGATATGAAATCAAACCGACCTCACATCCCAGATAGTTTATATGAACGAGCACCGCATCACAAACCGTGTATCTATCCCGAAGAATAGACACGCTGTTTGGTGATGGGGCTCGATTAAATAAACTAGAAGATTTGTGACATCCATTTGGTCTGTGAACCAATTTTATAAGCCGACAAATTCCCCTGCTTAATATAAATGAATTAAACAGGGTTTATATTATCTGGGTTCTTAAAATTCCCTATAAGGGCAAGCCCCTATAGTTAATTACATCTTATGTGACGGGAATCACTTAAGAAAACTCTCGATAATAACCAGTAGTTCTGCTCTCAAGAATCTCAAAGTTTAAGTTTTCAAGGTATTGAATTTTGGAATTTCAATAGGGAATGGATCAAGTTTGGAAAATTTTGTTTTGGGAATTCAAAGGAAGAAAGGTAGGAGAAATTACAGATTCGAAGCGAACTTCGGTAATTTCCCGACTATCCTATTGTTTGGCTTGAATTTAGGAAAGTCCTAATGTTTATTTAATGTTTTGATCTTTCCAATTTTAATTAATTAGGGCTTATGTTTGTATAACATGATCATACAAATAGCCTCGAAGATGTGAGGGTTTATGTCGTATCGGATGACTACCTCGAATCCTAAGACTGGTTAGGGCCTAATTTGCAACGCAAATTCCTAACAAAAGGTTGAGGATTTATGTTGCACTAGGCAAACTACCTCGAAATCCTATGGCTTGGTTATTTAATTCTAAGAAAGTTTTGCTGAAGTAGACTTAGGTTTTGCTGATGACGATGGCCGTGCTGCCCACCATGCTCCGAGCTTCTTGTTGTTGCAGCGGGTTTAGTTTTAGAAATTATAAATCAAGAGGTGAGGAAAGTGTTTTGGTTTAGAGAAAGTTTTAATTTCCAAGTGTTTTTTATGTTTTAATTAAAACAAATCTTAAAGTTGATTATACAAACACCGGTTAAGATCCCAGGGTTCCATCCTTCCGGCATCGTTATTTTTATCGGATTCACTTAGTCCAGATGAATTTGCTAAACTCAACTAAATGAGTTCCACACTTTCATTTAGACCATGGAAAATCCCGTTAGCAACACGTAGGTTACATCATCCGAGGTATTCCCGATCATCCAACAAGACGTTTTAATTTAGTTATAATTGTAGTCTTGTGTTCTGTTTGTGATTAAATTTTGAGTGGTTTTATATTTTGAAATGTTGTGGCGGTGAATTTTATCTTGTAATGACTTTTAATTTAGTTTTGGTTTCAGTTTTAGGGACTATCCTAAAGGTGTGGGTTTTCATGCAACGATTGTTTATCATGCAAGAAAAGTAAAGTGCATTTCGCAATAAAGTAAATTGCAAGAAGGTAAATTGTAATAAAATAAAAGCGTACCCGGAGGGTCTTCCCGTCATCCTGAGCTGCACTTAAACACAATTTAGAATATTTAAGCATTTAAAACAAGTTCCTAGGTAAAGCTAAGGGAAGGGTTATGGTTTTCTACCAAGTTCCTAATCCTATACCTAGTCATCTCCTATGACGTCTAGGTTCTTGTGTTTTGGTTTGAGGACGATTTTCTTCATCAAAGAACGATTAAGTTCAGTTGTTCTTATAAACATCCTATCGTACTGAGGAAGTGCTTAAGACGAATCTTAAACATCTTTTCAATACTTCTAGGATTGTTTTAAGTCTAAGAGAATTTAATTATATAATGAATCAATTATCCAGGAGTTCAAGTTTTGTTATCTTGCTCAGTGAACTAGGACATTTGAATATCCTATGAGTGAAGTAATACTTCACTTAACACTCCGTTTAAGAATTATGACATCATAAGCTTTTGAGGGCAAATTAACGTTCAAGTGATTTGTGATTTAATTTAATTTCAATTAATGGGTTTAAGTTTGGAATAGTGTTCAAGTTGTTTTAGATTTATTTTTGAATTCTTTATGTCTTAAGTGATGTTATTTTTAATTCAATTTAATTTAATTTAATTTAATTTAATTTGGTTTAGTTTTAATTCTAATTTAATTTAATTTATTTAATTTAATTTTAATTTTATTTTAACTTGATTTTATTATTATTATTATTTTAATTTAATTTAACTTAATATGTTTTAATTTAATTTAATTTAATTTAATGTGATTTAATTTAATTTAATGTGATTTAATTTAATTTAATTTATTTAATTTAATTTTAATTTTAATTTTAATTTGGTTTTATTTTTAATTTTAATTTAATTTTATTATTTTTCTTTTAATTTTAATTTAATATTTTATTTTTTTTATGCTTTAGGGATGATTTAATTTTAATTGTTAAAGTATTATTTAATTGAAATTTTAAAAGGATTTAATTTACTTGTTTTAATTTTAATTTAATTTAATGATAAAGTCTTTTAGCATTTTAAATTTTGAATTTGGATTATCATTTTAATTAGGAATTGAATATTATTGAGGTGATTAATTTAGGGATTCTTAGATTAAAGAATAAATTTCTTCCTAATAATATCCCTATTTTAATAATTCTAATTTTTTATTATTCTTCCAAATTTAATTAATTATTTAATTAAGGTTTATTTTGATTACTTTCAAATTATTTGGTAGGTTTCTACCCTTTAAATACCTAAGTTTCAAACATCCAAAATAAACTTAGTATCAAATATTTTACCCACCCTTTTAATTAAACCTAAAATTTTTAATTATAGGTTAAAATTTTAATTACTATTTTGCCCTTTAAACTTACTAATTTCATAACTCACTAAATTGAGCTTAAATGAATTTGAATTTTTTATGTGGCTTCACTCATATGTGAATCAAGACATTAGAGGAGAAAATGTGATTTTTCTGTATTTAATTTATTTATATAATTATTTTTGGTGGAAAATAAAAATTTTCAAGGAAAATTTAATAACATGACCAAGGGAAAGTTTCTGTCCTTAAGAAAATTATGGGACATTTCTAATGGCTAGAGAACCACTTGGACCAATTTTGGTGATTTTTTGAATTATATTATTTTTATTATAATTATTTTGAGTTTTGGAGTATTAATTAATTTAAAAATAAAATAAAGGTTGAACAATGAATTTTATATTTTTCAAAAATCCCTCTAATATCAAGGAAACTAGAGAACCAATTTTTATAATTTTTTTATTTTTCTTTAATTTATTAGAATTATTTTAGTGGAAATGCTAGAAAATACATTTTTTTTAATTTTAAAATTACCTTAGGGCTTTAAAATTCAATATCTCATCATAGAGACTTAAGAAAAATATGAGGTTTGTTCCTAAGTAATTAAAATTCAAAATGTGACATTTTGGTGAATTTTATTACTTTTGTGATTTTTATTATTTTTTAATTATTAAAAATATTAAAATAATGCAAAAAATCATCTTTTTTAGAAAATTGCAAATTTAATTTTCTTAAATTCCCCTGATATTAGAGAGGCTCCAAAACTAATTTGGTGAATTTTTGAAAAGTATTTTGAAAGTTATGAATTTTTAAAGTTTAAATTTGGCTAAATGGCTTAATCAACCCATTTGATAGGGCTAACAAAGTCCAATTGACTTTAAACTTTTATGGTGGGTTCCTATGATCCTAAAGGTCAGTGGAGAATTTATTTTGAGTCAATTTGATTTATGATTAGCTCTACTTAATTAAAGCCCCATTTTGGGTGTTTAAGCCAATTAGGGTTATTACAAGTGAGTTAACTCAAAAACTATTTTTCCTAGGGTCCTCTGGTCATAAGTAACATCACCAAATTTTCTTAGAATTTATTTCACAATATGCTAATTATTGGAATTAAAATACTTAGAATGGTGACATAGAATTGAAAAATCAATAACTCTTCATAGGGGTGGCCTCTGACTTTAGAAAATTCAGGGAATGTTCCCAAATTTAGAGGCTTCAAAAGCCCTATGGTCTCATGCCATGGTGAATTGTATACATGCATGGAGAATTGAAATAGTGCAGAGAGTAAATAAATAATTAAAAATAAAATACTTAATGAAATTACATGATTTCTTTTCCACATTATTCTCCTCTGTTCACTGAGCAAGAGGATATTTTTATTTTATTTTTCTGATTTTCCTACACAAAGTTATGCATTTTTGAAGTTTAGGGAATTAAATAAATAAAAAAAACCCTAATTTCCTACTTATCCACGCGGCGCCACGACATCCATGGCAGCTCCGAAAGGCCACGCGTTGTCTTCTGATTCGGCGCCGCCATCCGACTCAGCGCTCCAGGGGCCTGCGGTCCATGCACCATTGCGCTGTCTAGCTCGATCCAGACCGTCCGCTCGATACACGCACGATCCGACAGCTCCTGGTCATCATCTACGACTGGTGTGCACCCGTGACTGTCAACCTTATAACCCTAAGTTCTCACTCGATTCAAAATGGATTTTCGAGTTCTTATGCTCTATGGATTCGTCTTGAGGAGACGAACACATCCATATGGTAAACATGTATTGAAATTGACTCAAATTAAATAGAGAATCTCTGTAAGCTGGGGAAGAAGAGTGAGTCCATACCTTTGCTCAGAGAAATGAAGCTTCGATATGAGAGTTGTGTCACCTTCGATTGGGTCCAAGCAAGCTCCAAATGAAGTCCCTTGGGCTGGTGAATTGTCCAGGTATGATTTCGACCACAGTCGATTACAAAGCTTGGAGTCTGGAACACATGGGTGGCCTGGAGAGGGGGCTTTCACTAGGGAACTCCTTCTCTTGACCTTGTGCAGGTGTGGGTGAGTTTAATTTGACTTTGGTGGAGGATTTGGGAATGTCCTGTTCTGGACTGAGAATTGAGCTCAATTAGTGGGGATTAGGGTAAGAAGACAGTGGGGATCAAATGCTCTAGGTGTGGGGAGAGTCTGGAGTGATTTTGGCAGAGTTTCCTTAAGGTTTATTCAGCACCTCCTCATGGCCGAGAGAGGTGGGGTTTAAATAGGAGAGGCCGAGGGCCTCCCGTGGGGAGTTAGTGGCTCGGGATCAGCCGCTTAGGTCAAGGGAAGAACAGCCATGGTGGCCATTAGGCATGGGGCAACTCAGCAAGGTGGAATTCCAAAGTTTGGCTCCTCCCCATGTCTCAACCATGGCATTTTCCGGCGGCCCAGGTGGCTGGCCAGCAGGCAAGGGTAACCCTCAAGGTCAGGGAGGTCAGGGGTTGAAGTTGGTGAATTCAATTGAAGCCTTACATGTGTAAAGTGGTTGGATCAAAATGGCATGGGGAGGTGGCTTCTTTTTCACTTAGTTTGGTCAACCCATGGAAATGGGCTTGGTTCACCTCCCCATGGCTGATTTGGGCTGAGGGAGGATCAGATGAATCAGCTAGGAAAGGGTAGAGAAGTCACCATCCATGAATATTTTGATTAATCATGGATTAAGGTGAAGCATTAAAAGGGTTAAAACCTTTTTAAGGGGGCTTAAATGAGGCTCCTCCTTTTGCAATTAATAGTATGATGATGTGTAAAGTGGATCCCATGGCTTCATGTGGCTTCAGTGCATGGCTTCAAGGCTTGCTCATGGCTCGGCTCACTTACATGAGAAAGGGATTTTGGGATTCTTGGCATTTAGAGGTGACTTGGCATATGGCTTGATTTGGAACCATTTGATTATTGATTTAGGACTTAAGGGATGATATTAATTGAGTGGTGATGGGATGAGATTGTAATGTGGGCTTTAGGATGAGTTTGGGCTTTTAAAATTTAATGAAGATGGGCTTTTAAAATGGTTTAGGGAAGTGGCTTTTGGATTTTAAAATGGATTTTAGGATGAAAGTTTGGTAAAGTCTTGGGCCAAATAATTGTTGGGTTTGGCTTAAGGATGTGTCATGATTGATTTGAAACAAGTTTGGAGTGATTTGGGTTCGAATTGGGTCGAATTTCGGGTTGATTTGATAAATGGGCCTATGTAGGTCAAATTGGGCTAATTTGGGCCAATGTTGGGCTAAGGTTGAAATTAATGTGAAATTGATGTTGGGAAATGTTTATGGGAGTGTTTGATAGAGGTTCCAACTTTGGTTGGATTTTGATTTTGGGATTTGGGCTTATTTGGGTTAGGGTTGGATTTAGGTCAAAATTGGGCCTTTTGGTTTTAGGTTGAATTTGAGTGGGATTTGGATCCAAATTTTGGGCAAATCATGTTAGTGTTTTGTTTGTGGGGATGTTAGGGAAGGTTTATAAAAGATTTGGGGTTATTTGGAGTTAAATTGGTTTGGTTTGGGCTAGGTTTGGGTCATGGGTCCAAATTGGGCTTTAAGGCCAAAAGTGAAATTGGATTCAAATGCCAATCAAATTGGACTTGGATTTGGTCTATATTGGTGTTTGGGATGGTGAATTGAAGTTTAGAATTGAATTGGACCAGAATTTGGGTCAATTGGGTAGGTTTGGTTCGACATTGGGTTCATTTTGGGTTAAAATGAGTCAAATTGGGGATTTTGACAAAAGTGGGGTAAATTGACAAAATTTGCACATGGTGTAGTTGAACAAAATGAAATTGGGAATATTTGGAATTTTTTGAAATTTTCTGGGAATTTTCTGAATTTTTGGATTTTTTGGCTAAGAGGGGCATTCTGGGTATTTGGAGGGTATTGGGGGTATTTTTTGGAATTTTGGGTAAAAATGGTCAATTTGAGTGGTGGGAGAATGTCTGAGCTTGATTTTGAGGAATTTGGGTGATTTTGTAGAATTTTGAAAAATTTGGGTAATTTCGAGGGTTTTGGGTAGAGTTGAAGTGGTCCGGGTCCCGGGTCAAAAATTGAAAATTTAGAAAATTGAAGATTGGGTAAATGTAAGTGGAATGAAATTATTTTGGTTGAGCCATGAAGCCATGTTAAGTCTATATGAGCCATGAGAGGACTCATTTGAGGCATTCACTATGTTGTTCCTAACCCTCTTAGCCAAGGGCTTGGGGTTAAGGACCATCCATGCGAATCACCTTCATAAGTCGGAAGTCAAGTTGGGTATGGGTGTGGTTTTAGGAGGTGTGTGAAAGTGTAGTGTATAAGTGTAAGGTGTGTGTAAGTCAGCCTCACTGCACTGAGCCACCTGTGGCGATCCTAAGGCCAAAGAGTCCTATAGGAACTCATCCTTTAAAATTCCACATTTGATCTCAACCCTCTAGATGATTAGGGGTTTACAATCAAGTTTGTGGAGTTTGCAGGGAGTTAAGAAGTGATTTGAATTTCTAAATGGTGGGTCCCAATTCTAATCCTCTAAGATAGTCAAAGAAAAAGCCTAAGGCTAGATCCTAAGTACTAAAAAGAAGAAGAGAAGACCTCATAAAAAATGAGGTCAACATATTTTTATTTATTTATTTATTTATTTATTTTTATTTGTGAGGATTACTATTTTTGGATAGCCTGTTAATGATTTTGAACTTCATTATCCTTAACTTATATTTAAAAACTTATACATTTTTTTACTTAATAAATATGACATTCTTAATAAGAATTTTTTAAAAATTATTTCAATCTTTTTCTTTTTCAAGTAATAATCTTGATTTCTTAGTATTTCTAAAATACTATTCTCTTTACTATAAATAGAAAAATTCTTAATCTTATTATTCTTTAAGTTAAATAATTCATATTCTTAAAATCAATCAAAATTATTGAAATTTTAGTTAACTTTACTAAATTATTTATAAATTCAAAAGTTTAAGTAATCTTTAATAGATTTTTCATTCCTTATGTTACGTTGATATTTTTAAGGAAACTATTAGTTCATTAAGGACAGATAATATTTAAATTTGAAAAATATTTTCCCTTCCCCCAAACTTCAGCTTTAGTATAAAAATGAATCATAAAATTTTCTAAAGCATGAGAGAAAGAAATAAACAGGAATTTATCTAGGTACAAAAATGATGTAGTAAGGAAAAACTATTTTCTACTTCTACACATGCTTTAATATGTATGTAACAGAAATGATTAAGCATATATAGAAAATTTTGCAGAGCAGGAGTTAATTTCTATAATTTTTTTTACAATTTTTTATATTATAATTATTCTCTCTTTTTTTATTAAAACATGCAAAATTACTAACTATTCATGAATACTAAACAGTAGGCTGAAACAAAAATAAACATTTATCATAGAAAATAAAAATTCATCCATATTTCAGTCTTAAATACATAACACATCAGATGATCTAAAACAGTCTCAACATCTAAATTTCACACAAAATTAAACAAATCAACACTAACAAACAATAATAAAATCAGACTAATCAGTACTAACAAATAAGAAATAAACTAAAAAAAGAATAAACACATCTCAAGAGGTCAATCAAGCTACTAATCAATGTCTGTAGCCTCGTCATTGTCGTCACCAAAAGAAAATTCCACATCCTTCGGATCAAAATACAGTGAAAATTTAGGACATGTAGGGAACTGAACATCATATCTACTCTATAATGAGTTATAAATAACAAGAGACTCAGAATACTCAGCATCATAATCACTCTTCCTTTGGGTGTACTCAGAAAGAAGAATGATCTTCTTATCGATCGTATCTACTCTATAATGAGTTAGAAATAACTCATTCTGCTGCTCCATAAAAGTATCATGCATGGATTCCCAGCAGTAGAAGTTGAAGGTCTAGAAATAGAACCTCTACCAGAAGTAAGTAATGAACTAGAAGGTGCGGTAGAACTCTTACCTCAAAGTCGATCATAGATACTGACACTTTCTCTTCCTATGGGCTTTGTAGACTTGAGCTTTTCCTCTGAAAGCTCAACAACAACTCTAGCACTTTCACATAGCAAATAAATCAAGGATGGAAATCCAAGTCCAACAGAAGTGCTAAAATGAGCAGTGGCTTCTACAAAGTCATAAATGATACTCTCTACATCAATCAACTTTCTCTCTTATATGCAGAAATTGAGGATAGCTCTGCCCTTGGTAACTTCACTCAAGTGATTGAATGGAAGGAGGCGAGCAGAAATAAAGTAATGACATGCCTTTGAAACACCATTAAGCTTAGAAGTTAAAAAATTTACCTGATTTTCATTCCGGATCTTCCAAGCTCCAGTACCATATGTCAGATAAGCAATAATTATCTCTAAATCTCCCTCAGATGGAGACAATCCAGAGTAATAGCACTCAATGTTCGGTGGCAGGCCGTAGAAAATGTTGATTCGCTCTGGAGTAAATCTTACTCCAACTCATCTTACGAAAATCTCATATTCTTCAGCATCCATGAAATTTGCATAAAACTCCCTGATGACAGGGATAACAACAACAACAGTAAAGTAACAGAATCGTTGCCAGTTGAGTGCAATGATCGTATCCTCAATCCTTCCTCCAAGACTATAAAAACTACGTTCCGAGATAAAATTTCTCATCGTAGCAAAATTGTTGTATCGAAAATGTGCCACATCAGTGACAAACTTGCACGATCAAAATTTTCTCGTTCCTTTCCTCGCTTAGATTTGGGTGCCATCTAATCATGAAATAAAAAAGACAAATAAATTTAAAGGATCAAAGGAAATAAACTAATTTAAGCTTTTCAAACTTGAAAGACCTTAAAAATCCATGGATTTAAATCTAAAAATTAATTTTTTTTAATTTCGATTTTCTTCAAAGAGAACAAAATCCATGGTGAAAATAAAAAATAATTGGTTTAAAATGTAGATCTGACCTTGAGATGAAGAAATTAAGTGATTTCAAGCTTAAAAACTTTAAAATCCAGCTTCAAATGGGATCTCTAGGGTCGATTTTCGTGAAAATAGGAGGAACATGAGGCTTAGGCATCAAAAATGGCGTGCGGGTGTTTTAAGAAGATGAAGTTTCGGTTTAGGCCGAATCGGCGTCTAGGCGCCGAATTCTGGCTCCTAGGAGCCAGACTCGCCTTTCCAAAAATTCAATTTAAATATTATATTTTCCACCAAAATTTATCAATTTCGACTTCTAATTACTCATATGAGAGTATTAATCCAATTTCCAACTTCCAAACATTTCTAAAAAATTAATTAAATGATAACTTAGATCCACATTTCAAACTCAAGATATAACCAAACTCTTCAATTCCATTTCATAATCTTCATTCAAAGCTCATTAAATTCCAGAATAAGACTATAACAAGGTTCATCATTCTATAAACAACACTAATAACATAAATTTAAAGCAAATTTTCAATCCAACAACACACATTGAACAATTAAGCAAACACACAAACTCGATATTCAACACACTTAGAACTAGACTCAATCACGCCTATAACACACAAAAGATCAATTAAACATCCAATTTTAATTTCCATCTCTTTCACAATGAAGTTTGCTAGGACCGAATGGATAGAAAACCAACGCCCTTGGAAATTCCAAAGCCGTCTTTTCATCAATCCATTTGTTTTTCTCATACATTGCTACTTGAGCGTCTTAATAGGCCGCCATATGATCAAATTGAAGTTTTGATTGCCATTCCAAATGCTCAATTTGATGATACATCTCGTGCAAATGATTCCCAATGCTTTGAAGTTCCGCTTCAATCTTTTTCCAAACGACTAAATAACCTCTCCATACTAACTGCAATAAAACCATTAAACTAAGGTTGAGGATCTTTGGGGGATTTGTCTCTTACCTCATTTCCATGATTTCCTCTATCCTTTGTTTCCAAACTCCTCTTAACTCCTCCAAAATAGATTGCTTTGGTCGAAATTAAAGTTTCTTTGGGATTGGGGACGAAGGTAGGGCAATTTATAGGGAGATTTTGTGTAAAAAACTGAAGAATTTCAGTTTTTGCACTATCTGTAACTGTGGTGCTTAGGCGCCGAAATCTGGCGCCTAGGCGTCGGACCATCGATATGTACATGTTATTCTGGCGCTTAGGCGCCGACTTTGGCGCCTAGGCGCCGGAACCACATTCGATTCCATTTCGCCTATCATCAAATTTTACCAAGTTTTGGTCTTAAAAATAGGTCTAATAAAAGGGTGCGATCAATTCACTAACATCGATAAAGATAAATTCAAATCACAAACAATCAAAATGATAATAAAATGGGTTACCTCCCACAAAGCGCTTGGTTTAACGTTGTCAGCCCGACCTAATCAGTTGAATTAATCGGGTAGGCTCAGTTCATAAGCCTCTTTGTAATTTGGTTTCATTTCTTCTATATAAGGCTTCAATTTTAATCCGTTAACTTTAAATATTTTTCCAGTTTTGGGATCTTTAATATCCACAGCTCCATTGGTGACGATGAAAAGAGAGGGGTGGATGTCAATGTTGAGGAGTCGCCATTTTGTCTAATATTAGCCTAATTTTATCCCTATAAATCCTATGAAGGATTTGAAGAATTTAGGACTAATAGTAGAAAATGATGTTTATGATAATCCTTATATGAGAATATTCTAGAATAACATATCCTAGAATTTTCATATAAAGAAAATCAAGAAAAACCAGAGATTTCTATCATAGGTTCTTTTAGATCTCCTATAGAAGCAAGTTTCTATAGTTAATTACATCTTAAATAATTTTTAATTGTTCAAGAAAGCTTCTGATTAATGTCGATCATTTGTTTTCTAAAATTTTATTTTTAAGAAGAGATGTACCCACTATCACTCCTAAATGTTAAGTCATATTTATCATTTTTTTTTATTTTGTTTTCCATGTCGTTGTTTTATTTTGTTGAAAATATTATGTTTGATGACTATCCTAAAAGTTTTGGTTTTGTTTTCCATGTCGTTGTTTTGTTTTGTTGAAAATGTTATGTTTGGTGACTATCCTAAAAGTTTTGGTTTTGTTTTCCATGTTGTCCTGCAAAATAGAGTTAGCACACCCTATAACACGTAAAGAAAATCTGAATGAAACTTGTCTTCATCCTGCAAAGAAAACATTATCAGAAATAGTGTCACATTCATTATCTCAGAATTTTGTAGGTTGTTTTGATTTTGAATGTCGGTTTATTTTAAATCATATCGATTAATGTTAAATGTTGTTTAGAATATTCAATTGATTTTGGTGTTTGTCAAATTCTGTCAATTTTATGTCAAATTTTATTTGAAATGTCAAATTTATGTCGATTATATCAATTCAGGTTTGCAATATCAAATTTTTGTCATTTTTGTCAATTAAATATTTGGAATGTCAAATTTATGTTGATTTTGTTGATTAAATATTTGAAGTGTCAAATTTATGTCAATTTTATCGATTAAATGTTTGAAGTGTCAAATTTATGTCGTTTTTGTTTGATGAGATGTTTGAAATATTAAATTTATGTTGATTTTGAGTTTATGTCTGTTTGAACTTAAGTTATAAGGTTGAAAGTTAGATTCAATATTGATTGAATTAACTTGAGTTCATGCTTGGTTGAACCTAAGTTAAATTCAATGTTGATTGAATCTAATTAACTCGAGTTCATGTCTGTTTGAACTTAAGTTATAATGTTGAAAGTTAGATTCAATATTGATCGAATTAACTTGAGTTCATGTCTCGGTTGAACCAAAGTTAAATTCAATGTTGATTGAAGCTAATTAACTTCGAGTTCATGTCCGTTTCGAACTTAAGTTAGAAGGTTTGGTTTAGAATAGACCTAATTAAGTTTTAAGCCTTATTTAAACAGGACTGAAAGGTTAATTAAGTCTAATAAATTAGACTTAATTAGAATTGCAGACCATTTAAGTCTTTTTTAGGTAAGGCTTAAGTTTTAATTAAGTCTAATTTGATTTAGCTGAGGTTTGTTTAGATATTAAATCTAATGAATTAGACTTAATCATGGTTTGTTAAATTAAACCTTAGTTATTTAAGGTTTAATGATTTAATTAGAATTAAAGTTGAATTAAGTTTAATATGAGTTGAACTCAAATTAGGATTTAACTTAAGTTAAGTCAGGTTCAAGTTAGGTTGATTCTTGACTTAAGGTCTACTTAAGTTCAATACGAGTTGAACTTAAATTAAAGTTTGAGTTTTAAATTAAGTTAGATCCAGTCCTATTCGAACTTAGGTTTAAAGTTGACTTAAGTTCAATATGGATTGCACTTAAGTTAAGGTTTTGACTTGGGTTAAGTTAGGTTCAAGTTAAATTGAACCTAGACTTAAAGTTGACTTAGGTTCAACATGGGTCGAACTTATGTTAAGGTTTGATTTGAGTTCAAGTTAGGTTAAATCTAGACTTAAGATCGACTTAAGTTCAATGTGAGTTGAACTTAAGTTTAGGTTAACTTGAGTTAAGTTAGGTTTAATATGGGTTGAACCTAAAGTTTAGGTTAACTTGAGTTCAAGTTATGTTGGACCCAAGTTTGGTTAAATTTAGGTTAGATTCAATATGGATTGAACCTAAGGTTTTAGGTTAACTTGAGTTCAAGTTAGGTTAGACTCAAGTTTCATTAAGTTTAAGTTAAGTTAGGTTCAATGTGGGTTGAACCTAAGGTTTTAAGTTAACTTGAGTTCAAGTTAGGTTGGACTCAAGTTAGGTTAAGTTTAAGTTAAGTTAGGTTCAATGTGGGTTGAACCTAAGGTTTTAGGTTAACTTGAGTTCAAGTTAGGTTGGACTCAAGTTTGGTTAAGTTTAAGTTAAGTTAGGTTCACTGTGGGTCGAACCTAAGGTTTTAGGTTAACTTGAGTTCAAGTTAGGTTGGACTCAAGTTTTGTTAAGTTTAAGTTAAGTTAGGTTCAATGCGGGCCGAACCTAAGGTTTTAGGTTAACTCGAGTTCAAGTTAGGTTGGACTCAAGTTTGGTTAAGTTTAAGTTAAGTTAGGTTCAACGTGGGTCGAACCTAAGGTTTGTAGTTAACTCGAGTTCGAGTTAGGTTGGACTCAAGTTTGGTTAAGTTTAAGTTAAGTTAGTTCAATGTGGGTTGAACCTAAGGTTTTGGGTTAACTTGAGTTCAAGTTAGGTTGGACTCGAGTTTGGTTAAGTTTAAGTTAAGTTAGGTTCAATGTGGGTTGAACCTAAAATTTAGGGATTAATTAAACATAATTTAGTTATGTCTAATTAAGGTTAATGGATTACTTAAACCTATTATAAATAGAGCTTAAGGATTAATTAGATTAGACTTAATTTGAGTTTAGAGGTTGCTTAAGCCTAATTTTTGTGAAGCTTAGGGGTTAATCAAGTCTAATTAGATTTTACTTAATTAGGGTTTAGATGTTACTTAAGCCTAATTTAAGTAAAGCTTAAGGGTTAATCAAGTCAAATTAGATTAGACTTAATTAAGGTTTATGGTGTTAAACCCAATATGATTAAGGTTTAATAAGGTTTAATGGGGTTTGATTGATGTCTTAGACATAATGGGGGTTTATTAAGTTAAACCTAATGTGGTTAATGTCTAACTTGGTTTAATTAGGTCTAATTGGTGTCTTAGGCCTAATTAGGGTTTATTAAGTTAAACCTAATGTGATTAAGGTCTAACTTGGTTTGATTAGGTCTAATTGGTGTCTTAGGCCTAATTAGGGTTTGTTAAGTTAAACCTAATGTGATTAAGGTCTAACTTGGTTTAATTAGGTCTAAATGGTGTCTTAGGCCTAATTAGGGTTTATTAAGTTAAACCTAATGTGGTTAAGGTCTAACTTGGTTTAATTAGGTCTAATTGGTGTCTTAGGCCTAATTAGGGTTTATTAAGTTAAACCTAATGTGGTTAAGGTCTAACTTGGTTTAATTACGTCTAATTAATGTTTTAGGCCTAATTAGGGTTTATTAAGTTAAACCTATTGTGGTTAAGGTCTAACTTGGTTTAATTAGGTCTAATTAGTGTCTTTAACCTAATTGGGGTTTATTAAGTTAAACCTAACGTGGTTAAGGCCTAACTTGGTTTAATTAGGTCTAATTAGTGTCTTAAACCTAATTGTGGTTTATTAAGTTAAACCTAATGTGGTTAAGGTCTAACTTGGTTTAATTAGGTCTAATTAATGTCTTAGGCCTAATTAGGGTTTATTAAGTTAAACCTAATGTGATTAAGGTCTAACTTGGTTTAATTAGGTCTAATTAATGTTTTAGGCCTAATTAGGGTTTATTAAGTTAAACCTAATGTTGTTAAGGTCTAACTTGGTTTAATTAGGTCTAATTGGTGTCTTAAACCTAATTGGGGTTTATTAAGTTAAACCTAATGTGGTTAAAGTCTAACTTAGTTTAATTAGATCTAATTGGTGTCTTAAACCTAATTGGGGTTTATTAAGTTAAACCTAATGTGATTAAGGTCTAACTTGGTTTAATTAGGTCTAATTAGTGTCTTAGGCCTAATTAGGTTTATTAAGTTAAACCTAATGTGATTAAGTTCTAACTTGGTTTAATTAGGTCAAATTAATGTCTTAGGCCTAATTAGGGTTTATTAAGTTAAACCTAATGTGACTAAGGTCTAACTTGGTTTAATTGGGTCTGATTAATGTCTTACGCCTAATTAGGGTTTATTAAGTTAAACCTAATGTGGTTAAGGTCTAACTTGGTTTAATTAGGTCTAATTAGTGTCTTAGGCCTAATTAGAGTTTTATTAAGTCTAATTTGTCATTTTAGACTTACTCATGGTTTAATTAGTTAAGCTTAATGAGATTAAGGTTTAACTTTAATTAAGTAGGTTTAAATGGTGTTTTAAACCTAATTAGAATTTATTAAGCCTAACTTGTCATTTTAGACTTAATTTAAGTTTGTCATAGGTCTAGTATGGACTAGACCCATTTTAAACTTAGACTATTAAAGAAAATAGGCTAAGTTATAAAAAGATGATTTTTAGGATTAAATTTATTAATTAATAATGAATTTTAATGCTAAATTTTGAAATATCATTTAAAATTATTTAATGACTTAAAAATTATTTTCCTAGGGTTATTTTCTCTTACCCTAAAATTTCTAGTCATTTTCAAATTTATTTTCCTTAATTTCTAATTTTTATAATTATTTTTATGAATAATTACGAAGTAGCTTAGAAATTAAAGAAAAATATCCTAGAGAATTTTTCTGTCCTTAGGAAAATTAAGAGATATGTGTCATAACATAAGGATGATTCGTGAAAATTTCATAATTTTTGGAATTATAATTAATTTTTAATAATTAAATTACTCTAGAGAGTAATTAATTATTTAAAAACTAAATACTGAGAATAAAATTATGATTTAAATTTCATAATTTTCCTCTATTCAAGAACTTTCCAGAGGTATTTTTATTTTATTTTTGTGACCTCTGGATCAAAAGATATGAATTTTTGAAGATTTTAAGGTTAATATGAATTAACCTAGGCTAGAAAATTCGACAGCGAGATACGTGTCCTCGTACTATCGAAGGGGCGGGAGGATCTGATGAGCGGTGCAGAACAGCGGACACAGGATCATTAGATCAGCGCCGTCCGTTCCAAAACACGAGAACAGACGGCGGAGATAAATCCCCCAGAAATTCGAAAATATTCGAACCGTCCAACTTCAAAACTCAATATCTCACTCGTTTCTCAACAAAATTGAGTGATTTGTTTTTTAAATGATCGTCTCGATGAGAAGAACCCATCCATACGGTGATGTATGGGTTTTGAGCTGATTGATTTTATTATTAATCAAATTCGAATTTTAATTAAAAATAAAATTTATACCTTTGATTATCAAGCTTCTGGACTTAATTGGCTTGGTTTGACAACTTCTTGAGGTCCTAGTGAAGCTTTTCTACCCTTCAATTTGGATCCAAATCGATTTGGTATAGGTGCTAGACCCTAAGGTGGCTAATTTGAAATCTGGGCTCGGTTTGATCAAATTGGCTCGATTTGATGGCCAATTTGGTTAAACCTTGGTTGGGTCTTGCTATTTGTGTCCTAAGCAAGATTTTTCATGTTGAGTCAGAGGATTTGAGCAAGGTATGGGCCTTTATTTTGTCTTCTCTCCTTCTTCACATAAGCTTAAGTATGGCTTATTTATAGCCACGGGGAGTTCATGGCTGGCTTTAACTCGTTTCAATTCACTTGGGGAAGGTTTTAAATCTCCTATTATTATTTTAGGATAGTCTTTAGGCTAGGGTAATGATAGCCCTAGCCTAGGCCTCATAGTTTTAACTATGGTGAGGATTTGTAGTTGGGCTCTTGTCTTGCCCCCATTGGGTCCTTTGTGAGGTGGATTTGGCTGGGCAAATCATGTTGAATCCACCTCTCCTAGATGGCATTCAAGGTGATTTGCTCTATTTGAGGAAATGGTGACACATAAGCCCCTTACTCATCTCATGCAAGCCTTAGCCATGATGGCTCTTAACCAAGGTGTGGGATGGGTTAGCTTCTTGTCTCTCTTCCATTGGGTGGTCTAAGAGGTGAAGGATGAGTCATGAGAGTGAGCCCTCCCCCTTCCAACATCTCATTTAAGGTTTGGATGAGAAGGTGACACATATTTTTTCATGCAAAATTCTTAAAATTTGGTTATAACCATGGTTAAGTAAGTTACTCATGTGAGTTTAATTGGTGTCTAATTTTTATTGGTGAGTTCATGAGGATGAGCCACCTCAAATTTTAATTTCATGAGAGGACGACACCTCATTTTCTTTAATGATTATTTTCTTTAACCATGGTTTATAGGTTATTTTAATGTATTAACCTACACTTAATAAGTCCCATGAGTCATAAATAATCCATGGATGAGGTCATTTATGATGTAATAAAGAGATTTAAAATTTTTAAAAATCATGGTTTCATGGGTTAAAATTCCATTTTATGCCCTTTTTAATTTTTAATTAATTATGTCATTAATTAAAATTTTGAATTATTTTATTAATCAATTATTAATTGAAAAAAATTTTAAATTAATTATTTGATTAAATTTTGTCTCATTTTATGTCTTTTAGTTATATTTTTATTTTAACTAATTATTTAATTAGTTAAAATATTAGAAATTATATTATTGGTTACTTAATTAATCAAAATAATAATGGGGTAATTATTTGATTAAATTTTATGTCATTTTGGTTTTGAAATTGATTTTGATTTCCTTTTAATTTTATTTTATTTTAATTAATTATGTCATTAATTAAGAAAAAATAACTCATTAGTCATTTAATTAATCAAAATAATTTTGAAATTAATTATTTGATTAATTTTGTCATTTTTATTTCATTTTGGTATATTTTGTCATTTTATGATTTTTAATTTAATTTTCATTTCAATTAATTAAAATATTGAAAATTAAATCATTAGTCAATTTAATTAATCAAAATAATTTTAAAGTTAATTATTTGATTAATTCTTGACATTTTGGGGTATTAATCATGCCATTGATTATTTAGTCAAAATTTAACCAGAGTTGACCCTTTGGGCAAAAAAGTTGACCTGTGGGGTCAACAGGGTTGATCATTGGGTCTAGATTGATCATTTTGACCAAAGTTCACTTTTTAGGTCAAAAGGGTGACCTATTGGGTCAACAGGGTTGGTGATTGGGTCTAGTTTGACCATTCTGACCAAAGTTGACTTTTTAGGTCAAAAGGGTGACCTAAGGGTCAATAATATTGGTCATTGGATCTGGTTTGACCATTTTGACCAAAGTTGACTTTTTAGGTCAAAAGGGTGACCTATTGGGTCAATAGGGTTGGTCATTGGGTCTAGTTTGACCATTTTGACCAAAGTTGACTTTTTAGGTCAAAAGGGTGAGCTATTGGGTCAACAGGGTTGGTCATTGGGTCTGGTTTGACCATTTTGACCAAAGTTGACTTTTTATGTTAAAAGGGTGACCTATTGAGTCAACAGGGTTGGTCATTGGGTCTGGTTTGACCATTTTGACCAAAGTTGACTTTTTAGGTTAAAAGGGTAACTTATTGGGTCAAAAGGGTTGGTCATTGGGTTTGGTTTGACCATTTTGACTAAAGTTGACTTTTTAGGTCAAAAGGGTGACCTATTGGGTCAACAGGGTTGGTCATTAGGTCTGGTTTGACCATTTTGACCAAAGTTGACTTTTTAGGTCAAAAGGGCGACTTATTGGGTCAACAGGGTTGGTCATTGGGTATGGTTTGACCATTTTGACCAAAGTTGACTTTTTAGGTCAAAAGGGTGACCTATTGGGTCTACAGGGTTGGTCATTGTGTCTGGTTTGACCATTTTGACCAAAGTTGACTTTTTAGGTCAAAAGGATGACCTATTGGGTCAACAGGGTTGGTCATTGGGTCTGGTTTGACTATTTTGACCAAATTTGACTTTTTAAGTCAAAAGGGTGACCTATTGGGTCAACAGGGTTGGTCATTGGGTCTGGTTTGACCATTTTGACCAGAGTTGACTTTTTAGGTCAAAAGGTATTGACTCATTAAAAATGAGGTCAACATCCATAAGGGTATACTTTCTCAACTATAAATGGTCTCATCCATTTAAATCTTAATTTTCCAGGAAAAAGTTTTAAACGAGCATTAAATAATAATACTTCTTGTCCAGGCTCAAATATTTTCCTTGAAATCTTTTTGTCATGCAATTTCTTCATTCTTTCCTTATAAATCTTCGCATTTTCATAGGACTCATTTCTTATCACTTCCATTTCATTCAGTTGTAATAATCATTTCTCTCCTGCGGCATTCAAATCATAATTGAACTCTTTTATCACCCAATAAGCTTTATGTTCCAGTTCAACAGGTAGATGACAATGTTTACCATAAATTAACCGATAAGGTGACATTCTGATGGTGTCTTATAAGCTGTTCTATAAGCCCATAATGCAGAATCAAGTCTATCAACCTAGTAAGTTCATTTAGTATTAACAATCTTCTCTAATATCCTTTTAATTTCTCTGTTTGATACTTCAGCCATTCCACTTGTTTGTGGGTGATAATCAGTTGCAATTCTATGTTTAATTCCAAATTTTTCCAGTAATGATTGAATTCTTATGTTTTTGAAATGACTTACCCCATCTGTGATAATTACCCTTGGCATTCCAAATCTTGTAAAAATCATCTTCTTTAAAAATTTTGAAACACTTTTGGAATCACAGTTAGGTAAAGCTACAGCTTCGATCCACTTTGAAACATAATCAACAGCTAATAAAATATAAATCTTTCCAGATGATGGTACAAAATGTCCCATAAAGTCTAAACCCCATACGTCAAAAATTTCAATTTCTAATATATAGTTTAGAGGCATTTCATCTTTTCTGGATATATTCCCCATTCTTTGACATCGATCACAAGTTTTTACATAATGTCCAACATCTTTAAATAATGTAGGTCAATAGAATCCAGAATTTAAAATTTTAAATGCAGTTTTATCCACTCCAAAGTGTTCTCCAAATTTAGAATCGTGACATTTTTGAATAATTGCAAAAGTCTCTTCATAAGGTACACATCTTCGAATCACAAAATCTCTTCCTATTTTAAATAAATGAAGATCTTCCCAAATATATGATTTAGAATCATTCTTGAATTTCTTAATATATTTGTTATTCAACTCATATGGTAAAATATTGCTAACCAAATAGTTAACTATATCATACCAAGGCATTTATAATCCTTGAATAACATATAACTGTTCATCAGAGAATTTCTCATTTATATTTTCTTCATAAATCTTCTCACTATTATTTTTTATTCTTGATAAATGATCAGCAATTTGGTTGTCGGCTCCTTTTCTGTCCATTATTTGAAAATCAAGTTCTTGAAAAAGTAAAACCCATCTGATCAATCTAGGTTTAATATCCTTTTTAGACATTAAATACTTAATAGCAGAATGATCAGTATGTATGATACATTTCGTCCCAAGAAGATATGGTCTAAATTTATCAAAGGCATATACTATTGCTAAAAGCTCTTTTTCAATAGTAGTGTGGTTTATTTGAGTTTCATTTAGAGTTTCACTAGCGTAATATATAACTTTGAAAATTTTCTCATATTTTTGTCCCAATACAGCTCCAATTGCATAATCACTTGCATCACACATTAATTCAAAAGGTTTACTCCAATTAGGTGTAACAATAACATGTGCAGTGATTAATTTTTCTTTTAGAATCTTGAACGCATTCAGACAATCTTCATTAAATTCGAATTTAGCTTCTTTTTCTAATAAATGTCAAAGAAGTTTAGCAATTTTAAAAAAATTCTTTATATATCTTCTATAAAATCCAGCATGACCCAGAAAACTTTTCACATCAGTAATGGTAGTAGGTGGTTAAAGTTGAGCAATAATTTTCACTTTTGCTTGATCAACTTCCATACCTGTTTGTGAAATTTTATGTCTAAGTACAATTCCTTCTGTGACCATAAATTGACTTTTTTCCCAGTTTAGAACCAAATTTGTTTCTTCACATATTTTCAAAACTTTCTTTATATTTTATAAGCAAGACTCAAAAGAAGTTTCAAATACTGAAAAATCGTCCATAAATACTTCAATTCCATTATTAATTAAATCACAAAATATTGACATCATACATCTTTGAAAAGTTGCAGGTGCATTACATAAACCGAAAGACATTCTTCTAAAGGCAAATGTTCCATAAGGAATTGTAAATGTTGTTTTCTCTTGGTCCTCAGGAGCAACGGATAATTGATGATAACCAAAATATCCATCCAATAAATAGAAATATGAGTGTCCAACTAATTTATCCAGTATCTGATCCAAGAAAGGTAAAGGAGAATGATCCTTTCTAGTGGCGTTGTTTAATTTTTGATATTCAATGCAAATTCGTCATCTAGTAACTTGTCTTGTAGAGATTAATTCATTTTTTTCATTAACAATGACAATTGCTCCTCCTTTCTTCGGAACACAATGAATAGGACTTACCCATTGACTATCCGAATAGGATAAATAATTCTAGCATCTAACCATTTCAAAATTTCTTTTTAACAACCTCTTTCATATTTGGGTTCAATCTTCTTTAAGGTTCAATAGTGGGTTTACAAATTTTCTTCCATTAAAATCCTATGCATACAGATTGAAGGGCTTATTCCTTTTATGTCTGCAATAGTCCAACAAAAAGCTTTCTTATAATTCTTCAGAACTCCTTTTAATTTTTCTTCTTGATCTTTGCTTAGTTCTGAAGATATATTTACAGGTAAAGTTAATGAATTTCCAAGAAATGCATACTTTAAATGTGCAGGTAACATTTTTAATTTCAGTTCAGGGGCTTTTTCATTTGAGGGTAATAGTATATCATTTTTAGTTGTGTCTAAAATTTCCCAATTTTTATGAATATAATGAGTTTCTTCAGATAAATTTTCTTCATTTATTTCTTCAATTTCTTCGGTTAACGACTCATTATATATCACAAATTCATCATCTTTTTCTTCAGAAATGATCTTACATTTTTCTTGATAATGTTTTTCAATTATATAATAAAAAATATCCATCTGATAGCATTTTTCTTTGTCAGGACACCTCATTGATTTCAGAACATTAAATGTTATCTCTTGATCATTAACTCTCATCGTTAATTATCCTTTTTGCAAATCAATCATAGCACGTCCGGTAGCTAGAAAAGATCTCCCTAAAATAATAGGTATTTTTTATCTTCTTCCATATCCAATATAATGAAATCCACAGGAAAGATAAATTTATCCACTTTAACAAGAACATCCTCTATAACTCCTTTAGGATAAGTGATAGATCGATCAGCTAACTGAAGGGTTACAGTGGTGGGAGAAATATCTCCTAAATCTAACATTTAAAAGATAGAAAATGGCATGAGATTAATACTAGCTCCTAAATCGCATAAGGTTTTTCCACAAAATTTTTCTCCAATAGCAAATGGTATAGTAAAACTTTCAGGATCTTTAAGTTTCTGAGGTAGTTTCTTCTGAATTATTGCACTACATTCTTCACTTAACACAACAGTTTCATAAGCTTCAAATTTCCTTTTCTTACATAAAATATTATTCATAAATTTTGCAGAGCTTGGCATTTGTTCCAAAGCTTCAGCAAAAGGAATGTTGATGGTAAGTTTCTTAAAAATCTCAAAGAACTTAAAAAATTGATGGTCAAGCTTCTACTATTTTAATCTTTGAGGAATAGGTGGTGGTGGTCTTTCAACTTCCACTTTAATAGGAATCACAGTCAGATCTTTGCTTGGAGAAATAATATCTTTAGGTTTTTCAATCTCTTCTACCTCTCTCTCTTTTTTAATTTCATTCTGAATTTTCTCTTTTAATTCCTTTCCACTTCTAAGTTGTACAGCTTTTACTTGTTCATGGTCTTTTCCAGTTTCTTTTGGATTAATTTCGATGTTGCTAGGCAGTGTTCCTTGAGGTCTGTAATTAATAAAATTAGCAATTTGACCTTTTGATTCTCAATTTTATGAATAGCAGTGTTTTGACTTTATAGCTGATGACCTAGTTGCAAGATCAATACTTCTATAGATAACTTTTTCTGCTGGTTGTTAAACCAGGAGGATAAGTTGGTCTAAAGTTTGAATTTCCTTGATTGTTTCAATTTCCTATTGGATTAACTTGATTATTACTCCATTATTGATGTCCATTATTCCAATTAAAATTAGGATGATTTTTCTAACCAAGATTATAATAATTAGAATAAGGGTTATTATTTTTACTAGCAATAGCTTGCAAAGTTTCTATTGTTTGTGAATCATCAGTATTTGCAGAATTATCATTACTTACATGTGATATGTTAATAACAAAATTATCTAATTTCTAAGATATCACAGCCACTTGTGAAGCTAAAATAGAAAAGACTTCATTATATTGAATACTTGCCATTCTTTTAGGATTAACACTTTCAGAAGGCCATTGAAAATTATTGTTAGCCATTTCTTCAATTAAAGTATAAGCCTCCTCAAATGTCTTAGCCATTAAAGAACCACCAACAGCAACATCTATAATAGATCTAAGTAATCCAATAAGTCCATTGTAAAATTTTTGAATAATTAACCAATCTGGTAAAGCATGATGAGGACATTTTCTTAATAGTTCTTTAAATCTTTCCCATGCTTCATAAATTGTTTCTCCATTAAATTGCATAAATGAAGTAATATCATTTCTTAATTTAACAGTTTAAGAAGGAGGAAAATATTTAGCAAGAAATTTTTTGTGCCATATCTGCCCAAGTTTTAATAGAACAAATTGCTAATGAAATAAGCTACATCTTTGCTTTATCTTTTAAGGAAAAAGGAAAGAGTCTAAGCCTAATAGCATCATCAGAAACATTATTATATTTATAGGTAGCACAAAGTTCTAAGAAACTATCAAGATGTAAATTTGGTTCCTCATTTTGTGTTCCTCCAAATTGATTATTTTGAACCATTTGAATAATAGAAGGTTTAAGCTCAAAAGAATTAGCATCAATAGCTGGCATTTGAATACTAATATGAAGTTCATCAGCTGTAGGGTTTGCATAATTCCTTAATGGTTTATAAACATTTTGTTCATTAATTTCTATTGTATTTTGATAATTGTTATATAAGTTAGACATTTTCTGATATTTTTGAATTTGTTTTCCTTTTCTAATTCTTTTAACTGTTCTTTCTAATTCAGAATCAAAAGGTAATAATCCTTCAGATCCAGAACTACGCATAAAAATAAATTAAAATCTTTTTGGTATTTTTTTTGTAAATATTTTGTATTTTTATTTAAAGAAATAAAGCTGTATAAATTATTTTAATTTGCGATATGTAAAATTGACTTTTTTAACTTTCTTCCTTATCTTTCTCTTTCTGTCTCGGGGCAACGGCGCCAAAAACTTGATGCGACTTTATATATATACTTAAAAATGCAAGAATTTGTTACCTCTGCTAGAAGATTTTAATCCCCGACAACGGCGCCAAAAACTTGATGCAACCTGACCTTTACTTATGTAAGATTTTATGAATTTATAATTTAAATATTTATAATAATTTTTGTAAAATTCACAATTTAAATGCAAATATACGTATCGTTTCAAGTAATACAGGACTTTATTAGAGTCCTAGTTATCGATCCCATAGGGAAGATTTTGAGAAAATTAAGAAATAGATTTTTCAAATTAAAATTAATTATTATTTTTATTTCTTTTCAAAATTCAGATTTTAAATTAAAATTTTTACTAAATGAAAGTATGTAGTAATTAAAGTAAAAAATTAATGCAAGTATAAATAAAACAAACATGTATAAATCAAACAACTTTCTCCTTTTTCAAGTGATCCAAGATTTTTCAGAATAACTATCATTTGTGGAGAACTTAGATTATGGTATTGTGTCAAATAGAAGCATTCTTATTCTTTACTCTTTGGTCCATGTATAAAGAACATTGGTTAATCTATAGATTGGTTCAGGATGTTATATTAGTAGAATGGGTTAATCTAGGCTCACACAACTAGATGTCCAAGGGTGGCTCTGGTCGGCCCTACCAGTGACCCGTTCCCTTTCTATAAACCAAATTATTAGAATTTAGTCTGTCACTCTAAAAACTAATTAATTCTACACCCAATATATAATATCTTCATATTTATTTGCACTTCACCTTGAATAACCCGCATAAAACCTTCGATTACCCAAAGATTCATGTGATATCTACAAGTTAAGAACTCATCTCCGGATAGGTCTCAGAATTCATCAACAGGTTTTAACATTTTAAATGGCCATTTTAAAAAGTAAATTAAGATCATGTATTAATATCATCACAATTTTTATAAATATTTTAAGTTAAGTTCTCCAACAAAATTTAATTATCTTATTATCTTTTCATTGTTGAAAGGAGAAAGAAAACTAACTACTCAGAACACATTAAATTCACACAAAAAAACATATTTATAAAACTTTGAAACAAGTTACAAATACTTATGTGGAATATTCCTTCAAGTGATCTGCTGACTCTTACTGACTCCAATGCAAGGTACAAGACTTCAACAACAACAATACTTAAAAACTCACTCTTAACACTCAAAATAAACTCACTAAATACTAAAGAAACTGGCTCCCTAAAGTGTAAGAATTCTAAAGGGGGATTAAAGATTGCGTGGAGGCTATATGGTACTAGAAGGGACTTTATGGTGGCTTTAGGGTGGCACTTTCTCTGTAGAATTGACTCCTTTTTAAGGAGCTTTGAATTTGACCAGGGGTTACTTAAGGCACCTCTTCAAAATTTGTCCAAATACAATGTATCTTCTAGAAGGTCTGATAACCTCTTAACACCGTCAAAATAACTGCCCAAAGTTATAAAAAATATTATCTGTTTCTGTTTCGAACTGGCGCTTAGGCGCCAGAATCTAGCGCCTAGGTGCCAGTCCTATAATTTTGGCAACTTTGCTCTTTAAGCTCCATTCTTGCTCATTTTTGTTCCTTTTTCCTTCTTGAACTCTTTTTTATAACCTACATCCAAAAACATAAAAATACATTTCATAAAAGCATAATATCCTTAAGAATTGAATCATAAATGAGTCATAAAAATAGGTATTTTTCAAGTGGATCATCAAGAAAAAATGTGTTTAACATAGCACTAGCTCTACCTAAATGCCTTCTGGTAAGAAGCAAAGAAGAAGCCTGGTATTGGAATGCAAGATATGGGCATGTGAATTTTCACGCTTTGAAAATTCTAAGTCAGAAATAGATGGTATATGGCTTGCTCAAAATCAAGTAGGAGGACCGCATCTATGATGGTTGTTTGATTGGAAAACATCATCAAGAACCTTTTCCAGTAGGGGCAAAATTCTGAGTAGCAACACCACTTGAACTATGGCATGGAGATTTTGCGACCCATTTACCCCTGCTCCACTTGGAGGGAAACATTATTTATTGTTGTTGGTTGATGATTGAACAAGATATATGTGGTAGGTGTTGATCTGAAACAAAGATGAAGCATTTGAGGCATTTAAGAAGATAAAGCTGAAGTTGAAATGGAGAAAAACTGTAAGCTAAAAGATTTGCGCATGGATCGTGGCGTGAAATCACATCAAATGAGTTTAAGTATTATTGTGAGCTATTGGGAATTAAGCATTATCTCATGACACTTTATTCTCCTCAGCAAACAGAGTTGTTGAACGAAGAAATCAGACGGTGATCGACATGACAAGAAGCTTGTTGAAAAATATGGGAGTCCTGGGCTAATCTTGGGGTGAAGCGGTATCAACTACCGTATATCTCTAAATAGAGCACCAACAAAGAGTGTCGTAGTAAAAACTTCCTATGAAGCATATTATGATCACAAGCCAAGTGTCAGTCACTTTCATATCTTTGGTTGCCTTGCACATGTAGAAAACGTAACACCGCACCTTCCAAAATTGGCTAATCGTAGCAAACAAATGGTGTTTATTGGTTACAATATGAATACGAAAGGATATCGAATGTTCGATCTAACGACAAGACGAGTTGTGGTGACATGAGATGCAGTGTTCAGGAGTAGAAGTAGGAGTGGAGCAAGTCTCCATTAACAAGTACATGATCAGCAGGAAATACTCTAGCGACACACTATTTTACTATAGTGATTGAATCTGACACGACATAATAGAAAAATAAAGATGAGTTCAGCAATTCAAGTAACCGATACCAGCATGCCTCACCAGTGATGAGCATGAGATCCAGAACATCTGTTTAAGACTCTGATTTACTGACACCACATATTCTAAATACAACTCTTGATGGTTCGGTTTCAACCGAGGTAGTGCATCCCACAACATCTGATGAGAATTTATCAAAAGGACCACGGGGCAAGCGTGACTTCAAAAGCCTTTACAATTAAACTTTTCCAATAGAACTAGAGTATCCAGGACTGGTTTTACTTTGAGAGGAGGAGCCATCAACTTTCGAAGAAGCTAAGGTAGACTCGATGTGGAGAAAAGCAAAGGAGGATGAAATTTCTTCTATTCAGAGGAATGAAACTTGGAAGCTCGTACCATTACCTGACAACCACAAACCCGTAGGTTTAAAATGGGTTTACAAGCTAAAAAAGGACACATAAGGCAAAATTGTGAAGCACAGGGCGAGATTAGTGGCAAAGGGATATGTTCAATGACAAGGCTTAGACTTTGATGAATTCTTTGCCTCTGTTGCTCGGCTAGAGACAGTATGTTTGCTAATATCTTTTGTAGAAAATAAAGGATGGGAGATACATCATATGGATGTTAAGTTAGCCTTCCTCAATGGTGATTTGGAGGACGAAGTGTATGTCATTCAACCATCGGGATTTGAAGTAAAAGGAGAAGAGCACAAAGTATTAAAAATGCACAAAGCTTTGTAAGGTTTGCGACAAGCACCTAGAGCCTGTAACTCAAAATTGGATAAATCATTAAGGACACTTGATTTTGTGAGGTGTTCTTTAGAGCATGTCGTCTACATAAGAAATCAAGGTAAAGGGAATTTACTTGTTGGAGTCTACGTGGATTATTTAATTATCATTGGAGAGTGTATTCAAGACATAGACAAGTTCAAATCACAGATGAAGAAATTGTTTAGCACGAGTGATATTGGCTTATTAAGTTACTGTATGGGAATTGAAATTTGTCAGAATTATCAATCAATTACACACAACCAAGCGACATATGTAAGAAAGGTTTTAGGCAAATGTGGTATGAAAGATTGCAACCCTTTCGCAAATTCCGATGGAACCTCATCTAAAACTGACAAAGGAAAGCACAAGTCCACCTGTAGACACAACATTGTACTGAAGTATTGTTGGCAGTTTAAGATATCTACTACACAGACACCCATATTTGGCATTCTCTATCAGCATGGTGAGTAGATATATGGAGAAGCCCACAACGGAGCACATGGTTGCAGTAAAGCACATATTGCGGTACGTGAAAGGAACTTTAAACTTTGTTTGCATTTATGAGAAGAAGAAAGAAAGGTTAGAGCTGATTGGTTACTCCGATAGTGATCTAGCTTGTGATATTGATGATAGGAAAAGTACGCCAGGTTCAATATTTTTTCTTGGGTCAAGTCCTATTAGTTGGTGTTCACAAAAACATAAGGTAGTTGTGTTATCTTCCTGTGAAGCAGAGTACACCACTGCCTGTGCAACAACTTGTCAAGGAGTGTGGCTAGGATGACTATTGGCAAGATTGTTAAGACCAAAGTTAAGAAAGTAGTCTTAAAGATCGATAATCAATCAACAATTGCATTAAGCAAGAATTCAGTTAACCATGAGAGGAGCAAACACATCAATATTTGATTGCATTATATAAGAGAAAGTGTTGAATCGGGAATGATTGAAATCCAACATGTTTGTACAGAAGATCAGTGAGCTGATATACTGACAAAGTCACTTACAAGATTGAATTGGAGATTAGATAGAAAACTAGTGTGCAAATCATCAGTGAAAGACAACAATCTTAAGGAAGAGAATGTTGAGTTAATCTAGTTGTCTTAAGTAGTTATAAATTAGTTTGCATGTGTTTCATGTTTTGAGTAGTTATGTTTTTCAGTTTAAGCAATTATTAATGTAAAGTTAGTGGTGCAGTTAAAAGTTATGTTTATAAATAGAAAAAAAAATCAGATGATGCACTCCTTCAGACATTGCAAAATTCCACTGTTTATCTGTCTTTGCTTTTTTCTTTTGGATTTAAATACCAACATTGTATGTTGTTAAATTCAAATGGATTATTCGAAGTCTTCTGAATATGACATCATTCATTGTACACCAATTTATTTTTTCAATACAATCCCTTTTTTTCTCTTAACTTTCTCCATCGGAGAAAGCTTTCGAGGAGATTTATGAGAGTGGTCTCACCACGAGAAGAAAAGGCAGAAAAGGTACCAAGAGGCCAATGGGATGAAGCAATCCGTTTAAGGACTCTCTATTGGGGTTTTCCAACGGTGAATAAAAGCATTGGAGACGGATTAGGGGAGGGTAAATTACGAATTTAGAGGAGGAAGACGATCATACATTAAGCATAAAGTTCCACAGAGCAACGGGACATCATGGTTAGAAGAGCTTCCAAATCTCTTTATTATTTGGGTGGATTTAGATACATAAAACTCAATTCTTATGTTTTTACATACCCAATACCTAAATCATAATTTTCTCACATTTAAGCCACTAAATCTTTAATATCATAAAAAATTTAACCACTTTAAATTTTAAAAAGTGCAATACAACTTTTCCTACATATGTAAGGTTTGGTGTATGTAAATTGAAGTTTAGGTTATGTAACGCTTCCTGCTATTTTGTGAAGTAATGCAACTTACATAACATTGACAAATTTGTAGACATGCAAGATCTCTGTAGATTAGTTTTGGTGGCACACCATTGCCTTCATATTATTCTTGGTGCAACATATCATAGGTATTTTATTTGTCATATTTTTGTTTCTCTATATATATCATAATTATATTAATTTGAAGGTAGGAAAGGAATTAAGGGAAGGTGATTACAACATTGGAGCACAATGGAAGAATTGTGGGTAACCAATCAAGGGATAGAAGCTTTTATCTTTTGAACTTATTTTTAAACAAGTTTAGTGTTAAATATTGAAAAACGTGCCAAACGCACATTAATGATGTAACTAGATTTAATCATGATCATGTTAAGAACTTGGCTGGATTTAAGGGCATATGGATTTAATAAATAGGGATTTACCAAATTTACTAAATCTTACTTAACTTAAATTGAGTTGTAGTAAAATTCCCCTAATTATATTCACAGCTATTTAATGAAATTACTATAAAAGAAAAAGCATAATTTTAAGCGTAAATCGAAAATGTGTCAGCAAAAATCTCTAAGAGATCCAACGATTCAAGAGGAAGAAGGTACAACTAAAGAGGACTCACCGGTAGTAGACCAGAAGGCTCTCTTATTCGTTCGAGCATATCAATCCAAACCAAAGTGTAGGCCAAAATTGACTAGACACAGTCATCTGAGCCTGGACCTAAATAGGACAGATGGGCATGCAATCCCACTAAAGATAGCCATACAAGCCAACTATGAGGAAATCAATCGAAAACGGTGACCTACCTTTTGGTTGACCAGACCCAAGGAAAGACCCAGTTCCTCGGTACCATCTATTTTCCCGTGGCTGCCTCAAAGGCTCCCTATCAAGAGGTAATCATGTCACAAGAAATCTAAATCATCCCTTTGACCGCCCGTGTTGGAGAGTGAAATACTTATCGAATTACTGTGATTTATCTTCTGCTCGATGACCTAAAAATATTCAACCAACATGAGCTCTTCATAAAGAATAGAGGTTGATATCCAGTGTTGCCGACCTGAAGCCAAAGACCGCTCAACAACTTCAACTAAACAGAGCTAACCGAGCATGCATTGCCGAACCAGATCCTATCAAGCTCATTCGACCGAACCAGAATGTAGTTTAACCATGAGTTCACTGATGTAAATAAACACAATATCCTATAACACTCCCATTAAAACAAGGGCAAATATGCAGTTTCACATTGGGGATCATTTTATGAATGAGACAGGCTAGATAAGATGCTTTACTGTTCATTACTCTCTCTCTCTCTCTCTTTCGTTCCTTACACTTTTTTTCTTTGGTGTGATTTATTGACAAATCAGGGTTCAACAATAAGCAAAAATTGGTTAGCTATACGTTAAGAAGATCGTGAGCATTAGGAAGAGATGAATTGAGTATTTAAAAAAACAATTTAAAAAAAAGGGTATTTTGAAATCCTTTCAATTCAAATCTATATATGAACCCAAACACACGAAAGTGAATGTATGATCAATCAATTAAGCAAAGCATACTCAAGTGTCATAAAACTTTATTTTTTAGGAAATAATTCTTTTGAAATATATTCAAAATATGTTGAACTTAAGAGATTGTTAATGGCTTTCTCATAATTTTTTCTACGCTGAAAAATAATCAACCTAAATTAATTTCTCATAAAAGAATCCGTAGGGAAGAAAAAATGAAAATCCCAGCAAATCTTTTGGCAGAAACCTATGAAGACTAAAATTGTAGAAACCTGATGAGAATTGTGTCAGGCAGGCGAATGTAATGATAAAAAATTAATTAATAATACATCCATACATTTTAATAATTCATCCTAAAATATACTTTTGTAGGGAAATTTCTGTATGGAAATCCCAAGCTTGAAATTATTAGAAAGCACTTCGATTCTCTTAAACTCATAGGGAGTTGGAAAGTTGGTTTACTGGATAGCCATCACGTTCTCATTCAACTCTCGAATAACGCTGATTATACCCAAATTTTTGCTTAAAAAGTTCTCAAAATTAATAATCGCTTTATAAAAATTTTGAAATGGATTGTGGATTATGATCCTAAATCGAAATCTCCTATTATCCCAGTTTGGTTTAATTTTCCGAGGCTCAAGGTGCATATCTTTAATTATGAAACCTTTTATATGTTGGAAACAGCTTTTGGGAAACAGCTGAAGGTCGATACTCCCACGCTTGATATAACCATACCATTTGAAGCTTGTGTGCTTGTAGAGCGCGCCATCACTCAACCTTTTCCAGGGGAGATTTGGATTGGCTCCCCTCGTTAGGGTTATTGGCAGGAGATAGTGATGGGACCTCATCCCTCATATTGCACTCACTGTGGAATATTTGGTCATATCTTTCCATCCTGTTATTGTTTGCATCCACATCTGCGACCCATTCTAGCCCCACCTCCTGTTACTCAGCACATTCCTGCAGATATTATACCCTCTTCATCATTGCCTGTGATACCTACTGCTATGCCCTTTGTAGATAAAATAAAAAATAGTTTATCTACAGAGATGGTTTCTGAAAATGTTGGGGTTGTTGATAAAGGTCATTTTTTGGAGGGTGACAGGTGATTGCCCTTAGGAGGAAGGATGCGGTCACTGCCCCTTCTTTTTCTGGAGAGGACACACTATCTTGTTAGGCTTTAACTATCGTGGAGGGTGCTCAGGTCCCTCTCCATGAGGTGATTGAAGATAGGGTTGATGCTCACATGCACGCCCAGGTGACGGAACAAGTGTCTCCTAATGCTAATGAGGAAGTTTTAGAGCCAAACACAATCCGTCTTACTGCTATTAATCATTTGGATGTACTTGACGACTCCTTAATCGTGGTAGAACTACCAGTTGAGAGTGCAAGAGATTCCCAAGTATTGGAAGAATATCCTTCACGAACACCGGAACCCATTGCTGTGTTTGCCTTTCCCTGTGCTGATGCTCCACTATCTAATGATAACATAAACCAGTCTTCAGAAGAAGAATGACAAGTCTACACTTCAGAGCGAAGGAAGAAGGTTGGGGACACTATTCAGCTTGGAGACTTAAATGATGATACCCTGATCACTCCTCGCAATGTACAACACTCCAGAGTCTGTTATCTGGATTCACCCCAAGAACTAGAGGAGGAGGCAGGCCTAGACTGTCTCGTCCATAAACACTTGTTATCTAGATGTTTGCATTTTTTGAGGTTTTTTGTTTCTTTTTGTTGGGGTATCACTGTTTTATGTATCGTATCGATAGGGCACCTCTATTGGGCCATCTCTTGCAACTTATTGTATCATTTTTTATTTCAATATAATTTGCCCTAGGGCTTTTCAATATATATATATATATATATATATATATATATATATATATATATATATATATATATATATATATATATATATATATATATATTGTAGTGGTATAAACTGATATTTCAGCTTTATAATTCACAATCAGGTCAAAAAGTTATGATGATCGTTTTTTTTTACCTTTTTCGTATGAATTAATCGAAAAGTGCGTTCCACTTTAAGAGCAGTTTCTGTTCTGTCGATCCTAACAAAGCTTTAGACAACTTTCCTCTATAATAAAACATACTTTTGGAAAAAGTTTGTCGATCCAAATTCCAGACTTCATGGCAGCCCTCCTCTTAACTCCGCACTAGCATTCATATTAAAATAACAAATAAGATTCATTGCAAAAGCATAAACCAGAATCTGTCTAATTTTTCCATTGGTTGTGAACTAAATGAGGAGGCGTAACTTTAGCAAGCTTGCTTTTGATTCATCTGGCTTTTGATTTAGACTTGGCTAATGCACACTGTATTCCATTCTTGTTCTGTTTTTCTCAGCTGTTATATTATTTCTCAGATTAATGGTTAGAGCTATATACGGCTCCTCCATGTATTGCTTAAGCTCTGCTAGAACTCTTTCAACTATTGGTTATATATATATATATATATATATATATATATATATATATATATATATATATATATATATATATATTCATTAAGATATTGATGCTATACTTTTGAATCTAATACAACGTTGGCCCTTTGATCTGAGTCATCGGATTCAATCGCTTGTCCAAATAAATTAATTACAAAAGACTATGCCACCAAGCACTTAAAATTATTGTGCAATATAATATGGAAACTAAATTAACACAACAAGCTAGCAAACTGTTGTCATTCTTCATAGTGAGCTTTATGGAATCGCTAGCTTGTCTTATCGTCATCGTATCATCCTCTTTCTAAAATGTCTCTCTTTTGATTCATCTAGAATCTTTATTATTAAGATTTTTTTGTAGAAAAGATTATATTTTAGGGTGCTTAATGAGCCTAGGTTACATTTTAATCAGAGCCCAAACAAACCAGAAGCCAATAAAGTGAAAAGGTAAGCACACTATGCAATATATATATATATATATATATATATATATATATATATATATATATATATATAAAAAGCCAAACAAGATATATAACAGGTCGATGCCATTGGGTCGGCAACATATCCCAGGAATTTGGGATAAGTGGCCACCATGCATATGCATGTTCGGTCCTAATTCTATACATGAATATGAATTTAGAATTAAGGTACGGGACATGAGCAACTGCTCTTGATCCTCATCATGTGGTTCGATACGTTAAGCGCCTCGAAAACCGTGTTCCTACCTTATTTCTGATACAGTCTCGACCTTAAGGACTCTAATCAAATATATGATAAAATAAAAAAAAGACTTAACCTACATTAAAGGTTAGCACGAATTACATCATGCAATGCATATGAGCCATCTCTAGCGGGAGGAGAACATTAGTAGCACCTACAGAAAGTGTGTTTTTTCAAATCATTATTTGCTCCTCCCTTTTCATTCACTTTAGGTATGACTGCTTGCAAGAAGACCACCCATAATATACTAGTGTACAAGTCCACACCCAATAAACACATAAAAGGCTGTACAAAAAGATGTCTGGCTAGTGTAACCAAGCCAGTAGAGAACTTTAGCAATGACATCGAAAAGACTACCTAACCATCCTAATCCTAGCCTAGCACATAATTTAACGAAAAGCGTCCTAGTCACAAAATCTAAGTGCATGTGCAATGCAAAGGTAAATGCTACTGTATGACTTTGACAGGGTTGATGATTCCAGCTTCGATCTAAAAATCAAATGGATCTAAAGTACGTCTCCCAAAAGGATTTTAAAATAGTTGGCCTTACATATGGCCTAGTTTCACTAACTGAGTAGTTTTTCAAACAAGATGGATATTATAAATAAAGAAAATATAATTTTTTAAGATTTTAAAACTTAGGACCACTAAATGCAGGTCAGTAATATGTAAGGTGACATATATTAGATTCATTGAAACCTAAGCACACTCATACTTGTGTTAATACTGATGCAATAACTGACATTGCTTGCCAAGCAATGCTCGTTAAAGCTTCACAACCAAAATGGGGTCAGTCACTTACCAAGTTTAATTTGTTATCAAAACACACAGATAAAATGCATACAAGCAACCAGATTCCACACTATGGATGCTCAAGTTAGGTACAAGCGATCATCACGAGCACCGATAAATGATTTTAATATTAAGCAAAATGCAAATGAAAAACTCAAGTGCAAACACGTTGCATACTCAATGGGTTTATTAGCTTTATAGCGTGACCCAAATCAAGAATACAACATGAATTACCTATGGCATTCAAGTGTGATGTCATAGGAGATGAGGCAGTATGTTCTCCATTTATGAGATTTGCATACCGGCGGGCTAGCATTGTTAATAACCAATCTATAAGGATTCGCAAGTATTGAGGCACACACATATGGAGACATATGTGTGTGAGTCATTCTAAAAGCATCTTGTTTTATGACATTCCCTACCAGTAAAGCCACATGTTTTAATGCTCCTCAAACCTTATAACTTTTTAGTTGATTGCTTTTATGAGACCGTCTCAACTAGCTAACCAGTTTCAAATTTAATCAGTATAACAAAGCCTTAAAAAGCCACCTGATTATTGTGATGAGTGCTTCTTTCAACGAGGACTGCTCCGAGTCATAATTGGATCACTTACGACAAAGCATGATAGATGGTTCAGATCACACAAGATGATTCAATGTTCTCTCATATCTGTTGTTGCGAATGAGGTTAACCTAGTCTGGGTTTCTGTTCTTCTCTACCGTTACCGGTAAAATTGAATAGAGAATGAATATTCCTCAATGGTTTAAAAAGTTAAGTCCTTATGTGAATATCAAAGACCTGAGTCACACTAGATAAGCCAACAGTGTTTAAAAAAATTATTCTCTACACTACTTAAGTTAATGGTTAGCTGCCACTTTTAGTCAGGATAACAAAGCCTTAAAAGGCCACCTAATTATGACGATGGGTACTTCACTCGACAGGAAACATAACTAATTCTTGGTCATTTCCTTATGAGTAAGCATATCAGATGATTGTGGCTACCTGAGATAACCCAACCTTTTCCTCTAATGTTGCAAATATGGTCGAGTAGAGAACTCTTTTCCTCATTTGTTGTGGTGAATATGGTCAAGAAAATACTAAAATATTATAGATAACCTGGGTCACATGAGATGATCAAGCCTTCTTAACTAAGTACACTGTCTAAGTTAATGGTATGTTGTCATTTTTAGTTAGGATAACAAAGCCTCAAAAGGCCACCTGATTATAGTGATGGGTGCTTCAATAGATGGGAATCTAAAAGGAATCTTTGTTGTTTCTTTACTAGTGAGTATAGAAGATGATTGAGGTCACATGAGATGATCGATCCTTCTCGATCATAATGCCCTGTTTGCCTCTTAGGTTGAATAAAAAATCTTCTTTGATGGAGTAGGTTTCCTTCCTAATGTGACAGACCTGTCAAATCAAACCTAGGATTGAGAGAAAGCCACCATAAATGGTAAGGATCCTTTCCTTAAATAAAGCTTAGGCTTGAGAATTAGCCACCCTAAATAGAAGTAAGGCACCATTTTCTTAAACAATTTTGAGGTTTGGAAGTAAGCCCCCTAAATGGATTAAGGCATCATTTCCTTAAATCAAGTTAAATCTAAGGACCGAAAGTAAGCCCCTTATGTGGATTAAGGCATCCTTTTCTCAACAAATTTTAAGGATGACCAGGTTATATTGATGTGACAATTAACCTTGGTTCAATAAAAAAATTGGGCTGCTTCCAACAAGCGTACCATGCCTTATTATCATCAATTTGTGATGTCATATGTGAAGAATTCCTACTTAAATGATACAGAATTTTATTCAGTCTGTCGAAGTCTAATACACTCAATAGGTACTCATTGTACAAGCCTCGAGCATAGAATCAAGATAGGTACCAATTTAGCCCTACCTGAAACTATTCATAGTGGGGCTATGATAATTCTGACATGAAACATTGTTAATGTATGTTATGGTGATTAGAGATCATACCTTATCTATTTGGAGCCTCCCTTGATGAAGGGAAACCAACAAACTTTTCCTCGGGTTAGGAAAATCAGGTTTCAGACCGACCTTCCCACGCGGGGGTCCGGTGCACATATCGACACTAAAATCCCTAAAAAAAATTCAAAAATATTCATTTATGATTTACGGGTAGTATTTTAGTGATGCATGGTTTTTCACAACTTTTGGATTGCTAAGAACCTTTTCCATGGACATTTGGGAGCAAAATTAGAATTTTTAGCGTCGGGGCTATACTCGGCTCCCGGCAATGATTGTTTTCCAATAATGCACACCCAGGTGTCAACCCTAATGTGGGAGAACCTATTTTCACACCTGCACAATCTCTGGTAGTCTAGGGATCCATAAAAAGTTACTTGTACTAGAGAGGGAATATGCAAGGAAGCAAACCCCCTTTAGAGGTTTGGGCGCTCAAAGGATCCAGAATAGGAGCCCAAGCTCCCAACACATTATTTAGCACATCCTAAGTGATGCTAAATTTCCTATGGGCTCTCAAAAGCCCATATTGTGTTCTTTTTTGCATACCTTTCAGTCTGTAAAACTTGAAAGGAGGGGCAACCCGAGAGCCCTCCACTTATAGTAACCGTGTTGAGCAATTGAGTGCCCATCATTTTTAACGTGATGCTCGCCAACCTGAAAGCTCTCCACTTATATGAATATGTGGAACTTATGTGCCTGATACAAAAAAATTGTAAACCAAGGGCAGACACTTTTGTACAAGTATGGTCGCTTAAGTGACTAGTTTTTTTTTATCCACCAAAAATTGCTAAGTCACTCCTAAAATGATCAGAAAGGGGGGACAATTATCAAAAACCTTTTGCATAGTTCCATGAGACTTGTGGATGGGTTCAAGGGAAATCAAGGCAGATCTTATCAATCCTTTCCATTTTTATGCATGCAAATACTTTTTCAAGCTATGTCGAGCAGGGAAATCAATCAAGGAACAGAGAGTGAGAAGAGAGACTTTTGTCTCAGTCAGGACAAAGGAAAGAGAGGGGATTCTTTCATTCTTCAAACTAGGAGGCTGGGGAGAAAAATTCTGGAGAGGAGAACTCAAGGGAGAGGAGAGGTGATCCACTTTTCGATATTGATACTTACTATTATAAAAGTTAGCAACGGCACCAAAAACTTGATTTGCACTAAATATATTCTTATGATTCTGTTATGGATTTTATGGTTTATATTGTGGATACTATGCAAGTATACATATCGTTATTAAGTAATATAAGGCTCTAACAGAGTCCTAGATATCGATCCCACAGGAAAGTTAGTAAGTTTCAAAGAACAACTTAAATTTACTTATTAATCTAGTATACTAAAATTTAGAACACTTAGACTAAAATAAACTAATGCTTAAAAAGTTTAATATAAGATTTCAGAAAAGTATCTTTCTCCTTGTCTTTAGAGTATTAAGTGAATGAAAATTTAAATTAATTTTTTTTATTATATTGTGCCAAATAAGAGCAAACCTATTCTTTACCCTTTGGTCCAGGTGCAAAGAATATTGACTAGTCTTATGTTTGATTTCTGAATCTGCGGCTAGGCTGGGAGGATACCGACTGCCACTTCAGAGCTCCCACATTCCCCTCGCCTGAGGGCTAACATCTACACTTCATCTCTCAAACAATAAGATTGAGTTGAATATTTTAGTCTGTCACACTAAAATGATCAATTCTATGCCTGCTAGTTAATATTTCCCTATTAATTTGCACCCTCGTTCCAAGGCTTTTGATTTCCCTGAATCTTGGATGTAATCTTTACAATAGTTGATAATTCAACATATGTTAACAAATCAATTGGCCAGATTGAAAGTAAATTACGATTTAAGTGAAAAGATTAAGACAATTTCTATTTTCATATTTCGAGCAACAACTATTTAAATTTGTCATTTCACTAATCTTAAGAACAAGGAGAAAGACTAAGGTAACTACTCAGAATGCATGGGAAAGATAACACAAAGCATGGATTTCATTAAAGTTAACAAACAAATAACAAATATACTTATCTCAATTCTTCTCCCTAAGCAGACTCTTGAAGTTCCTTTGACTATTCTTTCCAGTACAGCACACCAAAATGATAAAAACTTAATCTACTCACTCAAAGGACTCTTAACTTCCACACAAATGACTAAAGCTGACTCTAGAATGACACACCAACTGACTAAACTTCTGACTCTAGAATGACACACCTCTTCAAAAAGCGTCCAGGTTCAATGTATCTGGCTCCATTAAACTATCTCGCCGTCGGCGGGTATCGGTCTCGCTGTCGGCGGGCTTCTAGAAGATGGGCTAACCGCACCGATCTTGCTGTTGGCTGGCTCGATCTCGCCGTCAGCGGACTCCTTATAATATATAAAAAATCTTTTGGAAAAAACTCGTCGTCGGCGGCCTGAATCTCGCAGTCGGCGGAACAGTTCAATTTTCATCAAATTGAGTCCTTTTTGCTCCAAATTTGCTTCTTTTGTGTTTTTGCCTTCAATACTTATAAATCTTCATTCCTGCAATAAAACAAAGAAAATACCTTTCTTTAAAGTGCAATTTCATATAATATTGGTATGAAATTCTTAATATATTTTCTAGTGATCAAATTCCCCCAAACTTAACTATTACTTGTCCTCAAGTAATTTTAATACTACGTAAAGTAATGATTACTTGTAGTAAGGTTTTAATTCAGAAATACTATGAATTAGTTTTAAATAAATACTATAGTTATGTTTAATAGAAATATTTTTAGATATTTAAATTAATTTTATAGATATAAGGCTATTTAGTTATCAAGTTTAAGATGTTTAGTCTTCTATTTATTTCAAGAATGACTATATATGAAATATTAAATTACTTAAAATATTCAGATGATAGGAATTTCATGAAAACACTATTCAGTAAAATACTAATCCATATATATATAAGTTTAGAAATATAACCGAGTTTTTCTTTTTAGGTTGATTCAAATGAAGCCAATTTTGATAAGGCACTTCCTCAAGCTTCTCCTCACTTATATTTCTCTTTTTCATTTGGATTGATTTTCAATCCATATATATATATATATATATATATATATATATATATATATATATATATATATATATATATATATATATATATATATTTCTTTTCTTTTCGTGGATTGATTTTCAATTCTCCTTTTTTTTTCAGTGAGTATTACTATATTTGGATAGCCTGTTAATGATTTTGAACTTCATTCTTCTCTTTCCTAAATTTGAAACTTGAAATATTTCCTTACTTAATATATATATTTCAAAGTTTTTTTAATTTATTGAGTTTCAATCTTTTCTTTCTCAACTAAATATTTAAGAATTTCATATTTTAAAATATAATTTTCTTCACTTTAAATAGTTAACTAGATTCTTATCCTTTTTAAACTAAATTTCTTAATCTATAAAATTAGTTTAATTACTAAAAATATTTTATTCAACTTTTTATAATATTTAGATAAATTAATTCTATTTACTAAATTAAAATTACTACAGAAAATCATTTTTATAATAATTTTAAAAATGTATATTGAGAACAATTTAATAATTAAATTTGTTGTTGTTTTTCTCTCCCTCAAACTTAAAGTTTTCTATCTATTTACATGTAGGGTGAAAAGAAAATAAACTGTAAATTGAAATCATACCTTGGGGCTTTAGGTATTTCTTTTTCTTTTGAAGTTCTGCAGGTTTTTTTTTTCATTACATAATTAACCTGCACTGTTAGTATTTTTCTATACACTAAATATTAAAGAAAATGCTGGGTAAAGAAGTTTTAAAAATACGTATAACTACTAACACAACTTATACTACAACATAATACAACATCCACATACATTTCACTAATTAAGTTTCAGAGTTACAATTGAAATCTTTAAAATTTTAAAAAAAACACAAATTTAACTTATAAAAAATATTAAAATGTCTTACACAACATAACAATCAAAGTTTATGAACTAAAAGATCAATACTAAAACACAAACAAACAAATACAATATCAGAATCTATAACTAAACAAATAAACATAACATCTAATCTTCTGCATCAAAGTCCCAAATTATATCATCATTTCCTTGATCAGTTGGAGGGTTAGGTTGGTAATGAGTATATCGGGGGCACTCAGGGAATACAACATCAAGCTCTCCTCTCCTGTAACGACTCTCTACGTCATAGTATGCTATCTCATACTCTGAATGCCTCTTAAGATACTCACTGTCATAATCATGTCTTCTTTCTAAGACTCCAATTCTCTGATCAATATGCTCCAGTTTTTCCTCTATTTTCTTAAAGCTCTTCCGCTGAAGGGTCATCTCATTCATCAAATCATGAAGGATAGGAGTACTATTAGGAGGAGGGTCATAACTAGTAGATGGAATATCTCTACTCGAAAAAAGCACAGAACTCCTTGTTCCAAATCTCCATCCCTCGTGGGATTCATATTTCTTAATATTAGCCAGAGTAATGGGTTTCATAGGCTCCACCCATTCCTCATCCTCTTTTGCCTCTACCCCGCATAATTGCGCGAGTGCATAGATAAGACCAGGATGTCCTAGTCCTCCTCCACTTTCACTTCGAGGTGGCTAATATATTCTTATAAATTATACTTCCCACATTAATACTTTTTTGGTTCTGAATACAGAAATTCAGAAGTGCTCTATCTCTTATTACCTCACTATGGTGGTAAGTAGGTAACAATGTAGAACAAATAAAATAGTGCCAAGCTTTAGATGATGCATTCAACATAGAAAGAGGGAAGTTTACCCGTTCTCGCTGCTTTATTTTCCAAACTCCTTTCCCATCAGCTGAGAAAGTCTATCACCTCTTCCAAGTGGTCCTTCCATAGTTCCGAATGTATCATACTCACCTGGTGTAGGTGTCTCTTACCTCGTAATAAGCATTTATTCTTGCAGCACTGAATTCCACAAAAATCCTCTAACCTTAATCGGTGCATCTTCACTCGAGTCGATTTACATAGAATTCTTTCACTACTTCCACAGCGACTCTGTTAGTTATGAAACAAAAATTTTCCCATACTCTTTCTTTAATTATTAGCTCTACTTCACCTCCAGGACTTTTGAAAACTCAATCCTGAATGCATATCTGGCTTGAATATTGTGAAAATATCTCGATTGTGCTCTTGCATTCACAAAATGAGTTTTGTCATATTCCACTCTTCTCTTTTGTCGTGGAGCCAGTTTCGATCTGTGAAATTTGCAAAAAAATCTTAACTAAACTCCCAAATATTACTAAGAAGGCTTCTAATAGTTACTAAAATCAAGCTAAATCAAGTTTCATGAACTTCTAATTCTTTTCTTCACGTTTCAAAATTTTTCCAAAATCCTCAATGTAGAAGAAATTCATGGTGAAAATAAAAAATTTTTACATAGGAGTGAAGCTCTTACCAAGGGAAGATAAAATCCGGCGTCAAAATGTGTTGAAATCGCTTCAAATCCAAGATTCTACAAGCCCTAAGTCAGTTTTTTTAAGTTTTTGAGGAGGAAGACGATGAATAGTGTCGGTTGACCGGTCAAATAAAGGACATTTCGTGATCTCGCTGTCGGCGAGAATTTTCTTGCCATCAGTGAGATAATTAATTTACTAAGGCCAAAGTTTCGGGAAAATCTCGCCGTCAGTGGGATTTTCTCGCTGTCAGCGGGTTTTTCCTCACTGTCAGCGAACTTTTTCTCGCTGTCGGCAAGGGTTCCAAAAAATTTTAATATTTTTTAATTCTTACAATGTTTTTAATCTAGATTAAGCCTTGTTCATTGTTCCAGTCACTAAATTTGATATATTTATTAATATATATTTTATTAAGATTAGATATTATATAACACCTAAATTCACACAACACGAACATTATAACTTTATAAATGAAATCCATGAACTTACAAACTTCAAACACTACATAACTAGCAATTGACTTATCAAATTAACCCAAACACATCTAACTCAGCATTGCAATCCACACCACAATACTCTAAATGTTGAGACTAAACAAACAACATACAATCTCATCTAAACTGAGATTATCTATGTAAAGTTCAAACTAAATCAAAAACTAAATTCAAATTAACACACTTACATATAATATGAATAGAAATCTCTGCTACTCATCTGAATCTGAACTGTTCTCTTCTCTGATGTTTCCAATAGAATGCAGGTGCACAAATAAATTATAGAAAGGCCTGAAAGGGAATTCTGCAGTAGAATCTTCTTCAATCCACCCTTTCTGTCTCAATAGTCGTATAAAACTTGCCTCTAGGTGTCCTGTATGGTCAAAGTGCTCCTTCATTCTCCAATCGATGTGATTGAATAAATCAGAGATATTATTAATAGAATTCATCACATTCTGTAGTTCCTTCTCCAATCCTTTAAGTTTCCTTAAAATGAGGTTTGTTTTATCAGTTAGGGGTTTAACTAAAGGATTGTTTTGGGATGCTTGATCAGAAATAATTACTGTATCATCATTATTATCCAATGTAGGAAACATATCTGTAGGATCTAATGGTTTCTAAGGCAATAGCACTTTTTCCCAAGTTTCGTAGGAAACTTGGTACTGACTACATAAAGAAAATATAGTTGATGGGTGTCCAAGTTCATGAACTGACCCATGCACAATTAATCCTAGTGCAGATTTCACAATAATAGATCCAACATCAATAGGCAATCCAGATTGAATACAATAATTTAAAATTGTGCATTCCTTCGAAACCTTGTTTACCCTCATAGTGGGTGATCACTGAAAAATTTATTAAGAAATTCATACCTATTTTTGATGAAATTGCACTTTAAAGAAGGGTATTTTCTTTATTTTATTGCAGGAATGAAGAATTTAGGTGATAAAAGCAAAAAATCATAAAAAGGAGCGAATTTGGAGCAAAATCATGCAATTTGTGCTGAGTCGCCGACGGCGAGATCGAGCCCGCCGACGGCGAGGTTACGAGAAGAAAATTCGAAGAATTTACAACTGTCTCGCTGACAATGAGCCCGAGCCCGCCGACGCCGAGCTAGAGCGGCTTGAAGATCTTCAGAAGCCTCGCCGACGGCGAGGTAGTTCGTCGCCGACGGCGAGCTAGTTCAAATGGTGCGTATACATTAAACCTGGACACTTTTGAAAGGATGCTTACACACCTCTTGGTCCTTTGCTCACCTCTATATATAGAAGCCAAAATTAAGTGTGATGTGTGCAGTCTGTGTGTCTTAGTGAGTCTTAGAGAGTCTTTGAGTATTATAAGTGAGTTATTTTGAGTCTTTAGTGAGTATTTAGTGAGTCGTGCTGTACTGGAAGGAAGAGTCAAAGGAACTGCGAGGAGTCCGTCAGGGATAAATTAAGATAAGTATTTGTATTTATTGTTTTTAACTTTAAATGAAATCCATGCTTAGTTTAGTTTCCATGCATTCTGAGTAGTTTATTTAGTCTTTCTCCTTGTTTATGAAATTAAGTGACTTGATGAAAATAAAATAGAAGTATTTTTATATATATTAATAAATTGTGATAATTTTTACTTAAAACTTAATTTACTTTTCAAACTGGCCATTTGATTTGTTAAAATATGTTGATTATCAACTATAGTAAAGATTACATCCGATATTCGGGAAATTCAAAAGCCTTGAAAGGAGGGTGCAAATAAATAGGGAAATAATATCATTGGGCGTAGAATCGAGCATTTTAGTGTGACGGACTAAAATATTCGATTCGGTCCTATTGTTTCGAGAGCCGAAGTGTAGATGTTAGCCCTCGAGCGAGGGGAACGTGGGAGCTCCGAAGTGGCGATCGGTATCCCCCAGCGAGCCGCAGATTCAGTAATCAAACGTAGGATTAGTCAATATTCTTTACACCTGGACCAAAGGGTAAAGAATAGGAATGCTCCTATTTGTCACAATACCTTAACATTATCTATTTAAATTCATCAATCATTTAAATTTCTAAAACAAGGGGAAAGATACTTTTTCTAAATAGTTAAAACTTATTTAGCAATTAGTTTTATTTCCTGCACTTGCAATTAGTATTAATTTTCTACTTAGTTAAGTTACCTGATTATAATACTTAGTTTACTTTACTGCGCTTAAATTTAGAACTCCAAATTTTTGTATACTATTTAAAAAATTATTATTATTATTATTATTATTATTTTAAATTAGTTGTTATTTAATTTTCTCTTTCCCTGTGGGATCGATAACCAGGACTCCACTAGAGCCCTGTATTACTTGATATGATTTGTATACTTGCGTAGCATCCACAATATAAATTACAATTCTATACATATAATATAGCGGGGTCAAGTTTTTGGCTTCGTTGCAATCAAATTAAAATATCATAATATAAATTTGTGGGTCAGTGGGTAATAATTTTGATGAAATAAAGAAATGCCAATGCTTTGAGATGGGATTAAGAAGTGACGCAGAAAAACTAACGTACCCTTCTTCTCGTAATTCCCAATCATCAGGTTTGTCGGTCAGATATCTGTAGATCTCATTCATGTTGTATCTTGTAGGAACAAAATTCGAATAGTGGCAAACTGGGGTATTCTTAATCGAGTATAATTCATTTATCCGAGAAGGAGTGAAAGTTACCCATCTGCCTCTTACGTAAACACTTCCGTTATGGATCACATGCAGATTAGGGTAGAATTCTTTGACTACTGGAATGACTACAGTAGATGTGGTATAGCAGAATACCTCCCAACGTCACTGAACAATCATTTCTTTAATTGTTGTTGTTGAATTCTCCGCTCCTCTGTTTACGAATCTTCTCTCCTTAATCAGTCACTTTTTCATCAAAACTTTGTTGAATATTCACTGAGCCTCAGAACTGACAAATTTTCTTCTGTTAAAAACTCTGGATTTCGTGGTTTCAAGTAGTTTGGAGGCCATAATAGATTGTTTTGAAGGGCTCTAGTCGTTTCTAAGGATGAAGATGATGTAAGAATGAAGTTTTAAACATTTTTTATAGACTAATGCCCTTAGAACCGTCAAAACCGCAAAGTAACTCATTAAAACTGCTTTTGAACTATCTCGCCGTCAGCGGTAACGATCTCGCCGTCGACGGGATAGTTAATTAATTAAAACTAAAATTGGGCGCATCGATCTCGCTGTCGGCGGGATCGATTTCGCCGTCGGCGGGATTAGGTAAATTGCTCAATTTTTCGCTCTGGTCTGAATATTTTCTGATTTCTTCGTATAGATTCAAATTTGTGATGATTCTAAGAAGTAAAATGAGTAGATTTCATTCTATTTTTTAATTTTTAAATAATATTAGTAAACAGATCCAAATTATGTAAAATTTATGAAAGATATTCTAAATAAAAAAAGAAAATTCGTTGATAATGAAACAGTCGCACTTAGTGAAGAGTGTAGTCTTATTATTCGGAAGAAGCTTCCCGAAAAATTGAAAGATCCCGGTAGTTTCACTATACCCTGCGCTTTATAGGAGAAAAATTTTATGGAAAAGCTTTGTGTGACTTAGGAGAAAGCATCAATCTAATGCCTCTATCGATTTTTAAGAGATTAGGATTAGGAAAAATTACACCTACTTCGATAACCCTTCAATTAGCCGATCGTTCGGTTACCTATCCTAAGGGAGTTATTGAAGATGTGTTAGTAAAGGTGGATAAATTTATCTTCCCAGTAGATTTTATTGTTTTAGATATGGAGGAAGATAAAGAAATTCCTATCATTTTAGGAAGACCATTTTTAGCTACTTGGAAAAGCTATGATTGATGTTCGGAAAGGAGATTTAACTATGAGAGTAAATGACCAAAAAGTTACCTTTAATATTGCAAAATCAATGAAATATCCCGCGCTTAGAAAAAGATGATGAATGTTTTCGGATGGAAATACTTGAACAATTACAACGCGAACATTTTAAGGAATATTACGAAGATAATTTAGAAAAAGAAAATACCGAATTAATTGAAGATAATAATGAAGAACTAGATTATATTCAGGAAAGATTTGAATTTTTGGATAATACCGAAAACACCGACAAGAATATAGTTCCATCAATTATTAAACCTCCCGAACTCGAGCTAAAAATATTACATGATCATTTGAAATATGCTTATTTAGGTAATACTTCAACTTTACCAGTTATTATTTCATCCGCATTAAACGAATCTCAAGAACAAAAACTTTTAGAAACTTTAAAAAAATATAAGAAAACTTTTGGTTGGACTTTAAGCGGATATTAAAGGAATTAGTCCTTCAATCTGTATGCATAAAATTATTTTAGATGATGAACATAAACCTAAAGCAGATCCCCAAAGGAGATTAAACTCGATAATGAAAGAAGTAGTTAAGAAAGAAACTTTAAAATGGTTAGATAATGGTATTATATATCCTATTTCTGACAGTGCTTGGGTAAGCCCAATTCACTGTGTTCCTAAGAAGGGAGGAGTGACCGTCACTGCCAATGAAAATAACGATCTTATTCCTATAAGGCAAGTTATTGGTTGGCGTATATGTATTGATTATAGGAAATTAAATACCGCCACCAGGAAAGATCACTTCCCTTTATCATTTCTAGACCAGATGTTAGATAGATTAGCCGGACATAAGTATTTTTGTTTTCTAGATGGATACACCAGTTATCATCAAATACAAATTGCTCCTGAGGATCAAGAGAAAACTACATTTACTAGTCTTTATAGAACTTTTGCTTTTCGAAGAATGCCTTTTGGATTATGTAATGCACCGAAGCAACATTCCGTAGATGTATGATGTCTATATTTAGTAAGTTAATTGACAATGGAATAGAAGTATTTATGGATGATTTCTCCGTATTTGGAACATCATTTGACACATGCTTAACTCATCTTGAAAAAGTATTAGAAGTATGTGAGAAAACAAATTTAGTTCTAAATTGGGAGAAATGTCAATTTATGGTTGCTGGCAGCATTGTATTAGGGAATAAAATTTCGGGAAAAGGCATGGAAGTGGACCCTGCAAAAATTCAAGTTATAGCTAAATTACCACCTCCAACTACGGTAAAAGGGGTAAGAATTTTTCTTAGACATGTTGGATTCTACAGACGCTATATAAAAGATTTTTCAAAAATTACTAAACCTCTATGCCAACTTCTCGAAAAGGACAAGAAATTTGAATTTACAATCGAATGCCTGAATGCTTTTGAACTCTTAAAAGAAAAATTAATTACAAGCACCTATAATAGTTTCACCTAATCGGGAGAAACCATTTGAACTTATGTGTGATGCTAGTGATTACGCCGTAGGAGCGAGTTCTTGGGCAAAGATATGAAAAGATTTTTAAAGTTATATAATATGCTAGTAAAACTCTAAATGATGCCGAAATAAATTATACGATTCTGAAAGAGAATTATTAGCGGTAGTACATGGTTTTAATAAATTTAGACCTTATCTGATTGGAGCAAAATGTATTGTGCATACTGATCATTCTGCTATCAAATATTTAATTCAAAAGAAAGATTCCAAACCAAGATTAATTAGATGGATGTTATTAATGCAAGAATTCGATTTTGAGATCGTTAATAAGAAAAGAACTGATAATCAAATTGCGGATCATTTATCAAGATTAGAAAATCATGAATTATCTGATATTGAAAATGAAATTATAGATAGTTTTCGTGATGAACAACTATATAATATCAATGAGTGGAAAATACCATGGTATGCTGATATAGTAAACTATATAGTTAGTAATATTTTACCACCTATGTTAACTTTGCAACAAAAGAAAAAATTCATCCATGATACGAAAACCTATTTTTGGGATGACCCATATTTATATAAGCAATGTAAGGATTTAATTATTAGAAGATGTGTACCTTATGAAGAAACTGAACCAATTATTCAAAAATGTCATGATTCTCATTTTGGAGGACATTTTGGGACTGATAAAACTGCTTATAAGATTCTACAATCTGGATTTTACTGGCCTACTCTATTTAGAGATGTATATAGATATATTAAAACTTGCGATAAATGCCAAAGAGTAGGAAATATATCTAGAAGAAACGAAATGCCTCTAAATTTTATATTAGAAGTTGAAATTTTTGATGTTTTGGGATTAGATTTTATGGGACCTTTTATTCCTTCGTTTGGAAACTCATATATATTAGTAGCTGTTGATTATGTTTCCAAATGGATCGAGGCACAAGATTTACCTAGGTGTGATGCTAAGAGTGTTTCAAAATTTCGATGAAAAATATTTTTACTAGATTTGGAATGCCGAGAGTGATTATCAACGACGGAGGAACTCATTTTAAAAATAAATACATTCACAAACTAGTAGAAAAATACAATATTACTCATAAGATATCCACTCGCTTATCATCCACGAACTAGTGGATTAGCTGAAGTATCTAATCGTGAGATTAAACGTATTTTAGAAAAATCAGTAAACCCAAATAGGTTAGATTGGTCTATTAGATTAGACAATCGCATTATGGGCTTATAGGATCGCTTATAAAACTCCGATTGGAATGACTCCTTACGAGCTTATATATGGAAAAACATGCCACTTGCCAGTTGAATTAGAACATAAAGCATATTAGGTGATTAAAGAATTTAATTATAATATGAAGGAAGCTGGTGAGAAAAGATTGCTGCAATTAAATGAATTGGAAGAATTAAGAAATGAATCATATGATAATGATCGGATTTATAAAGAAAATATGAAATTATGGCATGATCGGAAGATTAATCAGAGAAATTTTGAACCAGGACAGGAAGTTTTACTATATAATACTAGATTGAAATTATTTCCTGGAAAATTGAAGTCTCGATGGTTAGGACCTTTCACCATAACTCAAATATTTACATACAGAACTATAGAGATCGAAGATCCAAAAACTGGACATAAATTTAAAGTTAATGGACATAGATTAAAACCATATTTCGAAGGTATAAGACTTAACTATAAAGAGGTTTTAATGCTTAGTCAACCTGATTAATAATTGAAATTAGGTCGGGCTGACGACGTTAAAGCAAGCGCTTTATGGGAGGAAACCCATATTAGTTATCTATTTTTATTGTATTTTAATAGTTAGTTTATATTATTGAAACTTTACTACTCAATTTTTATTAAGAATCATCACATATTCGAACCATTATGATGAGAAAAGAAATTATTCGATTTAGAGCGAAATTGGACATTATTTTGAAATCTCGCGACGGCGAGGTCGATACTCGTCGACAGCGAGGTTCGCGCCTAATTCGGCTTATTTATAAGCTCGGCGACGAGCAAGAAACGAGCCCGCCGACAGCCGAGAACACCGAAAGGCGCGTTTTATAACTAAGTCACCGACGGCGAGAAACCTCCCGCCGACAGCGAGGAAGTTATAAAAATGAGTTATATATACTTTAAAGCCAAATCTGGACGGTTTCAACACCAAATCCTTAGTGAAAAACCATTGTTAAACCATTCTAAGTCTGCCTTCTTCAATAGAATTCATTCCATTCACCATAATGGCCTCCAAATTCTTAGATTCTTCTAAATCTAGAGTGTTTAACCGGAGGAAATTTGTGAGTGCGGAAGCGCAGCGGATCTTCAACAAGGTTTTGGTAAAGAAAAGAGTTATCAAGGAACGGGGATTTGTCAATCGAGGATTAGAGAATTCCACTACGAAGATAGAAGAAATGATCGCACAGCTGCACTGGGAGGTATTTTGTTACACTACGTCCGCTGTTGTTATTCCAGTTGTGAAAGAGTTCTACTCTAACTTACATGCGATCAACAATGGGAATATCTACGTCCGAGGAAGATGGGTGACGTTTACTCCATCCGCAGTAAATGAGTTATTCTCTATAGAAAACACCCGGTATGTCATTATTCAAATTTTGTGCCTTCTCGATATAATATGAATGAGATATTTCGATATCCGATCGATGAACCGGAAGATCGGGAAATGCGTGAAGACGGGTATGTTAGTTTCTCTCGCATCACTTTTAAATCCCGTCTCGAAGCATTCGGCACTTTTTCATCTCATCTAAATTGTTACCTACTATGAGGGTAAACAAGGTTTCGAAAGAATGCGCTATATTGAATTATTGTATTCAAATTGGATTGCTCTATTGACGTGGGATCAATAATTGTTAAGTACGCATTGGATTTAATTGTGCATGAGTCGGTTCACGGACTAGGACACCCATCTACTATTTTTGCATTATGCGATCGATACTGGGTTTCTTATGAAGCTTGGGAAAAGGTTCTGTTACCTTGGAAGCCGCTTGATCCTACAGATATGTTCCCTTCTTTGGACAATAATGATGATATTACATTTATCTCTGATAGAGCTTCACAGAATCGTCTTATAGCAAGGCCTATTTCAGATAAAACGGAGTTACTTATGAAGAAAATTAATGGAATGGAGAAAGAACTGCAGAATGTGAGAGATTTAATCGACAATATATCTGCTTTATTTGATCACATTGACTGGAGGATGAAGGAACACTTTGATCATTCCGGACACCCGGAAGCTAGCTTTCTTCATTTGCCGAGACGAAGGGTTGGATCATCGAAGAATGCGCTTCGAATTTCCCTTCGAGCCTTTCTATAACTTATTTGTGCATCATCGTCATATCGGAAATATCAGAGAAGATGAAGATTCTGACATTGAAGAGTAGTAGTAAAGATTTCTATAGTATGTTTATGTTTATGTTATTTGATTTGATTTATATTTTTATTATGTGTGGAGTGATGATTTGAATATCTCAAACTTAATTGAGATATGCGTCATAGTTTTGTATCAGCATTTAGTGTGTCGTGGTTTGGTTTGCGATGCTGATTAGTAGTAAGGATTGAAGTTTGAAGTTTGATCATAGAGTCTAAAAATTATGTTAGTTTGTATGTCCCATGGATTTCAATATTAAAGTTAATTTGTTGTGTTGTGTGATTTTGTTTGTGTTTAAGTAGCTAATCTTCTTATTAAATTAATAAATGATGTGATCGGAAATATAATATAAGACAAACCAAGGACGAAAATAAGTGACGAATTTCAGAAATTTTAAAATTTTTGGAGTCTCGCCGACGGCGAGAAAAATCCCGCCGACGGCGAGATCGATCTCGCTGACAGCGAAGAATTCCTCGCCGACAGCGGATTTTTTCCGAAAGTTTTTGGTTCTGAAAAATATTAGCTCGCCGACGGCGAGATAAATCTCGCTGACAGCGAGGTAGGAAAAAACATATATTTGACCGGTCAAAAACACTATTCATCATCCCCAACCTCAAATTTTCGCAAAAACCGACCTAGGGCTTGAGAGATCTTGGATTTGAAGCAATTTCATCACTCAAAAACACCAGATTTCATCTTCTCTTGGTAAGAGCTTCACTCCTATGCAAAAATTTTTGATTTTCACCATGTATTTTCACCACATTGCAAATTTTGGAAAAAATGAAAATGTGGAAGAAATATTCGGTGGAAATCCATGGAATTTGATTTAAATTGCTTACAAATGTTGTAGGAAGCCTTCTTAGGATTATTTTTAAGTTTAGTGAAAATTTTCGTGATTTTCACAAGATTGATCGAATGGCTCCACGACAGAAACGTCGAGTAGAGTTCGACGAAAACCGATTCATCAACGCACGAGCACAAGCAAAATATTTTGAAAATATACAAGGAAGAAAGTGCATTGCGGATCGGGTATTCAAAAATCCGGGAGGAGAAGTAGAGCGAATTATAAAGGAACGAGGCTGGGAAAATTTCTGTTATGTTCAGTATAGAGCAGCTGTAGAAGTGGTGAAGGAATTTTATGCCAATTTGACTGCCGCTGAAGATGCACCTGTAAAGGTACGAGGGTTTTTTGTAGATTTTAATGTTGCTAGAATTAATGCGTTCTATGAAGTTCATGACTCGCCCTTTAGCGAGTATGAAACTTTTGGAACGATGGAAGGACCACTGGAGGAAGTCATTAACTTTCTCACTGATGGGACTGGAGTATGGAAAATAAAGCGACAGGAAAGAGTGAATTTTCCTCTTTCCAAATTAAATGCGATCTCAAGGCTCGGCATTACTTCATTTGTTCTACCTCGTTACCCACATATCACCATAGTGAGGTAACACGAGATGAAACGATTCGAATTTCGCATTCGGAATAACGAAGCATCAACATCGGTAGAGTTATTTATCAGAATATCCTGGCCACTCCTCGAAATGAGAGTGGAGCTGGATTGGGCCACCCTGGACTGATTTTTGCACTCTGCCAACTCTCTGGAGTTAAGGCTAGAGATGATGAAGAATGGGTGGAACCAATGAAACCACTTACAGCTGCTAACATTAAGAAGTATGAGTCCCATGAAGGGAGGAGAGCAGGAGTAAGAAGTTATTTTACTCAATCAAGTAGAGATATACCCTCTACTTAGCTATGGACCTCCTGAGCCTACCACCCCTATCTTACAAGATCTGATGAATGAATTGACTCTGCATAGGAGGAGTTTTGAGCAGTTTGGAGAGACCATGGGGAGAAGGTTTGATCATTTTGATCAAAGGATTGATAATCTGGAGAGGAGACATGATTATGATAGTGAATACCTCCAACAACATTCAGAATACGAGATTGCATATTATGAAGCTGAACGTCGTTATAGGAGTGGAGATTTAGATGTAGTCTTTCCAGAATGCCCTGAGTACACTCGGTATCACCTCGCTCAGTCTTCTCAGCAACCTACAGATCAGGGAGGAGATGATATAGTTTGGGACTTCGATGCTGAAGATTAGGATTTTTTGTATTTTATTTGTTTGATGTAAGTTATTTTGAGACTGTATATGTTTGTAATATTCAGTACTTTATTTTGAGACATTGGTTATTTAGTTAGATTAATTTGCTTGGATTGTTATAGTAGTTAGTTTTTATTTTTGTGTTAGTTAATTGCATTTGTTTTTGTGTTAATTAGGATGTTAGTTTTTCTTTAATATATTTTTATTTTATTTTGTATTGTTTTAAAGTTTTTAGAATTGTTAATATGTTAGTTCAATTGTTTTTAATATGTTAGTAATTCATATGTGTAGTGTAGAGTTATTTTAATTGTTGTGTTTAATACTTATCTTAGGTTTTATCCCTGCATTTTCTTTAAATTGTTATATATATATGGAGAATACTAATAGTACAAGTTCAATGAAAAATGAAAAAGCTTGCAAAAATTTCAAAGAAAAAAAGAAATACCTAAACTTGAAAGGTATGATTTATTTACTTTCCTTCTTTTTCATTATTTAGAATAGATATAAAAATTTAAGTTTGGGGGAGAGTAAAATACAAATTTAGTAATTAACTTGTTCTCAATTTCTATTTTCAAATTATTATAAAATTAATTTTATAGCAAAATTTTTCAATTTAATTAATATGAATTATTTTATTTAATTATTATAAAAGGCTAAATGAAATATTCTAGTGATTTAATTGATTAAATAGAATAAAATATTTGGTTAAATGGAATAAGAATATAGTAAACTATTTTTAGTAAGGAAAACTATATTCTAAAATTAAAATTCTTAAGTATTCAAGTGAAAAAAGAAAAGATTGAAAATCAATGAAGTAAAAACTATGAAGTATATATAAGCTAAGAAATATTCTTAAGTTTCAAATTTAGGAAGATGAAAATGAAGTTCAAAATTATTAACAGGCTCTCTAGATACAGTAATCCTCATAAAAAAAAAGAAAAAGAAAAAGAAAAAAGAAAAAGAAAAAGAAAAAGAAAAATGAGGAGAAGCTTGAGGAGATGCCTTATCAAAAATTGGTTTCATTTGAATTAACCTAAAGGGAAAAAACTTAAATATTTCCAAACTTATGTTTATGGATTAGAATTTTACCTAATAGTATTTTCTTGAATTTCTTATCATATGAATATCTTAAGTAGTTCTTCTTTTAAATATAGTCATTCCTGAAATGAATAGTAAGCTAGAAATCTTAGACCTGATAACTAAATAATTTATTTCTATAAGATTAATTAAATTACATGAATTATTTTTATTTAACTTTATTATGATATTAATTAATCTAATTCATAGTTATTTAAATTGAAAAATCTTATTATAAAACTCATTATTTTTATGTAGTACTAAAATTACTTGAGGACAAGTAATAAGTAAGTTTGGGGATTTTGATCACTGAAAAATTTATTAAGAAATTCATACCTATTTTTGATGAAATTGCACTTTAAAGAAGGGTATTTTCTTTATTTTATTGCAGGAATGAAGAATTTAGGTGATAAAAGCAAAAATCATAAAAAGAGCGAATTTGGAGCAAAATCATGCAATTTAGTGCTTGAGTCGCCGACGGCGAGATCGAGCTCGCCGACGGCGAGGTTACGAGAAGAAAATTCCGAAGAATTTATAACTCGTCTCGCCGACAACGAGCCCGAGCCCGCCGACCGCGAGCTAGAGCGGTTCGAAGATCTTCTAGAAGCCTCGCCGACAGCCGAGGTAGTTCGTCGCCGACGACGAGCTAGTTCAAATGGTGCAGATACATTGAACCTGGACACTTTTTGAAAGGATGCTTACACACCTCTTGGTCCTTTGCTCACCTCTATATATAGAAGCCGAAATTAAGTGTGATGTGTGCAGTCTGTGTGTCTTAGTGAGTCTTAGAGAGTCTTTGAGTATTATAAGTGAGTAATTTTGAGTCTTTAGTGAGTATTTAGTGAGTCGTGCTCGTCTTGGAAGGAAGAGTCGAAAAGACTCATAAGGAGTCCGCTAGGAATAAATTAAGATAAGTATTTGTATTTATTGTTTTTAACTTTAAATGAAATCCATGCTTAGTTTAGTTTCCATGCATTTTGAGTAGTTTATTTAGTCTTTCTCCATGTTTATGAAATTAAGTGACTTGATGAAAATAAAATAGAAGTATTTTTATATATATTAATAAATTGTGATATTTTTTACTTAAAACTTAATTTACTTTTCAAACTGGTCATTTGATTTGTTAAAATATGTTGATTATCAACTATATTAAAGATTACATCTGATATTCGGGGAAATTCAAAAGCCTTGAAAGGAGGGTGCAAATAAATAGGAAATAATATCATCGGGCGTAGAATTGAGCATTTTAGTGTGACGGACTAAAATATTCAATTCGGTCCTATTGTTTGAGAGCTGAAGTGTAGATGTTAGCCCTCGAGCGAGGGGAACGTGGGAGCTACGAAGTGGCGGTCGGTATCCTCCCGACCTAGCCGCGGATTCGGTAATCAAACATAGGATTAGTCAATATTCTTTACACCTGACCAAAGGGTAAAGAATAGGAATGCTCCTATTTGTCACAATACCTTAACATTATCTATTTAAATTCATCAATCATTTAAATTTCTAAAACAAGGGGAAAGATACTTTTTCCGAATAGTTAAAACTTATTTAGCAATTAGTTTTATTTCCGCACTTGCAATTAGTATTAATTTTCTACTTAGTTAAGTTACCCGATTAGAATACTTAGTTTACTTTACTCGCGCTTAAATTTAGAAATCCAAATTTTCGTATACTATTTAAAAAATTATTATTATTATTATTATTTTAAATTAGTTGTTATTTAATTTTCTCTTTCCCTGTGGGATCGATAACCAGGACTCCACTAGAGCCCTATATTACTTGATACGATTTGTATACTTGCGTAGCATCCACAACATAAATTACAATTCTATACATATAATATAGCGGGGTCAAGTTTTTGGTTTCGTTGCAATCAAATTAAAATATCATAATATAAATTTGTGGGTCAGTGGGTAATAATTTTGAAGAAATAAAGAAATGCCAATGCTTTGAGACGGGATTAAGAAGTGACGCAGAAAAACTAACGTACCCTTCTTCTCGTAATTCCCAATCATCAGGTTCGTCAGTCAGATATCTGTAGATCTCATTCATGTTGTATCTTGTAGGAACAAAATTCGAATAGTGGCAAACTGGGGTATTCTTAATCGAGTATAATTCATTTATCCGAGAAGGAGTGAAAGTTACCCATCTGCCTCTTACGTAAACACTTCCGTTATGGATGACATGCAGATTAGGGTAGAATTCTTTGACTACTGGAATGGCTACTGTAGATGTGGTATAGCAGAATACCTCCCAACGTCACTGAACAATCATTTCTTTAATTGTTGTTGTTGAATTCTCCGCTCCTCTGTTTACGAATCCTCTCTCCTTAATCAGTCACTTTTTCATCAAAACTTTGTTGAATATTCACTAAGCCTCAGAACTGACAAATTTTCTTCTGTTAAAAACTCTGGATTTCGTGGTTTCAAGTAGTTTGGAGGCTATAATAGATTGTTTTGAAGGGCTCTAGTCGTTTCTAAGGATGAAGATGATGTAAGAATGAAGTTTTAAACATTTTTTATAGACTAATGCCCTTAGAACCGTCAAAAACCGCAAAGTAACTCATTAAAACCGCTTTTGAACTATCTCGCCGTCAGCGGTAACGATCTCGCCGTCGGCGGGATAGTTAATTAATTAAAACTAAAATTGGGCGCATCGATCTCGCTGTCGGCGGGATCGATCTCGCCATCGGCGGGATTAGGTAAATTGCTCAATTTTTCGCTCCGGTCTGAATATTTTCTGATTTCTTCGTATAGATTCAAATTTGTGATGATTTTAAGAAGTAAAATGAGTAGATTTCATTCTATATTTTAATTTTTAAATAATATTAGTAAACAGATCCTAATTAATAATTACTATGGGTTGCCTCCCATAAAGCGCTTGGTTTAACGTCGTCAGCCCGACCTAATATAATTTAGTAATCAGGTTGACTGAGCATTAAAACCTCTTTAAAATTTGGTCTTCTCCCTTTAAAATAAGGTTTTAATCTGTGTCCATTTACTTTAAATTTATGCCCAGTTTTTGGATCTTCAATTTCTATAGTTCCATATGAAAATATTTGAGTTATAGTGAAATGCCCTAACCACCGAGATTTCAATTTCCCAGGAAACAATTTCAATCTTGTATTATAAAGCAGAACTTCTTGTCCTCGCTCAAAATTCTTTAGGTTAATCTTCTGATCATGCCATAATTTCATTTTTTTCTTTATAAATTCTACCATTATTATAAGATTCATTTCTTAATTTATCTAGTTCATTTAATTGTAATAATCTTTTCTCACCAGCTTCTTTCAGATTATAATTAAATTCTTTAATTGCCCAATAAGCTTTATGTTCTAATTCAACTGGTAAATGACAAGTTTTTCCATAAATAAGTCTGTAAGGAGTCATTCCAATAGGGGTTTTATAAGCAGTCCTGTATGCACATAATGCAGAATCTAGTCTTGTAGACCAATCTAATCTATTAGGGTTTACAGTTTTTTCTAAAATACGTTTAATTTCTCGATTAGAAACTTCAGCTAATCCACTAGTTTGTGGATGATAAGCAGTTGATATCTTATGAATAATGTTAAATTTTTCTACTAGTTTGTGAATATATTGATTTCTAAAATGAGATCCTCCGTCAGTGATAATCACTCTCGTCATTCCAAATCTAGTAAAAATATTTTTCATTAGAAACTTCGAAACACTCTTAGCATCACACCGAGGTAAAGCTTGTGCTTCTATCCATTTAGAAGCATAATCAACAGCTACTAATATATGATTTTCAAAATGAAGGAACAAATGGTCCCATAAAATCTAATCCCCAAACATCAAAAATATCAACTTCTAATATAAAATTTAGAGGCATTTCATTTGTTCTAGATATATTACCTACTCGTTGGCATCTATCGCAAGTTTTGATATATCTATAAACATCTCTAAAAACAGTAGGCCAATAGAATCCAGATTATAAAATCTTATAAGCAGTTTCAACTGTTCCGAAATGTCCTCCAAAATCAGAATCATGACATTTCTAAATGATTTGTTCTGTTTCTTCATAAGGCACACATCTTCTAATTATAAGATCCTTACATTGCTTATATAAATATGGTTCATCCCAAAAGTATGTTTTAGCATCATGAATGAATTTTTTTTGTTGTTGCAAAGTTAACATAGGTGGTAAAATATCACTTACAATATAATTTACTATGTCAGCATACCATGGTATTTTCCACTCATTTATATTATATAGTTGTTCATCAGGAAAACTATCAGTAATTTCGTTATCAGTGTCAGATAATTCATTATATTCAAGTCTTGGTAAATGATCTGCAATTTGATTATTAGTTTCCTTTTTGTTAATGATTTCAAAATCAAATTCTTGCATTAGTAATATCCATCTAATTAATCTTGGTTTGGAATCTTTTTTTTGCATTAAATATTTAATAGCAGAGTGATCAGTATGCACAATACATTTAGTTCCAATTAGATAAGGCCTAAATTTATCAAAAGCATAAACAATTGCTAATAGCTCTTTTTCAATGAATCGTATAATTCATTTCGGCATGATTAAGAGTTTTACTAAGCATAGTATATAATTTTGAAAATTTTATCATATCTTTGCCCAAGTACTGCTCTTATAGCATAATCACTAGCATCACACATAAGTTCAAATGGTTTCTCCCTATCAAGTGAAACTATTATTGGTACTGTGATTAATTTATCTTTTAATAATTCAAAAGCGTTTAGGCATTCAGTTGTAAATTCAAATTTCTTATCCTTTTCTAAAAGTTGGCATAAAGGTTTAGTAATTTTTGAGAAATCTTTTATATAGCGTCTGTAGAATCCAACATGTCCAAGAAAACTTCTTACCCCTTTTACTGTAGTTGGAGGTGGTAAATTAGCTATAACTTGAATTTTTGCAGGGTCTACTTCCATACCTTTTTCCGAAATTTTATGCCCTAATATAATTCCTCCTGCAACCATAAATTGACATTTCTCCCAATTTAGAACTAAGTTAGTTTTCTCGCATACTTCTAATACTTTTTCAAGCTGATTCAAGCATGCCTCAAATGTCGTTCCAAATACAGAGAAATCAGCCATAAATACTTCTATTCCATTATCAATTAATTTCCTAAATATAGACATCATACATCTCTGGAATGTTGTAGGTGCATTACATAGTCCAAAAGGCATTCTTCGAAAAGCAAATGTTCCATATGGACTAGTAAATGTAGTTTTCTCTTGATCCTCAGGAGCAATATGTATCTGATGATAACCTAGGTATATCCATCTAAAAAACAAAAATATTTATGTCCGATTAATCTATCTAACATTTAGTCTAGAAATGGTAATGGGAAGTGATCTTTCCTAGTGGTCGTATTTAATTTTCTATAGTCAATACATATACGCCATCCAACGAACTTGTCTTATAAGTATTAAATCATTATTTTCATTAGCTTTAACGGTCACTCCTCCTTTCTTAGGAACACAGTGAATTGGGCTTACCCAAGAACTATCCGAAATAGGATATATAATACCATTATCTAGCCATTTTAATATTTCTTTCTTGACTACTTCTTTCATTATTGGGTTTAATCTTCTTTGAGGATCTACTCTTGGCCTATGTTCATTATCTAGAATAATTCTGTGCATACAGATTGAAGGACTGATTCCTTTAATATCTGCTAAAGTCCAACCAAAAGTTTTTTTAAATTTTTTTAATGTGTCTAACAGTTTTTGTTCTTGTAATTCATTCAATTCAATTTGATATAATAACCGGTAGGGTTGAATGGTTACCTAAATAAGCATATTTTAAATGATTAGGTAAAATTTTTAATTCAAGTTCAGGAGGTCTAATTATTGACGGAACTATATTCTTTTCAATGTTTTTAGTATTATCCAACATTTCGAATTTTTCTTGTATATAATCCAGTTTTTCATTATTTGCTTCTTCAATTAATTCTATATTTTCTTTTTCTAATTTTTCTTCATAATATTCTTTAAAATATTCATTTTGCAAATGTTCAAGTATTTCCATTCAAAAACATTCATCATCTTTTTCTAAAGCAGGATATTTCATTGATTTTGCTATGTTAAAAGTTACTTTTTGATCGTTTACTCTCATTGTCAATTCTCCTTTCTGAACATCAATCATAGCTTTTCCAGTGGCTAAAAAGGGTCTTCCTAATATTATGGGAATTTCTTTATCTTCTTCCATATCTATAACAATAAAATCTACTGGGAAGATAAATTTATCCACTTTGACTAACACATCTTCAATAACTCCCTTAGGATAAGTCACAGAATGATCAGCTAACTGAAGAGTTACTGAAGTAGGTGAAATTTCTCCTAATTATAATCTTTTAAAAATTGATAGAGTCATTAGATTTATGCTTGCTCCTAAGTCACACAAAGCTTTTCCATAAAATTTTTCTCCAATAAGCACGAGGTATAGTGAAACTACCGGGATCATTTAATTTTTCGGGAAGCTTTTTCTGAATAATTGCACTACACTCTTCACTAAGTGCAACAGTTTCATTATCTGTAAATTTTCTTTTTTTATTTAAAATATCTTTCATAAATTTTACATAATTAGGCATTTGTTCTAATGCTTCTACAAAAGGAATACTTACCATTAATTTTTTTAAAATTTCAAGGAATTTAGCAAATTGCTTATCTTTTTTATGTTGCTTTAGTCGTTGAGGAAATGGTGGTGGTGGTTTTTCTATAGATATTTTCATAGGGATTAATGGATACTCTAAATTTTTATCTTGTTGATCCTTTTCTTTCTCAATTTCCACTTCCTCATTTTTACTTTCTGTTTCTTTCTGACTTTTAGTTTCTAACTCTTTTCCACTTCTTAATTTATCGCTTTAATTTGTTCTTTCCCTTGGTCTTTCGGATTTATTTCCACATTACTAGGAAAAGTTCCAGGAATTCTATTGTTAAGGGCAGTAGCGATATGTCCGAGTTGAGTTTCAATATTTTTAATTGCTGTTCCTTGATTTTGTAATTGATTTCCTTGAATTTGTAATTGAATTCCTTGATTTTGCAAGTGCTTGACCCATACTTAATATTAATTCTTCTATAGATAACTTCTTATCTTTAAATTGAGTATTATTAAATCCGAGTGGATAAGAAGGTTTATAATTTGAATTTCCTTGATTAGGTGGATTTCCTATATAGTTGTTCATCCATTGTTGATTAGTCGTATTGTTATTCCAATTAAAATTTGGATGATTCTTCCAACCGAGGATTATAATAATTTGCATAAGGATTATTGGGTCTATTATTAATAGCATTTATAGTTTCATAAGGAGATTGAGAATCTATAATTTGTCCAGATGAGTTTTCTTCTAATATAGTAGGAGAGTAATTCATTCCAAAATGAGCTAATTTCTTTGATATAGCAGCAATTTGAGAAGCTAGCATAGATATTGCATCATTTTCATGAACACTAGCTATCTTTTTAGGATTTATTCTTTCATCATGCCATTAAAAATTATTAGTAACCATTTCTTCGATTAAAGAATAGGCTTCATCAAATGGTTTTGACATTAATGAACCTCCAGCAGCAGCATCAATTATAGACCTAAGGGATCCTACTAACCCATTATAAAAAGTTTATATAATTAATCAATCTGGTAATGCATGATGTGGGCATTTCCTACGAAGTTCTTTAAATCTCTCCCAAGCTTCATATATGGATTCTCCATCAAACTGGCTAAAAGATGTTATATCATTTCTAAGTTTTGCAGTTTTCTAGGGAGGAAAATATTTGGATAGAAATTTTTGTGATAATTCTCCCCAAGTTTTAATAGATCCAGAGTCTCAATGAATTTAACCACATCTTAGCCTCATCCCTTAAAGAAAAAGGAAAAAGCCTAAGTCTAATAGCATCATTAGATATTCCTTCATATTTAAAAGTAGCATATAGTTCCAAAAAACTAGCAAGATGTAAATTAGGATCTTCGTTAGGTGAACTACTAAAATAATTATTCTGTACCATTTGGATAATTGCAGGTTTAAGTTCGAATGAGTTAGTAGCTACATCAGGGTTTTGAATAGTTAGGTGAATTTCATCTAATGTAGGGTTGGCATAATCTCTTAATGGGCTTTGTTGGTTTATATTTTCAATTTCTGGATTATTTGCCATTTTTGTTAAATTTTTAATTTCTCTCTTTTGTTTTCTAATTCATTTAATTGTGCGTTCTAATTCTGAATCGTAAGGTATTAAATTTTTGTTTCTAAACTTACGCATACAATTTTTAAGTAATATTAAAATAGTCATTTTCTCTAATAATTATTTCAATAATTCTATTAATTACCTTAATAATTACTTACTATTAACTCCCCGGCAACGGCGCCAAAAACTTGATCCACTTTTTGATATTTATACTTACTATTATAAAAGTTAGCAACGGTACAAAAAACTTGATCCGCACTAAATATATTCTTGATTCTGTTATGGATTTTATGGTTTCTATTGTGGATACTATGCAAGTATACGTATCGTTATTAAGTAATATAGGGCTCTAATGGAGTCCTAGATATCGATCCCACAGAGAAGTTAGTAAGTTTCAAAGAACAACTTAAAGTAAATTTACTTATTAATCTAGTATACGAAAGTTTAGAACACTTAGACTAAAATAAACTAATGTTTAAAAGTTTAATATAAGATTTCAGAAAAGTATCTTTCTCCTTGTCTTTAGAGTATTAAGTGAATGAAAATTTAAATTAGTTTTTTTTTTATTATATTGTGCCAAATAGGAGCAAACATATTCTTTACCCTTGGTCCAGGTGTAAAGAATATTGACTAGTCTTATGTTTGATTACTGAATCTACGGCTAGGCTGGGAGGATACCGACTAACACTTCAGAGCTCCCACATTCCCCTCGCCTGAGGGCTAACATCTACACTTCAGCTCTCAAACAATAAGACCGAATTGAATATTTTAGTTTGTCACACTAAAATGTTCAATTCTACGCCCGCTAGTTAATATTTCCCTATTTATTTGCACCCTCGTTCCAAGGCTTTTGATTTCCCTGAATCTTAGATGTAATCTTTACTATAGTTGATAATTCAATATATGTTAACAAATCAATTGGCCAGATTGAAAGTAAATTACGATTTAAGTAAAAAGATTAGCACAATTTCTATTTTCATATTTCAGGCACAACTATTTAAATTTGTAATTTCACTAATCTCAAGAACAAGGAGAAAGATTAAGGTAACTACTCAGAATGCATGGGAAAGATAACACAAAGCATGAATTTCATTAAAGTTAACAAACAAATAACAAATATACTTATCTCAATTCTTCTCCCCAAGCAGACTCTTGAAGTTCCTTTGACTCTTCCTTCCAGTACAGCACACCAAAATGATAAAAACTTAATCTACTCACTCAAAAGACTCTTAACTTCCACACAAATGACTAAAGCTGACTCTAGAATGACACACCAACTAACTAAACTTCGGCTCTATTTATAGAAGGGTTAAATCTTCAAAGGTTGCTCAAGCACCTCTTCAAAAAGCGTCCAGGTTCAATGTATCTGGCTCCATTTAACTATCTCGCCGTCGGCGGGTATCGGTCTCGCTGTTGGCGGGCTTCTAGAAGATGGGCTAACCGCGCCGATCTCGCTGTCGGCGGGCTCGATCTCGCCGTCAGTGGGTTCCTTATAATATATAAAAAATCTTTCGGAAAAAACTCGCCGTCGGCGGCCTAAATCTCGCCGTCGGCGGGACAGTTTAATTTTCATCAAATTGAGACTTTTTGCTCCAAATTTGCTTCTTTTGTGGTTTTTGCCTTCAGTACTTATAAATCTTCATTCCTACAATAAAATAAAGAAAATACATTTCTTTAAAGTGCAATTTCATATAAAATTGGTATGAAATTTTTAATATATTTTCTAGTGATCAAGAGGGCACTTCATCTTCCTCCAAATCCTTCTTCTCCAGCTTTTTTTTATTGCTAAAAATCCTTCTCTTTATCTTCTTCTTCTCCTTCCTTCATCATTTTCTAAAAAAGAGTGAGGCTCAGGGAAAGAGAGAAGGGGCAAATTTTGAAGAGGAGTTAAAGAAAGGAAGAACATCATTTTCTTCCTCTTTCTTCCTTCTTCCTCTGCTAAAGTTTCTTCACCATCCTTTTCCTCTTCCTTCATTAATTTCTAGAAGAGAGGAGAGGGTGCTTATGAGAGGAGCATTATCTGAAGGAGATACTCTTCTCTCCTTTGTAGGAGGAGAGCTTCTACCTTTTTGGAGAGGAGAAACAGATCCATCCTTCTGGTGCATGGTAGGAGTAAGGTTCAAACAAAGATAACGCTACTCCAACTATCATGAAGGTGAATATTTCTAAAAACTTAATAATCTCATTCCTAGAGCCCTGTAGGTCTAGATGTTAGAGATTTAAAGAATTAGGTTGTGTGCTTGAGAAAATCACCTTAGGTTAGGATCGTTTCGTTAAAATTATTCTATGAATTGTGAGCTCTTCCCCTTAACCCTAACTCTGAAATCGGAAGATGAGATTGTACTAATCATCCTATTTGTCTTGATGACTTCATTTGAAGGACATTTGAATTCAAAATATTGACATGATGAAAATGTTCCTTTAGATTTTGCTCTCTCGGTCATAGAGAGTTCTCTTCGTGAGACACTCTCTGCTTCGTGTTAGGCAAGTGGAGTTGGGCGACTTGTTTCTCTACGTAATAAGATGTTGGTACTCTTCTTCATTCAATCAAAGCCCAAGATCCTTTTGTGACAAAAATCTAGGATGGGTTTAATGTGCTATCAAATGCATTTAGTTCATTGCTTGCTTGCCTTGCATGTCACTTTGATCTTGTGAACAACTTCGATTAGCTCCGCCACATGGTCCCATCAACCAATCAAACTGGTTCGAGCGACCACCATGGTCCGATCAACTATACATTTTGGTTCCATTGGCTACCCTGGCCCGATCGACCAATCAAATTGATTTGATCGGCCACTAAGGTTCAATCAACAACACACTTCAGCTCGATCGGCCGCTCCAAGTCAATCAACCGATCAATTAGGTTCGATTGGCCACATGTTCTGATTAATAATCAATTGGGCTCAATCCACCACGATGGTCCCTGGCTGCTAGCCATGTAGTCATTCTACCACTTCGGAGTCTACGAGCTTTGGACCCTGGATGCGGGGAAGATGAAAGGAAGGGTTTATGGCTATGGTCCAAAGGGCATAGCCTTTAAGGTCGAGCTCTCCCGTGGTGACATATTGAGTTCCTCAAGCTCCTCACAACATGAGTAGGAGGCTCTTAGCTAGACCATGAAGCTCTTTTCAGGAATATGGCTGCAATGAATGAAGAGATCTGCCAGTTGCATGAGTAGATGCTAGAAGCCAACATAGGGTCGAGGACTCTATAATGCACATGATAGTGATTTTAACATATTATCGGGGGAAGCCCCCATTGACATCCGTAGAGGAGGAGGAGGAGGAGGAGGAGGAGGGAAATGATGACTAGTTTTTTTTAATAATTTCTTTAATTTGTAAGCATTACTTTTAATATTTATTGTGGAAATTTTGGTTAATTTTACTATTCTTACTTGGGACAATTTGTGACATTTTTTTTTCTTTTACATCAATGATATGTATTTGAGCTTTGATTTGCAATATGGCTGGATAAAATTTCATTAAGATGTGAATATTTTATTGTGTGCAGGTTGTGAAATGATAATACTTTATTTTTTTTTATGTTCAGCAGGTTTGCATCTTAATTATGTTCATTGTGCATTGATTAATCTAACAATAAATTGACAATAATTATTTATCGTTCTTTGACATAATTTGTCACAAATTTAATGGCAATCCAATGAATATTTTTATTGTTTGATATTTTCAGACTCAAAGTTTGACACATGTGTAGGCTAAACAAACCCAACGCTATGACGATGTGAAAACCAACACAAGTTATTTACATCAAAATATCTCACAGTAAAACTAATGGAATTAGTATTACTGGCCCTCAATTTACCTGTAGAAAAAGTCTAACGTAAATCAGACCTTAAATAAATTCAGATTTACCTTTGATTTGCATTTAGTTTGGCCTATGCAAATATGCAAAATTCTTATAGTGTCATCCCGTTTGTGTGGTGTCTCTCAAATAGTGAATGTGTGCTTTATCCCAGCTCTGACACTCTTGCAAAAATGGATCTGATGTGTATTGACCCCATTTTTTGATCTGATACACTGGATTTTTTTATCAGTCTGAGTCTTAATTCACTTCTTTCAAGTTATAAAAAGCTATAACATCTTGGTCTTTCGCTTCATTCCGTAAATCCAAACATATCTATTATAATCACCGGTGAAAGAGACAAAATATCTCTGCGTATCAAATGATGCCATACTTGTCGGGCCCAAACAGTTGTGTGAACATACTCTAAAATACCATATGTACGGTGGATATCATTATCTAAGAATACATGTTTCTGCTTGCCAAACACGCAATATTTACATAAATCAAGCTTGTAGGTGACTACTCTTTGTTTCAATCCATGCTTCATCAAATGATGAAATGAGGCTACTCCATCGTAAGCTAGTCACATATTCCACAATGTTGTGGCATCAAAAAATCATTAGCAATAACTGCAGTTCCAGTCACTATACTATTTTGAAGATAATAAATAGTATGATGGAGAACTCCCTTCCTAAAAACAGTGTTCCGCGACATATCCTCAGAAATCCTTCCACAATAAGTATCTTGTAGCCTCTGGCTTCTACGACCCCTACTAACAACAAATTATTTTTCATATTTGGAACATGTTTAACATCACTCAGTTCTTTCACAATACTGTTATGCATCATGATAAAGATGTTGATTGCACCAATGTTACAATAATCATGATCGTTGCACATAGTGATTGTATAATTATCCAGCTTCTTATAAATGCAAAACCACCCTCAATGAGAATAAATGTGATAGTAGCAATTGTTTCCAAATTAATTCAACACGAATCATATGTGTAAAAACTGTGAGAAATTAAATATAACGATATATCTGAATCCTTCTCGTCACTCCTGTCGACAAAAAAATTGACTTTCACCTCAAAGAAAACTCTCTTTCTCGTCCCTTTCAAATTCAGACAATATTTCTTTCACTTACCAGTATTTAAATAGAAAGCACTATGATTTTTCTCAAGGTTGTGCTCATGTGACTTGTCCCGTTTTTGGGAAGTATCATCACTATCACCCATCTTTGTCTGAGTATTCTTCTTCTCAAATTTGCCATGTTGGAATGTAAGTGCCTCTATCGACTACATCTTTATGGGCTCTTTGTTCCTTCGACATAACTCATAGTTCAACAATGTCACAGTCATCTCGCCATAATTTAAGACCTCATTCCAATGAATAAATGTCATTATGAAGTTTTTGTAGTTATCCGGGAGAAAATTCAATAAAATTAATGTCATTTCTTCATCTTCAATCTACTCATTTAGATTTAATAGATATGCCAAAAGCTTTGTAAAATCATTCAACAACTTATCAATACTATTCCCATATCTCATTTGAAACTTGCAGAGCCGACACTTCTTATGGAGATGATTCACCTTGATCTTCATGAGATATTTGTTTTCTAATATCCTACATAATTTTTTCCACAGAACTTTCCATCATCACTACATATTTGATCTCCTAAGATAAGTAATTTTGAATCAAGTCACAAACATTTTTATTCATCTTCAACTAATCTCTTCATGACATATTTCCAGGACGTTTATCATTATCAACTTCCTACATATTCAAACTACACTGCACATCTATCAGCTCGCACGATAGCATGCCAAGGTTTCTTTTACCGTCAAATTTCGTCACATCCAACTTGACGGGATGTATAACCACCAGATGACTTGACACATTTTTCATTTTGAAGTCGTCGATGATGTGCTATTATTCATCGCTCTACTACAACTTCTGATCAATCTTTCTCCAATATCTTTCACTTGTGTCCACGACTTTGTCAAAATTGTAGCCGACCATCGCCAGGATCACCGATCCTTGTTTGATACCAACTATAGTGAAAAATAATGCGAAAAAAAATTTACATAATAAACAACCTAAACATTACACGACTTCTATGGTTTGGCAAAAAACTGCCTACATCCGTGAGAGAATTTATTCCACAATCGACAGCAAGAGTGAAAAAAAAATTAGTAGAATTAGGGTTACAATGAAATACCTACAAATCGTTCACAATTTTTTATATAAATGAGTATTAGAGTATACAAATTAGGATAATTTTAAATATAAGAAGTATCATATATTTAGATCTTCTCAAATTTGGTTTCAAAATGTAGAAAAATAATATAATTAGACATCTCCAAATTAGGTTAACCCACTATAAATCTTTCTAATATACACACTTTCTAATTTACAAGAATTATATTTTAATACTTCACATACTCTTATCTGGTCTCTTTTGATTAGGTATCCGGACATACGGACAGTTGAGTGCGTGTAGCTGAATGACCGGACAACTAATGATAGGAGACTACACCACCGCGCATCACATATTCTCCCGTCCCGACACCACACATAATATTTTCTCTATTCCTATTTTCTAAAAGTAATAACAGATTTGTAGTTTTAAACATCTATTTTCATGGAAATATTCTCTCTTTTTTTCCTTTTGTTATTAAGTTTCAATTTATAATTGCCTATTTGAGAGGCTCCACTGAACAGACAGACAGACATACCAAAATCTCAGTTCTCATGACTTAGAATCTTAATAAAAAAATTACAAAAATGACATCAACATAACAATAAGAAATAAATAAATAAATAAATAAATAAATAGCAAAATAAAACAAATGAAAGAATTGTGGAAGCTCGTGTACGTCGTTCAGAAAGGACAGTAAGGCAAACTAAAGCTTAATCACCTTGCTGCTTGAAAATTTAATAAATAAGTTTGGTCTAGTTAACGAGACATTATTTCATATGGAGAACGTACGAAGTCTGCACGCAGCTCCCCCAATACTTATCCAATACCCATCCAATACCCATCCAATAGCCAATACCCAATACCCAAAACCCATCCAATACCCATCCAGTACTCTTAAAATCCGCACCCAACACTGCATACGTGCTCCAGATGGAATAATTCGCCGACAATGCATGGCTGGTCAAGCTACTGATAGACGTCTAATTTTAATTAAATTTATGCGGATTAAATTGCAATTATTAAATATTAATTGGTTATGATTAAGGGTGTAGGTGTTGACCTACAGCACAACAACGTGCATATATGATATCATCAGTGATTCGTTATTATTAGGTTTTAGAGAAAAAATGTTTTGTTGTAGAAGAGTAATAGCTTTGGATAACGAAAGAAGGCGTGAGTTGTGTTAGAAGTCTTAGGATTAACCCTTGATAATTACTGCTACCTTGCAGGCATGACTCAGTTAAGACTTTAATTGATGTGTCTAGCTATTAATGATATATATTTGAGATTTGATCTGTGATATGATTTGATAAATTTTCATTGAGATGTGAATAATTTATTGTGTGTAGGTTGTGAAAATGTACTTGCTCTTTTATATATATATTTTTTCTGTTCAATAGGTTTGCGTCTGTTTTGGGTCTAATAATCTAACACTAAATTGACAATAATATTCAGTCGTTCTTCGATATTATCCGCCGCAAATTCGATGGTAATCCGACGGATATTTTTATCGTTCAATGTTTTCAAACATAAACTTCGACACACGTGTAGCCTAAATAAATTCGACACAAAAACCGACCGAAATTATTTACGTCAAAATATTTTGAAGCAAAGTTGATCAAATTAATATTACCGACCCGGATTTACCTACATAAAAAATTAGACACAAATATGATGATATACCTCTCAAATATCATTAAGTTAACCTTCGATTTACATCCAAATAAGCCGACCCAAATTTGCTTAATTTCTTTAGCGATTATTGAACTTGAAATAGGAACTGGAATCCTGTTAATAATAAAACGAACCATCATAAATATGATGCTAATGAAAAGAGGAAAATTTAACAGGATTCCTCTTTTAGAGGAAAGCTCCTATTAGAAATTTATTTTAGTACCATTATTCAAAAGCTGTATATATAAGGTAATAATGAAGATAAGTCCGCCCCGCAGTACTAAGTTTCATTTCTTCAGCATAATTTCATAATGCTTATATGGTCCCCCTCCCCCATCTCTCTTATATATTCAAACATTGATCATCATTTTGCCGAAGGAAAAAGTTATCTGCACATGCACTCGATTGATTTTGCTGTTGCCAACTTTGTAACAAGGTGCATGCGTTATATATAGTTCTCCCTCTACAGATCAATGTGAATAGTATGTAAATCTTCTTTTTTTTATTTTTTATGTAAAACGTGGAAAAATTTTCTGTCCGGAACACGAACATAGAGCTACATCCGGAGTGCTATCAAATTTTGACATGTGTCCAACACCACGCCAACCTCATAATGGATCCGCGGAGGTTATTGGGGAGTTATTGGGGGTTAAACCACGGAGGTTATTGGGGGTTATTACGGGGTTATTGTGGATTATTGCGAGGTTATTGGTGGGTTATTGCGGGGGTTATTGAAATGGAATCGCAGAGATTATTGAGGGGTTATTGTTGGGTTATTGCGGGGTTATTGGAGTTAATACTCTAATAAAACCGACATAACCAGCAAAAGCCTCCTCCGTTTCTACTACAATGGACTGCGGAGGTTATTGAAAGGTTATTTCTGGGTTATTGTGGGGTTATTGGAGTAAATAACCCAATAAAATAGAACTACCTCCCAATAACCTCCGCGGTTCCACTCCAAAAATCTTCGCAGATCTTTAATATGATGGGCCCGGTATAAGTCACGTGTCGCGACAATATTTAATAGGATTCTAGACATAAAGCTACATCCAGAATCCAGATAGAAATTTTTCTCGTAAAATGTAGTGTAAAATTTCATGACTGAATTATCGTACCATACTGTGATGCTCTTATGGTGAGCAAAAGAAAGTCTACTGATCACTGTCAGTACTATTTATCCATTTCATAGGATCAATAAATTTCTATGTAGATTAGCTGATAGGCTTTAATTTCATCAACAATTCATGACATGGCAACTTAATTAAAGATGATGATAAGAAATGAATCAGGAATGGGAACTACATAGATAATGACACGCAGCTAGTAGCTCCATAGCTGGGAGAAAACATAGCCATTTTAGCCGAAGTCTTAACAGGATCCAATGCATTTGATCGACTATATAAATTGTATAGTTGTAGGGAAGGCTGAAGAATTGGCCTATTTATTAAAGCGTCATCCTAAGTGTTCCGATCCGAGATCTTTAATTCATGAAATATTTTTCTCTTTTTTATTGTGTATTATTATTTTTTAGCTTTTTTTACGCCTCTTTTTACTTTATTTTATCAATATTAATTTTAGGTTTTTTTTTTATTATGTTAAAGCAATTTTGAAATTTATTGAGACAAGGAGTTTGAAGCACACCACAAATTTCTGCAGAGCAAAACTATGACTAACCAAGATTTACCAGGCCGACATAACCATGTGCCTAGATCGACATAGCTACGCCGCAGCTACTTTGATTTCTTCAATTTTACAGTGAGCGTGAAATAATTACGTTGGATCTCGGCGTGGTTACACCGCAAGATGATTTCTTTGTTATGGGAGTTCAATGCCTCGATTCAGAATGATGATGTGAGCTACGGTGATCTTTTGATGGAGCAAAGAAGTTGTGCTGAGTTCGAGATGTGCCTTTTGAAGTGCGATTTCTCTTATGACATCAAAAGAGGATTTGTAGCGGAAGTCTTGTAACTATCAATGTCGCAGAGAGAAGATTTGAGTTGTGAAAATATTTGTATGTTTTTCCTTTCATATTGAAACTTTGGTGCGGTGTGGTCCGTATTTTTTATCGTCCACAAGTTTTTTCACATTAAATATTGATATGTTTTCTATGATTACTTTGTCGCATATTTGTATTTGATGTTTTGTACAGATTTCCTTGAATCGGTGTGGTTCTTATTCCACGGTGTGGTTTTAATTGTTAATCAATTTAAACCCAAGTTATTTTCATCCCAAAAAAGTGGTTTCTGACCGGGGTTTCTTTACTGAATTTTTTTAGTTGAGCGGGAACAATGACCAGCAAAATAAAATACAAAATGAAAAAGTTAAATGGATCAAACTTTGCGTTCCAAGAAACCTGAAACGATAACTCTGATAGAATTGAAAATGTTGTATCTAACGACCTTAGATTTGATTAGTCTTTAACATTTTAGTTATATTGAAGCATATTTAAAATTTTCTTATATGTTAATCATTTACCTTTTTTTAAATTATTTCTATGAAAAAAGGTACACTTGTATATGGGAAGGAAATTTGAGAACTTTGTTAATTTTCAATGTCTAGCCATTTGTAATCCATAATTAATTGTAATATATCTATTTTATTACAAAGCTTTTGAATTACAATCACAAGTCATCCGAAAGATTGAATAAGCATTTGATTTTAATCACTTTATATATACTTTAAATAAATGACTTAATGTGCATTCTTTCTTAAACTTCAGAGTTACACTTTTTAAAGGAGTTTGTGTAACTTCAGATAGTGTAACTAGCAATCTTAACAACTTTTTTTTTAAAATAAGGACAACTAATAATATTTAAGCATAAACAAAGTTCACCACATAAGAAATATTACAACCTAATAAAAGTGTGATTAAAGTTTAAATAATATTTTTAGAAGTAACTATTGCTCTGATACAAGTTAATTTCTGTCTTCTTTTAAGAAAATTATTTTTCACATTAATACTTATCTCAAATTTGAAGCTGACATGTACCCATTTCTTCTGAAATATCGATAGAAGCTACTTCTCCAACTCGGATTTTCACTATTATATTGCTTGATGGGAGGTGACATCATTATGTTGGATCTAGTTTCAAGTTGAGGTATTAAAAATTGACTCAATACATCAACTTAACTCAAACATGAATAAAAAAATATTGGTTTAGGTTGACCCAATTAATTTTCGAATTGTGTTCAGATAAAAAATCCTAATATATTTATTGTTTTGATCGGGTTAGAGTTGATCTGTTAACCGAATTGACATAAAATTAACCCTATAATTTGAAATTGGCTTGAAACTAAGACATTAAACAAAAATTGACCAAAATAACTATTATACATATATTGAATGGGTTATGTAGGTCTGTTTGAGTCAGTTGATTGGAAGAAATGACATATAATTTTAGTTGGAATTTCTGACCCAAGTTATATTTTGGCCAAGTTTAAGTCAAAACACTTTTTATTTTGTTAATTTCAGTTCGAACCCAAACTTGCCTCATGAATCTGATTTGACACCCCATGTTCCAATGCATCCATAAATCATTTTTACAAGCCTTTTCTTATAAGAATTCTCAAGACGCAAGTTATATTTAAGCCTTTTCTTAGAACAACATTGCAATTGATTTTTAATTTTGGCTATGCATTACATTACAACTAAAAGGCCAATTAATTTCAACTATCTTCTTACTGCAATGTGAGATTATCTTGGGAGTTTTTTTTTTTTTTTTTTTTTTTGACTTTTAATAAAAAAATTTTGGAATATCACATATGCCTTTCATGACTCATGAGTCAGTCGCTAGCTAGCCTGTCTTTGTTAGCATTGCCAAACAAAGCAAACCGACAAATTTTCTCCTCTCATCTAGGGATTTATGCTGTCCTAATAATTTAATACATAGTGTAGACTGACATCCCTCTTAGTTCCCAAATATAAGTTTATAGAAAGATATGTACCACCAAACAAATATCTCACTTCGAAAGTAAGAGCTAAATCATAGAGTTTGACGTCAGGATTCCATCTAATACATATAGTATTATATAGCTTATAACTTATAATGCGCAGTTAGTAACTTAGTAGCGGCCGTGTATATATATATATATATATTAAACTAACTTTTATGTTTGAATAAAGTTTGAAGAGTATAGCACAAAGACAAAATTTTGATTCGGTTCTATATTTGAGTTATTTTTTAGATGAGTATGGATTGGATCGTGTTAGATTAGGATTAACTTACAAAGTAAATAATCTGCATTTGCCTGTGCATAATGAATACTAATGCGTCACCCTTGCTTGGTTTAGGGGCGGGGTGGTGCACGTTCCGGGTTCGAATCACTCTGTGTGTAAAATGTGGTCCATGAATATTTGCACACCATCCAGCCCCCAAAACTTACAGAGGCGGCGAGTTAGGGATGGTTGGGGCTCGTATAATAGCCTCCATTCATTCCTTTATATATATATATATATATATATATATATATATATATATATATATATATATATATATATATATATATCGTGATGCCGATTCAGAGGTCGGCGGAAGCTCTCCTAGGGTTCCCGACGCCGAGATGTCGATTCGCGTGATTCAATCCGGCGACCTCTTTCCATCTCCGGCGACCTCGATTTCGACAACCTCGTTCGCTGGCTTCGGCTTCGGTGACAAGGGAATTTGCAAAAGCTTGAGAGCCGGTGATCTCAAAAGCGACAAAGCTCCGTTCGGCCCTCTAGGGCCCTGTTTTTTCTTTGTTGGTGACCTATTTTCCCCTCTCCAACTTATTGCTGCATTTTATTCTATCGATTGTGATTTTTGGGTGTTCTTGAAACTTCCTTTGTGCTTTTAGCGATTTGGGCTTTTCTTTTGGTCGAATTTTTCCGTGATCCGGGAGAATGGCCCCGAGTTATGTTGCAGCTGTCTCAGGGAGTTCCACCTCCGAGGCTGGTGGCCGGAGTTGTTTTTTCCTCAAGCTTTTCATGATGCTTTTGAGTCGGGAGGTGGCTTTACCTATATTAAGAAGTTGGGGAAAAAGAAATGCAAACCCGCCTTGTTTCTAAGTGAAGATGGAACGAGTATTTTGGCTTCAGCACACTAATATACTCTTGTAGGGAAATTTTTGTATTGAAATCCCAAGATGGAGATTACTAGAAAGTACTTCGATTCTCTTAAGCTCACAGGGAGTTGGAAAGTTGGTTTGCTAGATGGCCGTCACGTTCTCATTCAACACTCAAATGACGAGGATTATACCCAAATTTTTGCTCAAAAAGTTCTCAAAATTAATAATCGCTTTATAAAAATTATGAAATAGACCGTGGATTTTGATCCTAAATCGGAATCTCCTATTATCCAGATTTGGGTTAATTTTCCCGGGCTCAAGGTGCATATCTTTAATTATGAAACCCTTTATATGCTGGCAACTGCTTTTGAGAAATCGTTGAAAGTTGACACTCCCACGCTTGATACAACCAGGTCATCTGAAGCTTCTATACTTTTAGAGCGCGATATCACTCAACCTTTTCTAAGGGAGATTTGGATCGGCTCCCCGCATCAAGGTTATTGGCAGGATATTCTGATAGGAACTCATCCCCAATATTGCTCTCACTGTAGAATGTTTGGTCATAGCTCCCCATCCATTTATATGTTGCATCCACATCTACGACCCATTATAACAACACCTCTTGTTACTCAGTACATTCCTGCGGATGTTATACCCTCTTCCTCACTGCAGGCGATACCTACTGTAATACCCGTGGCAGATAAGATGCACAATGGTTTGTCTAGTGTTATTGATTCAGAAAATGTTGATAAGGGTTGTTAGTTAGAGGAGTGTTAGGTGGTCGCCACTAGCAGTCAGGATGCGGTCACTGCCCCTCTCCTACTGGGGTGGACATACTATCTTCTCAGGTGCTAACTACCGTGGAGAAGGCTCAGGCTCCCCTCTTAGAGGTGATTGAAGATAGAGATGAAGTAAACATGCAAAGTCAGAGGATGGAAAAGTTGTCTCCTATTACTAACGATGAAGAATTAGAGCCAAACACAAAGCACCTTACTGGTGTTAATCATTTGCATGTTCTTGACGACTCTTTAATCATGGTAGAACTACCTATTGAGAGGGTAGAAGATACTCAAGTATTGGAGTAATGTCGTATAGAAACACTGAAACCCAAAGCTGCAACTTACTTTACTTCTACGGATCTGACCGACCTATCTTCAGAGGAAGATGTCGACCTCATTTTTGATGAGGTCTTTTCTCTTCTCTCTCCTTAGTGCTTAGGATCTAGCCACAGGTTTTCCCTTTGACTATCCTAGAGGACTAGAAATGGGAGCCGCCACTTAGAAATTCAAACACTTCTTGGCTCCCTTCAAACCCCACAAGTTTGATTATAAACCCCCAAACCACTTGGAGGGTTAAAACCAACATGTAGAGGTTTAAAGGATGAGTTCCTTATAGGACTCTTTGGCCTTAGGATTACCCTGGGTGGCCTGGTCTGGTGAGGGTAAGCTTGCACACACCACACTCCCACACACACATTCCAAACCCTAAAGCTACCTTTAACCAATTTGATTCCCTGACTCATGTATGTAATTCATTTGGATGGACCTCAACCCTTAGGCCCCTGACTAAGAGGGTTAGGAATAACATATTGAGTGTCTAAAATGAGCCCTCTCATGGCTCTTGTGAGCTTAACATGGCTTCATGGCTCAACCAAAATGATTTCATTTCACTCATACTTGATCAATCTTCATTTTCCCCAAATTTCAACTTTTGACCCCCCGAACCCTAAAACCACCAAGCCTACCAAATGCCTTTGAAATTGCCCAAAATTTGCAAAATTGCCTAAATTACCCAAAATTTTTCAAAAATAATCCTAAACACTTCCCCTCACTCAAATTGATCATCCATGGCCAAATACACCAAAATTTTCCAAAAATACCCCTCAATACCCTTCAAATACCCTTTTAACCCAAAAATTCTAAAAATTCAGAAAATTCCGAAAAAATTCTAAAAAAATCTCAAATATTCCTAATTTCATTTTATTCAACTACACCATAAGCTAATTTTGTCAATTTGGCCCACTTTTACCAAAACCCCCAATTTGACCTATTTTTTAACCTAAGTGAACCCAATGTCCCACCAAACCAACCCAATTGACCTCAATTTTGATCCAATTCAATTCTAAGCTTCAATTCAATATCCCAATATCAATTTAGACCAAATCCAAAACCAATTTTATCAACATGTGGATCTAATTTCAATTTGAAGCTTAAAGCCCAATTTTGACCGATGACCTAAACTTAGCCCAAACCAACCCAACTTAACTCCAATTACCCCAAATCTTTTCCTAAACCTTCCTAACATCCCCACAAACAAAACACTAACATGATTTTCCCCAAATTTGAACCCAAACTCCACCCAAAAAAAAAATCCCCAATTTGGGCCTAAACCAATCATGAACCCAAATAGGCTCAAATCCCAAAATCAAAGCCCAACCAAAGTTTAAAACTCTTTGTCACACCCCCATAAACATTTTTTAACATTAATTTTACATCAAACCCAACATTGGCCCAACCTTAACCCAAGTTGGCCCAATTTGATCCACTTTAGCCTCATTACTAAAAAGCCTAAATTGAACCCAATTCAATTCAAAATCACCCCAAACTTGTTCCAAATTATTCATGGTACATTCCTAAACCAATCCTCAACATTTATTTGACACAACCCCTCATCAATTTTTATCCATCAATTTATTTCAATACATAAAAACCCACTTCCTTAAATCATTTTAAAAGCTCATTCCAAAACCATTTCAAAGGCCCAAGACTTATTCCAAAGCCCATGTGATATTGTCTCATCATGCCCACTTAATTAAAATCATCCCCTAAGTCCAAAACCCATCATTTTGATTAAACCAAAATAACATCATGACAAAACTAATCAAAAATCCAAAGTTTTTTATAAATTCCAAATAACATTTTTTATGAAATTGACCAAACCTTTTCCCAAGCCAAATGAAGCCATGAAGCCAAGCATAAGCCATATGCAAGCCATTGGAGTCACTTTACACCTCACCATGTCATTTATGGAAAATGGAGGGGGGCCTCTTTCTTAATCCCTCATTAATCTTTTTAAACCCATTCATGTCACACTTTAAACCAAGCTTAGCCACATCACCTTGGATGGGGACTTCACCACCCCTTCCTAGCCTTGGGGAGGTGCACCTAGCCTAAACCATGACTTGACCAAATTGAGCCCAAAATGCACCCTTCCCCATTCCTTTTTAAATCAACCCCTTTACACATGGCATTAGCCAATTGAGTTCACAAACATCAAGCCCTGACCTCCCTGACCCTGAGGGTGACCTGATCCTGGCCGGACCACCACCCCAGTCGCCGGAAACCACCAGGCCGAGAGGCCTAATTTGATTCAAAAATTCAAATTTCACCTGCTGAGCTGCCCCATCCTAATTGGCCACCACAACTCTTATTCTCCTCACCAGAGCAGCAAATCTCAGCCCTCAATTTCCCCTGGGAAGCCCCTAACCATGGCTATTTAAACTAGTCATTCCTCTCGGCCAAAAGGTTAGCTAAAATCAACCTCCACAGAACTTCACCAAACTCCTCACAGAGCTTCCCCTGGCCTAGAACAACTCATCCCCACTGTCTTCCTGCCCTAATTTCCACTGATTAAGCTCAATTTTGGAGCTCAATTCTCGAGTCGAACGAGACATCACTTGAAACTCCACCAAATCCAAATTAACTTCTCCCACACCTTCACTAGAGGTAGAGAAGAAGTTCCCCAGCAAAAGCACCCTCACCAGGCCAGCCATTGCTTCCAAAGTCCAATGTTTGAGATCGGCCTTAGTCACTTTTGTACCTAGGCAATTCCCCAAAGCAGAGACTTCATTTGGAGCTTCCTTGGGTGCAATCAAAGGTGCCACAACTTTCTGATTGAAGCTTCACTTCTCAGAGCTAAGGTATGGATCACTTCTCCCTCCAGAGATTCTGTGAATTCTCCATTTCATTTGAATCAATTTCATAGCATGTAAACCATATGGATGTGTTCGTCTCCTAAAAATGAATCTATAGAGCATAAGAACACAAAAATCTGTTGAGAAATGAGAGAGATCTTAGGGTTTGAGTGTGGACGGCTCTCGGGACACACCAGTCAGAGACGATGATCACCCGCCATTGGATCGAGCGTGTATCGAATGGACGGTGCAGATTGTGTCGGATCAGAAGACGGAGCGGGACCATGGGATGCATGGCTGCTGACTCAGGTGGCGACGTTGAATGGGAGCATGACACGTAGGGCCTTCGGAGCTGCCAAGGTTGACGTGGCGCCGCGTGGATAAATAGAAAAATCCCTATTTTCTGAATTAATTAAATACCCATAACTTAAAAAAATCATAACTTTGTGTAGAAAAATTACAAAAATAAAATAAAAATACCTTCTTGCTCAGTGAACAAAGGAGAATAATGTGGAAAAAGAATTAAGTTATTTTGATGAATATTTTATTTTTAATTAATTATTTACTATTTTTAGTATTTTAATTCTTCATACATACATACAATTCACCATGGCATGAGAACATAGAGCTTTTGTAGCCTCTGTTCTTGGGAACATTTTCTGAATTTTCCAAGGCCAGAGGCCATCTCTATGGCAAGTTATGTATTTTTCAAGTTTATGTCTCTGTTTTGGAATTTTAATTCCCATAATTAGCATGTTGTTTAATAAATTCTAGGCAAATTTGGGGAGGTATCTTAGAACCAGATGACCCTAGGAAAAATGTATTTTGAGTTAATTCATTAAGAATAACCCTAATTGGCCTAAATACTCAAAACTAAATTTTAATTAATTTGGGTTAACTATGCATCAAAATAACTTGAAAATAATTCTCTACTGATCTTTAGGGTTAGAGGAGTCTCACTTAAAAATTTGAAATCAATTGGAGGCGATTAGCCCCACTAAATGGACTAATTAACTCACATGACCAAGATTAAACTTTTAAAAATTCATAACTCCAAATACATTTAAAAAATTCACCAAATTGGTTTTGGGACTTCTCTGATGTTAGAGGAGTCTAAATTAAAATTAAAATTTTCTAAAAATTTTTATTTTTAACCTTATTTTAATATTTTAATAATTAAAAAATAGTAAAAATCACAAAATATTAAAAATCATAAAAATTTCATATTTTGACTCCTAATCACTTAGGAACAAACCAAATATTTTTCCTAAGTCTCTAGGTTAAGATATTAAATTTTAAAAGCTTAAAACAATTTTTAATATTAAAAAATGAATTTCCTTACATTTTCACTAAATTAATTCTAATAAATCAAAGAAAAATCATAAAAATATAAAATTTATTTCTCTGAACTTTCTGAGGTCAAAGAGACTTAAAAAAAAATATAAAATCCAATTTCAAACTTTAATTTTATTTAATAATTAATTAACACTCCAAAACTCAAAATAATCGTAATAAATAAAATATAATTTGAAAAATCACCAAAAATTGGTCCAAGTGGTCCTTTATTCAATAGGGACATCCAATAATTTTCTTAAGGACAAAAACCTTGCATTGGTAAGGTTGTTGAATTTCTATTGAAAATCCCTATTTTTCATTAAGATAATTATATGAAGTAAATTAAAAATATAAAAATTACATTTTCTCCTTTAATGTCTTAATTAACATGTGAGTGAAGTGACATAAAAATTTCAAGCTCATTTGAGCTCAATTTGATGAGTTATGAAATAATTAGGCTTAAAAGGGCATAATAGTAATTAAGAATTTTAACCCCTAATTAATATTTAGGTTTAATCAAGGGGAGGGTAAAATATCTGATTTTAAAATTTTCATTAGATGATTGAAACCTAGGGAATTAAGGGGTAAAAACCCATTAATTATCTTCAAAATATTTAAAGTAAATTTTAATTAATTAAACAATTTGAATTTTGGAAGAATACATTAAAATTTGGATTATTAAGATTAGGGATATGATTTAAGAAGATATCAATCCTTTAATTTAAAATCCCTAAATGAATCACTTTAATAATATTTAGCTTTTAATTAAATTTAAAGTGATAATTGAAATTAATAATTAAATTTTTGAAAGGAAGATTAACCTTAATTAAATTAAAAACTTAAAACATAGAATAACTTGATAATCAAATTGAAATAAATTTAAAACATTAAAATTAATCTCAAAGATCACTTGAAAGCAAATCTAAAGCAAACTTGAAACATCAAAATCAACCTCAAAAAATAATTCATATTTAAAAATCAAACCAATTAAAAATTAACCTAAAATATTTCAATTAAATTAAAATTAAATCATTAAAATCTAAATTGAATAATCTAAACACCTCTTTCAATCCAAATTAATCTAATACATTGAGATCATTTAAAATGTAAAGATTTAATTAAATTAAAACAACTTGAACGCTATTCCAAACTTAAAATTATTAAAATTTCATAACTAAGTTAAACCACTTCAAATCATCAATTCTAATGTTAAATGACTAAAATCTTTAATAAATTAATTTGCCCTTAAAGGCTTTTATTATCATAATTCTTAAATGGAGCATTAAGTGAAATGTCACTCCACTTATAGGATAATCAAACATCTTAATTCACTGAGCAAGAAGCAAAATTTAACTAAATTTTTTGATGATTAACTCACCAGTACAATAAAATTCATTTGGACTCAAAATACTCTCAAAAGTATTGAAAAGATGTTTAGGACTCATCCTAAGCACCTTCTCAATATGATGAGATGTTTTAGAAGAACAATTGAACTTAATTGTTCTTTGATGAAGAAAATCATCCTTAACAAAGCACAAGAACCTAGACGTCATAGGAATTGACTAGCTATAGGATTAGGACTTTGGTAGACAACCAAAACCTTCCCTTAGCTTTATCTAGGTGTTTCTTGCAAATATATAAATGCTCTAACACGTGTTTTAAGTGTAGCTTGGAATGACGGGAAGACCCTCCAGGTACGCTTTTATTTTATTGCAATTCATTCACCTGCACTGTACTTTACTTTTCTTGCATGTTAAATAAGAATGTCACCCTGCATGAAAACTAAAACCTTTAGGATAGCCACAAAACTGAAACCCAAAACTAAATTAAAAATCACAACAAGATAAAATTCACCGTTACAACATTCAAAATATAAAACAACACAAAATTTAATCACAAACAGAACAACACAACTACAATTGCAACTAAATTAAAACGTCTTGTTGGATGATCGGGAATACGTCGGATGATGTAACCCACGTGTTGCTAACGGGATTTCCCACGGTCTAAATGAAAGTTTGGAACTCATTCAGTTGAGTTTAGCAAATTCATCTGGACTAAATGAATCTGATGAAAATAACGGTGCCGGGATGACGGAACCGTGGCATCTTAATCGGTTCTGTTTAACCAACTTTAAGATTTGTTTTAATTAAAACATTAAAGACATTTGGACTTTAAGTATTCTCTAAACCAAAACACTTATCTCATCTCTTGATTATCATTTTCTAAAACTAAACCTTTGCGACAATGACATGGAGCTTGGAGCACGGTGCATAGCACGACCATCTTCTTCAGCAAAACTCGGGTCTACTTCAGCAAAAACTTTTCTTAGAATTAAATAACAAAGCCATAGGATTTCGAGGTAGTTTTTCTAATGTAACATAAATCCTCAACTTTTCGTTAGGCATTTGCATAATTATATTATGCAAATTAAGCCCTAACTGGTCTTGGGACTCTGAGGTAGTCGTTCGGTACGACATAAACCCTCACATCTTCGAGGCTATTTATATGATCATGTCATATAAATATAAGTCCTAATTAATTAAAATTGGCAGGATTACAACATTAAATATCCTCTTAAGTTGAAGCCAAACAATAGGATAGTTTGGGAAGTTGCCAAGATTCTTCTTGGATCCTCAGCTTCTCCTACCTCTCTTCTATTGGACTCTTAAAATAAACTGTTCCAAATTTGAGCTAATCCCTTTTGAAATTTCCAAAATCTAATTGTTTGAAAACCTTAAACTTTGAAATTCTTGAGAGCAAAATGTCGGCATATTTTTAGGTTATGTGTTTTGAAAAGGGGGTCGCCTAACAGAAATTGTCGGCGAATTTTAAATTTTAAATTTTAAATTTAATTTAAATATATATAATTTGGAAAGTAGCATTTGATTTTGAAAATAATTTTAAGTTTGAAAATTTTAAGATATGAAATCAAACTGATCTCACATCCCGAATAGTTTACATAAACGAGCATCGCACCATAAACCGTGTGTCTACCCCGAAGAATAGACACACTGCTTGGTAATGGGGCTCGATTAAATAAACTAGAAAGATTTATGACATCCGTTTCGTCTGCGAACTAATTTTATAAGCCAATAAGTTCCCCTACTTAATATAAATGAATTAAGTAGGGTTTATATTACCTGGGTTCTTTAAAATTCCCTATAAGGGCAAGCCCCTATAGTTAATTACATCTTAAGTGACGGGAATCACCTAAGAAAACTCTCGATAATAATCAGTAGTTCTGCTCTCAAGAATTTCAAAGTTTATGTTTTCAAAGGATTGAATTTTGGAATTTCAATAGGGAATGGATCAAATTTGGAACATTTTGTTTTGGGAATTTAAAGGAAGAAAAGTAGGAGAAATTACAGATTCGAAGCAAACTTCGGTAATTTCCCGACTATCCTATTGTTTGGCTTGGATTTAGGAAAGTCCTAATGTTTATTTAATGTTTTGATCTTGCCAATTTTAATTAATTAGGACTTATGTTCGTATGACATGATCATACAAATAGCCTCAAAGATGTGAGGGTTTATGTCATATCGGACGACTACCTCGGAATCCTAAGATCGGTTATGGCTTAATTTGCAATGCAAATGCCTAACAAAAGGTTGAGGATTTATGTTGCACTAGGCAAACTACCTCAAAGTCCTATGGCTTAGTTATTGAATTCTAAGAAAGTTTTGCTGAAGTAGACTCAGGTTTTGCTGATGACGATGACCGTGCTGCCCACCATGCTCCGAGCTCCTTATTGTTGCAGAGGTTTAGTTTTAGAAGTCATAAATCAGGAGATGAGAAAAGTGTTTTGGTTTAGAGAAATTCTTAATTCCCAAGTGTTTTTATGTTTTAATTAAAACAAATCTTAAAGTTGATTATAACAACACCGGTTAAGATCCCACGGTTCCATCCTTCCGCATCATTATTTTTATCGGATTCACTTAGTCCAGATGAATTTGCTAAACTCAACTAAATGAGTTCCACACTTTCATTTAGACCGTGGGAAATCCCGTTAGCAACACGTAGGTTACATCATCCGAGGTATTCCCGATCATCGAACAAGACTTTTTAATTTAGTTGTAATTGCAGTTTTGTGTTCTGTTTGTGATTAAATTTTGAGTTGTTTTATATTTTGAAATGTTGTGGCGGTGAATTTTATCTTGCAATGACTTTTAATTTAGTTTTGGTTTTGATTTTAGGGGATATCCTAAAGGTGCGGGTTTTCATGCAACAGTTGTTTATCATGCAAGAAAAGTAAGTGTGATGCAATTAAATAAATTGCAATAAGGTAAATTGCAATAAAATAAAAGCGTACTCGGAGGGTCTTCCCGTCATCCCAAGCCGCACTTAAAACACAATTAGAATATTTAAGCATTTAAAGCAAGTTCCTAGGTAAAGCCAAGGGAAGGGTTATGGTTTTCTACCAAGTTCCTAATCCTATAGCTAGTCATTTCCTATGACGTCTAGGTTCTTGTGTTTTGGTTTGAGGACGATTTTCTTCATCAAAGAACAATTAAGTTCAGTTGTTCTTATAAACATCCTATCATATTGAGAAAGTGTTTTAGAAGAATCTCAAACATCTTTTCAATATTGTTAGAATTGTTTTAAGTCCAAATGAATTTAATCATACAAATGAATTAATCGTCTGAGAATTCAAGTTTTGTTGTTATCTTACTCAGTGAACTAGGATATTTGAATATCCTATGAGGGAAGTAACATTTCATTTAACGTTCTGTTTAGGAGTTATGACAACAAAAGCTTTCGAGGGAAAATTGATGTTCAAATGGTTTATTATTTAATTTAATTTCACTTAATGGGTTTAAGTTTGGAATAGTGTTCAAGTTGCTTTATATTTATTTTTGAATTTCTTTATGTCTTAGGTGATGTTATTTTTAATTCAATTTAATTTAACTTTAATTTAATTTAATTTGGTTTAGTTTTAATTTTAATTTAATTTATTTAATTTAATCTAATTTTAATTTTAACATGATTTTATTTTTTAATTTAATTTAATTTAATTTAATTTAATTTAATTCAATTTGATTTAATTTGATTTAATTTAATTTAATTTAATTTAATTTAATTTAATTTGTATTAATTTAATTTGATTTAATTTGATTTAATTTAATATGTTTTAATTTAATTTAATATAATTTAATTTTTAATTTAATTTTATTTTTAATTTTAATTTAATATTTTATTTTTTATGTTTTAAAGATGATTTAATTTTAATTGTTAAAGTATTAATTTAATTGAAATTTTAAAAGGATTTAATTTAAATAATTTAACTTTAATTCAATTTAATGATTAAGTATTTTAGCATTTTAAATCTTAAATTTAGATTATCATTTTAATTAGGAATTAAATATTATTGAGATGATTAATTTAGGGATTCTTAAATTAAAGAACAAATCTCTTCCTAATAATATCCCTATTTTAATAATTCCAATTTTATTATTCTTCCAAATTTTATCAATTATTTAATTAAGGTTTACTTCACTTATTTTTAAATTTTTTAATAGGTTTCTACCCTTATTATTTAAATTTCAATCATCCAAATCAGATTAAGATCAAATATTTTACTTTTTAATTTTATTAAGCCTAAAGTTTTAATTAAGGGTTGAAATTTTAATTACCATTTTTCCCTTCAAGCTTAATAATTTCATAACTCACTAAATTGAGTTTAAATGAACTTGAAATTTTTATGTGACTTCACTCATATGTCAATAAAGGCATGAGAGGAGAAAATATGATTTTTCTGTATTTAATTTATTTATGTAATTATTTTTTGTGGAAAATAGGGATTTCCAAGGAAAATTTAATAATATGACCAAGGGAAAGTTTCTGTCCTTAAGAAAATTATGGGACATTCCTAATGACCAGAGGATCACTTGGACCAATTTTGGTGATTTTTTTGAATTATATTCTTTTTATTATAATTATTTTGAGTTTTGGAGTATTAATTAATTTAAAAATAAAATAGAGGTTGAAAAATGAATTTTATATTTTTCAAAAATCTCTCTGATATCAAGGAAATTAGGGAATCAGTTTTTATAATTTTCTGATTTCTCTTTTATTTATTAGAATTATTTTAGTGGAAACACTAAAAATATACATTTTTTAATTTTAAAATTACCTTAGGGCTTTAAAATTTAATATCTCATTATAGAGACTTAAGAAAAATATGGGGTTTGTTCCTAAGTGATTAAAATTCAAAATGTGACATTTTGGTGAATTTTATTATTTTTGTGATTTTTATTATTTTTAATTATTAAAATATTAAAATAATGTAAGAAAATCAACTTTTATGAAAAATTGTAGTTTTATTTTTCTTAAATTCCCCTGATATCAGAGAGGCTCCATAACCAATTTGGTGAATTTTAGAAAAGTATTTTGAAAGTTATGAATTTTTAAAGTTTAAATTAGCTAAATGGTTTAATCAACCCATTTGGTGGGGCTAACCAAGTCCAATTGACTTCAAATTTTTATGGTGGGTTCCTCTGATCCTAAAGATCATTGGAGAATTGATTTAAAGTCAATTTGATGTATGATTAGCTCTAATTAATTAAGTACCTATTTTGGGTGTTTAAGCCATTTAGGGTTATTCCAAGTGGATTAATTCAAAACCTATTTTTCCTAGGTTCCCCTGGTCATAATAAACATCACCAAATTTTCCTAGAATTTATTTCACAACATGGTAACTATTGGAATTAAAATACTCAAACTAGCAACCTAGAGTTGAAAAATCAATAACTCTTCATAGGGATGGCCTCGACTTTGGAAAATTCAGGGAATGTTCCCAAATTCAGAGGCTTCAAAAGCCCTATGGTCTCATGTCATGGTGAATTGTATACATGCATGGAGAATTGAAATAGTGCAGAGAGTAAATAAATAATTAAAAATAAAATACTTGATGCAATTAAATGATTTCTTCTCCACATTATTCTCCTCTGTTCACTGAGCAAGAGGGTATTTTTGTTTTATTTTTCTGATTTTCCTACACAAAGTTATGCATTTTTCAAGTTCTGGTAATTAAATAAATAGGAAAATAGCCTAATTTTCTACTTATCCACGCGGCGCCCTGTCATCCTCGGCATCTCCGAACGGCCACGCGGCGCGCTCCCATTCGGTGCCGCCTTCCGACTCAGCGCCACGCGGCCCGCGGTTCACGTATCATCTCCTGGTCCGACGCCATCTGATCCGTCCGTCCGCACGTGTATTAAATGAACGACATCCGTTCATCGTCCCCAAGCCTCCTAGCCCGAGAACCGTCCATCTTCTAGGCCTAAGATCTCACTCGATACTTTACCAAATTGAACTTTCTTATGCTCTATGGATTCGTCTCGAGAAGACGAACACATCCATACGGTTTATGTGGCATGAAATTGACTCAATAAAAATGGAGAATGTTCAGAAGCTCGGGAAGAAGAGTGAGGCCATACCTTTGCTCAGAGAAGTGTGGCTTCGATCTGAGGGTTTTGTCACATTCGATTGCGTCCCAACAAGCTCCAGATGAAGTCTCCCGGCTCAGTGAATTGCCTAGGTAGGATTTCGACCACGCTCGATTACAAAGCTTGGAGTCTAGAACATATGGGTGGCCTGGAGAGGGGGCTTTTACTGGTGGACTTCTTCCCTTGGTCTGGTGAAGGTGTACGATCAATCAATTTGGGGATTGGTCCACTGTGAAGAAGAGTCCTGGTTTTGTGCTGAAATTTGAACTCAAAATCGAGCTCGCCTAGAGGAATTGGGGTTGGAATCCAGTGGGAATCAAGTGCTCTATGTGTAGAGAGTGGTCCGGAATGATTTTGGCGGAGTTTCCTTAAGGTTGGTTCAAGCACCTCTCCCATGGCCGAGAGAGGGGGTGTTTAAATAGGAGAGGTCGGAGGGCCTCCTGCGGGGAGTTAGGGACCGGGATCAGCTGCTCTTGGCAAGAGAAGAACAGCTGCAATGGCCACTGGGGATGGGGCAGCTCAGCAGGTGGGAATTCCAAACTTTTGCTCCTCCCAAGGTCTCGGCCATGGTGTATTCCGGCGACCCAGGCGGCTGGCCGGCAGGCATGGGTCACCCTTAGATCCAGGTGGGTCAGGGTTGGAGGTTTGTGCAGTCAATTGGCCATGGACATGTGTAAAGGGTTTGAATCAAAGTGGAATGGGAAAGGGCTAGTTTTGGGTCTAAATGGGTCAACCCTTAGTTTTGGGTTAGGTCCACCATCCAAGGCCAATTTGGGCTGAAGGGAAAGTCACTTGGATCGGCTTGATTAGTGGGGTCGAAGTCACAATCCAAGTACAATTAAGCTTAAGCAAGAGTTAGGGGAGACATGGGAGTGGTTAATCACTCTTAAGAGAATCATTAAAGAGTCCCCTCTTCTTGCCATTTTGGGTATGGTGAAGTGTCCAAGGCTTTCATGGCTCACATGTGGCTCATGCATGGCTTCTTGGCTCACCTTTGGCTTGAAAAATGCTAAGTCAACTTTCATGAAAGAGGTTTTTAGGAATTTTGGTAGTTTAGGGGTGATTTGATAGGATTTGGCATATGGCTTAGTTTAGAAAAATTTGATGGCTAATTTAGAACTTAGGGATGATTTTAATTGAGTGAGGATGAGATGAGATTGTAATGTGGGCCTTAGGATGGGTTTGGACTTTTGAAATTATTTTAGGAATGGGCTTTTGGATTTCAAAACAAATTTTAGGTTGATAATTTTGTAAAGGATTGGATCCAATGAGTGTTGAATTTAATTTAGGAAGGTTTCATGAAGGATTTGGAATAAATTTGAAGTGGTTTGGGCTTGAATTGGGTTGGGTTTGGACCTCTTTGGTAAATGGGCCAATGTAGGTCAAATTGGGCTAACATGGGCCAATGTTGGGCTAGGGTTCAAATTGATGTAAAATTAATGTTGGGAAATGTTTATGGGAGTGTTTCAAAGAGGTTTTGACTTTGGTTGGGTTTTGATTTTGGGGTTTGGGCTTATTTAGGTTAGGTTTAGGTTTAGGTCAAAATTGGGCTTTTTGGCTTTGGGTTGAATTTGAGTGGGGTTTGGGTCTAAATTTTGGGTAAATCATGTTAGTGTTTTGTTTTTTGGGATGTTAAGGAAGGTTTAGAAAAGATTTGGGGTTAATTGGAGTTGAATTGGGTTAGTTTAGGTTAGGTTTGGGTCATGGGTCCAAATTAGGCTTTAAGGCCAAAAGCGAAATTGGATTCAAAAGTCAATCAAATTAGACTTGGATCTGGTCTAGATTGGTGTTTGGAATGTTAAATTGAAGTTTAGAATTGAATTGGACCAGAATTTGGGTCAATTGGATAGGTTTGGTTTGACATTGGGTTCACTTTGGGTTAAAATGGGTCAAATTGGGGGTTTTGACAAAAGTAGGGTAAATTGACAAAATTGGCCCATGGTTTAGTTGAATAAGATGAAATTGGAAATATTTGGGATTTTATGGAATTTTCTGGGAATTTTTTGAATTTTTGGATTTTTGGGTCAAGAGGGGTATTTTGGGTATTTGGAGGGTATTGGGAGGTATTTTTGGAATTTTTGGTATTTTTGGCTATGGATGATCAACTTGATTGGTGAAGAAATGTTCAAGGTTAATTTTGGGGAATTTTTGGTGATTTGGAAATTTTGAAAATTTTGGGTAATTTCAAGGGTTTTGGGTAGGCTAGGCGGGTGTAGGGTCCCGGGGGTCAAAAATTAAAAATTTGCAAAATTGAAGATTGAGTAATTGTAAGTGGAATGAAATCATTTTGGTTGAGCCATGAAGCCATATCAAGCCCACATGAGCCATGAAGGGACTCATTTGAGGTATCCACTATGTTGTTCCTAACCCTCGTAGCCAAGGACTTAGGGGTTAAGGACCATCCATGTGAATCACCTTCATGAGTCAGGAGGTCAAGTTAGGTATGGGTGTGTTTTTAGGAGGTGTGTGAAAGTGTAGTGTATAAGTGTAGTGTGTGTGTAGGTCAGCCCTCACCGGACCGGGCCACCTGAGGCGGTCCTAAGGCCAAAGAGTCCTATAGGAACTCATCCTTTAAACTTCCACATTTGATTTCAACCCTCTAGGTGATTAGGGGTCCGCGGTCAAGTTTGTGGAGTTTGCAGGGAGTTAAGAAGTGGTTTGAATTTCTAAGTGGTGGGTCCCAATTCTAATCCTCTAAGATAGTCAAAGGAAAAGCCTAAGGCTAGATCCTAAGTACTAAAAAGAAGAAGAGAAGACCTCATCGAAAATGAGGTCAACACAAAATCACTGATCATTATCGAGAGTTTTCTTAAGTGATTCTCGTCATTTAAGATGTAATTAGCTGTAGGGGCTTGCCCTTATAGGGAACTTTAAGAACCCAGGTAATATAAACCCTGCTTAATTCATTTATATTAAGCAGTGGAACTTATCGGCTTATAAAATTAGTTCGCAGACCAAACGAATGTCACAAATCTTCTAGTTTATTTAATCGAGCCTCATCATCAAGCAGTGTGTCTATTTTTCGGGATAGATACACAGTTTGTGATGTGGTGCTCGTTTATATAAACTATTTGGGATGTGAGATCGGTTTAATTTCATATCTTAAAATTTTTAAACTTAAAATTATTTTCAAAATTAAATTCTACTTTCAAATTATATATATATATATTTAAATTAAATTTAAAATCTAAAATTCGCCGACAATTTCTATAGGCGACTCCTTTTCAAAATACAACTTAACCTAAAAATATGCCGACAGAAGAATGACAAGTTTAATCTTCTCGGCGGAGGAAGAAGGTTGTGGGCACTTTTCAACTTAGAGACTTAATGGAAAATACCTTGGTCACTTTTGGAAATGGCACAACACTTCAGCGTTTGCTATCTGGATCCGCTCCAAGAACTAAAGGACGACACAAGGCTAGACTACCACGCCCATGACACTTGTTATTTGCATGGTTTTCTTTTGCTTGTGTCTTTTGTAACTTTTTTGTTGGGTTATCTTGGCACTATGTATTGTATGGGTAGGGCATCATCTATTTGGCCCTCTCTTACAACTTTTTTGTATCCTTTTTATTTTAATATTATCAGCCCTAGGGCTTTCTCTTAATATATATATATATATATATATATATATATATATATATATATATATATTGGAATAAAATTGAGATGGTGAGGAAGAGGACGACGACTTGGTTTCCACCGGAACCCTCCTAAGGTTTTCGACACTTTGATGGTGATTCATGTGATCCAGTCCAGCTACTTCCTCCGGCGACCTTAACTCTGGTGACCTCGACTCTAGTGGCCTCGCTCGCTGGTTTTGGCTCCGGTGTCACGAGCTGCTGCAGGTACTCGAGCGCAGGCGTCAGACTTTCTTTCGGTCTGGTTCACTAGTGAAATTCTTTTCTCCTTCTTCTTGCTACATCTTATTTTTCCTATTAGACTGTTTCACTATTTGGGAGTTCTGTCGATGGTTTGGCAATTTGGGTATTCTGTTGTTTTTCGCTATTTGGGGAAATGGCTCGTTGTTATGTTGCGACAGTCTCGGGGTTTTCATCTCCTGGATCAAGAGCCGATCATGCTTCTTTCCTTAGGCTTTTCATGACGTGCTTGAGTTAGGGGTGATTATACCTTCATTAGAAAGTAGGAAATGAAGAATGGTAAACCTGCTACGTTCCTCACCGAGGAAGAAATTAATACTTTGGCTGCTTCTTGTCGCTATTATATAGTTGAGAAATGTTCATATGGGCTTCCTAAGCTTGGGATTATTAGAAAATATTTTGATTCTCTAAGGCTAACTGGTAGTTGGAAGGTTGGTTCAATAGATGACCGTCATATTCTCATCCAACTCTCTACTAATGCAGATTATACTCAAATTTTTTGCTAAAAAAATTCTAAAGACTGATAATCGCGTTATGAAGATTTTGAAATGGATCGTGAATTTCGATCCTAAATCAGAATCCCATATTATCCCGGTTTGGTTAAATTTCCAGGGCTCAAGGTGCATCTTTTCCATTATGAAATCATTTATACCCTTGCAACAGCCTTTGACACGCAGCTTAAGGTCGATACTCCAACACTTTATACAGACAGACCATCTAAAGCGTGAGTGCTTGTTGAGCGAGACATCACTCAATCTTTTCCAGAGGCCATTTGGATTGGCCCCCCTCATCATGGATAATGGCAAGAGATTGTGATGGGACCTCATCCTCAATATTTCTCTCACTATGAAATGTTTGGTCATAGCTCTTCGTCATGTTTTCTGTTACATCCCCAACTACGGCCCACCGTAGCCCCTCCTCATGTTTCTCAGCACAATCATATTGCAGATGAGCTCTAGGATCGTGTTAATGTAGATGTTAAGCCTTCCCCTGCTGATGACATATCTTCTTCAACTTTACCAATGATTCCTTTGTCTGTGGTGGATACGGTGCAAAATAGTGTTGTTGATATTGTTTCTGACAATAATAGGATTAGAGATGAGGCTCATGTGTGATCCCGCTATTTTAAATATACTTATAAATATAAGAATTGGACACCACTACTAAAAGATATAAAACCTCAACAACAGTGCCAAAAACTTGATCAGGAGCGTAATTTTAATTTTAGTAACAATTAAATATTATAAACTTATTATCATAGAGTTACTTTAAATGCAAGTATACGTATCTCTCAAGTAATACAGGGCTCTAGTGGAGTCCTGGTTATCGATCCCATAGGGAAAAAATATTAAAACCTACGGACTAGGATTATAATAAACTAAGATAAAATTACAACTAATCGAATTTACTTATCTATCACTAATATGTAATCAATAATAAAGTTCTTATATTTAAACTAGTTTTACTAATAGATTACTAATACTACTAAAGTTAAGTTCAAATATATATATAAAAGCAAGAATCTTTCTCCTTTGTTAAGTTATTTAAGTGAAATAATAATTATAATTAGAATTAGTTTTATATGTATTGTGCCAAATATGAGCATACCTATTCTTTACCCTTTGGTCCATGTATAAAGAACATTGACTAGTCATATTGCTTGGTTACTGAATCTGCGGCTAGGCTGGGAGGATACCGACTCTCACTTCAGAGCTCCCACGTTCCCCTCGCCTGAGGGCTAACAATCTACACCTCAGCACCCAAACGATAGATCTGAATTGAGGATTTTAGCCTGTCACTCTAAAATCTCCAATTCCACGTCCGATTAATATTATTTCCCTATTTATTTGCACTTCTCCTTTCAAGGATTTACACGTCTACTTTTCAAAGATAACTGTGACACATACTAGTTAAGAATTCTTAGCCCACAGTCAGGTCTTAAAAATTCTTCACAGATTTTAACAATACAAATGACTAAATCGTATAGTAAAGTAAGTTTAGGTATGGTATCATCACAACTTCTTTATATTTTTTTTAATATACTAATTCATTCAATCATTTCACTAAAACATCAAAAAAAGGAGAAAGACAGAACAACTACTCAGAATTCATGGAAAGGATGCAATAAAACTTGGATTTCATATAATAAAGTAAAGTTCTACAAACTATAATAAATAAACACTACTTATCTCAAATTTCTCCCCAAGCAAACTCTTTGAAGTTCCTCTAGATTACTTCCTTTCTTACAGCACACGAATTCTCCTTCGAAATGGCAATGCAGAAGAGATCTCTCACTTCCCTTCCACTCTTACAATCTCTCGAAGAATTCTTCACAAAATCTCTATTTGAACTCACAACTTACTAATAACTACACTAATGACTCACTAATAAACTCTTTAGAACACTTTGGACTCACTAGTAATCACGTAGGAGACGTATAGGAGACCGTTCGTGACGCTTAGGAGATACTTTTTTCGGCCTAATTTCGTTCTTTTTAAAGTTGTATAAGAGTCTCTAAGGGTTTTGCAGGCACCCCTTCGAAAATCATCCACATTCAACGTATTTCTAGAAAAATCCGCCGATCCCGCCGTCGGCGGCCTCGATCTCACAGTCGACGACCTTCTAGAAACAGTGCTTTTTAAATAGACCCCACCGTCGGTGGCCTCGATCTCTGTCGTCAGCTGCCTTCCTTGATATTATTCTGAACTCTCGGGAAAATCACACCGTCGGCGCCATCGACCTCGCCGCCGGTGCCCTAGGTCAATTTTGCATAATTTGGTCCTTTTGCTCCAAATTTGCTCTTTTTTGCATATTTTTGCTCCTTTGTCCATAAATCTTCATACCTACAGAAAAACACCAAAAATACATTTCTTTAAAGTGCAATATAATAAAAAATCAGTATAAAATAGGCATGAAAATCTTAACCTTTTTTGCTTCGGTCAAAATCTCCTAAACTTAATTATTACTTGTCCTCAAGTAATCCTTAATACTATATAAAAGTTATGATTCATTGTGGTAAAGTTTTAATTCATAATTACTATAATTTCAATTTAAATAAATATTGTAGTAAGAATTCTTAGAAAAATTTTCAAGTAATTAGATTAATTCTGTATGTATAAGACTATGTAGTCATCAAGTTTAAGAGTTCTAGTCTTCTATTTATTTTAAGAATAACTATATATTGCAATATTCATTCACTTAGAGTATTCAGAAAATGGGAAATTGATGAAGAAACTATAAGTAAGAAACTAATGATATATATAAGTTCAGAAATGCTTTTAGTTTTCCCTTTAGGTTAATCCAAGTGAAGCCAATTTTTGATAAGGCATATTCTCAAGCTTCTCCTCACTTATTTTCTTTTCTTTTTCTTTTTTTTCCTTTTTTTCTTTTTTAAGTGGGGATTACTATATCTGGATAGCCAGTTAATAAATTTGAACTACACTTTTATTTTCCTAAATTTGAAACTTTCAAACATTCTTTACCTTATATGTACTTCATAGTTTTTACATTATTTGAAATTCAATCCTTTCTTTCTCAACTAAATTCCTAAGATTCTCAATATTTCAAAATATAATTTTTTTTACTTTAAATAGTTAACTATAGTCTTATCCCCTTATACTAAACAACTTAATCTTACAAAATAATTTTCATTATCAAAAATATTTCTTTGAATCTTTTACAATATTTAGATAAAATCTAAACATAGTTATCTAAATTAAATTTTATCACAAAAATGATGTAATAATTTTTGAAAATATATTATTTGAGAACATATAGTAGTTAAGATATTTCTTCTCTCCCCTAAACTTAAAATTTTCTATAAATAGAAATAGTACATGGGTGAAAGAAAAATTCTAACTATAAAATTCATACCTTTGCACTTTAGGCATTTTTTTCCTTTTGAAATTTGCAGGTTCTTCTCAAAATTTCTAATTTCAACTGTCCTGTAATATTTAAAAACTTTTCTACACACATAACATATAAAAAGTTGCTGGGGTAATGAAATTTTAAAACAAGTATATAAAACAGAACATCAAACAAAAACAACTAACTATACTACACAGGACATATGCATTTCACAACACAAAACAAATAGTTTACTATATTTAAATTAAACAGTTCACAATTACAATTACAATTACAAATATAACAAACATCCAGAAATAAAAATGCATACTACCAAACTATGACATATCAAAGAAAATAAAGCACAGTCCACAAAATATAAATCAAAGTATGTCAAGCAAAACAAACAAACAAACAAATACATCACATCACATCTAAAATCTCAAGCATCAAAGCAACATGCAATGTCTTCATCACCCTGGTCAGCAGGAGGATTGGGCTGATACTGAGTATACCAGGGGCACTCTAGAAAAGTCACATATGGCTCTCCTCGGTAGTATCTAGCCTAAGCATCGTAATAAGCCATCTCAAAATGAGAATGCCTCTGAAGATACTCACTATCATGATCATGTCTTCTCTCTAGCCCTTCAATCCTATGATCAATTCTATCAAGTTATTCATCCAACTGTTCAAAACTTTTCCTCTGCGTAGGTCATGACATTCATCAGGTCATACAAAGTAAGGGGATTAGAGGCAGGAGGATCATAGCTAGTAGAAGGGATGTCTCTACTAGTAGAAGGTTCTTTGCTCCTACTCCCTGATCTTCATGGGATATATAAGTCTTAATATTCTCTTTACTAATGGGTCTCATAGGATAAACCCATTCCTCATCATCCCTTGCTTCAAATCCAGATAGTTGACAAAGTGCATAAATGAGGCCAGGATGCCCTAAATATCCACTTGTCTCACGCCTCGTAGTAGCCATAATATTTTTATAGATTATTCTCCCCACATTAATGCTTCAGTTGTTCTGAATACAAAAATTCAGAACAGCTCTCTCTCTCTAGAGACTTCTCTATGATGGTAAGTCGGTAGCATAGTCGAACAGATGAAATAATGACATGCCTTAGCATTGGCATTCATCATGGACAATGGAAAATTAATCCGTTCTCGATTTTTAATTTTCCAAACACCTTTCCCATCAGTGAGAAAGTAGATAACATCGTTCAACAAACCTTCCATTGTTCTAAATGTTTCAAACTCACTATAAAAATAATCGCGAAGCTCGTAAAAAGTGTTAATGCGATTATCACTAAATTCTACAGAAAATCCTCTTACTTGGACCGGCACATCCTCAAGTTGAGTAAGATTGGAGTAGAACTCTCTAACAACTTCAATAGCAGCCTTGTTGGTCGTATAGCAAAATTTCTCCCATCCTCTTTCTTTGATTACTCTTTCTACCTCTCCTCAAAGATTCTCAAAAACTCTATCTTGTATACACTTTTTACTTTTGTAGACTGAATCGTACCTCGCTTGTGCCTTCACATTAACGAATCAAGTTTCGTCATATTCAAGTCTTCTCTTTTGTCTTGGAGCCATAGTTTGATCTATCAAATCATAAAAATTCCAAACTAATCTCCAAAACAACAATACAATGACTTCTAAAGGGGGTTTAAAATAATCTAAATCAATTTCCATGAATTCCTTCCAAGTCTTTTGTCCACATTTTTAATTATTCCAAAATTTCTTAATGTGGAAGAAATTCATGGTGAAAATAAAAAATTTTTACATATGAGTGAAGCTCTTACCAAGGGAAGATGAAATCCGGTGTTAGATTTTGTTGAAATCGCTCCAAATCCAAGATCTCTTAAGCCCTAGGTCGACTTTTTGGGTAAAAAGGGGAAGAAGTGATGAATTGTGGCATTTGACTGGTCAAAATTGCGCTAAATAGGTAGTTTTTACGATCGCGCTGTCGGCGAGCTCGTTCGCACCGTCGGCGGGCTCTATTTAAATTAAATCCTATTCTTCTTGGGAAAATCACGTCGTGGGCGGCCTCGAGCGCGCTGTCGATGGGATTCTAAAAAATTGATCATTTTTTAAATTTTTGCAATTTCGATCAATTTTAAGCCTCGTCGTCATCCATTCGACCCTTTTTATCATATATTTTAAGTGATTAAGTGATTTATTAACATAAATAAACGTTCACACAACAATACTTCACATTTATATATTAAATCCAAGTATTTGCAACATACAATACATAACACACATAAATAGGTATTCTTTTAACCTAAATCCATCTAATCAGCGTCGCAATTCAAACCACAACTCTCAAAACTCTGAAAATAAATATTTCAAAATTAATCTCACCTATACAGAGATTAAAAAGCAAACTAAAGAAATCAAATACACACAAATATACAAACATTGTTCAAATCAAACACAACATAATCAAGTCTACTAATCTTCAGAACTAGTGTTAGTCTCCCCTCAGATATATCCCATTACTTGAACGTGGACGAACAGGTTGTAAAAAGGTCGGAATGGGAATTCTTCAGTTGAATCTTCATCGATCAATCCCATCCTTTTTGTCAATCACACCAAACTCACTTCGAATTGCCCAGTATGATCAAAATGTTTTTTCATTCTCCAATCATTATGATCGAAAAAATCAGAAATGTTACTAACTATACTAGTTAAGTTTTGTACCTGATTCTCCAGATTCTTGATTTTAAGCAAGAGCATTGGTGTCTTGTCTACTACTAATGATTGACTGGAACAGAATTCTGCGATGCTTGATCCATAATCAGGCCTACATCACTCTCTCCATCATTGGCTGGGAACATCTGAGTTGGGTCTAATGGTTTCTGATCCCCGATAAATATATGTGGCGTCAAAAAACTTGGTCCCGCACCGATATATATAAGTACTGATGATTTAGATTTGAAAATTATGATTTTATAATATGGGATACTACACAAGTATACATATCGTTTATCAAGTAATATAAGACTTTCTGATTAAGCTCCGAGATATCGAACCCACAGGGAAAATATGAAAATCTTTAAAGAAATCAGAAAATTATCTTTTTACTTTTTTTTAATGACTTTTGAAAGAATCCCTTGATTTTGAAATGTTTTGAAAGTTGGTTTGTCTTTTGAAATTTCCTTAATAAAATGTTAATCGAGAAATTAAAATTATAATAACTAATAACACTGTATGTAAAACACTATTAACAAGAATATCTTTTTCTTTCCTTTTATGAAGTAGTAATAATTATTAAAGTATTGTTGTGAAAGTATTTAAATTTGTTGTGACAGATAGAAGCAAATGTGTTCTTTACCCTTACTTGGTTCTATAAAGAACATATGTTAATTTGAAATTTTTATCATTTTGAACATGGTTAGGCAGGGAAGATACCTGTCTCTCACTCTAGAGTTCCCTCGATTACCACCAACTAGGGGCTAACTTCTCATAACAAAACTTAAAACTTCAAACCAAATTAGGGGGTTTTAGCCTGTCACTCTAAAATCCTCTAATTTTACTCCCTTTCATAAAAATATCTTCTAATATTACATTCAATTATATGGAATACAATTCTCACCCATATAATTTCATGTGATTCTTACTAACTTTTATGAGACAATTCCGCATTGAATCTTACATAATCTCAAGAAATTCTACAACTTAACAGGCCAAATAAAGAAGTAAACAAAGTTTTCAGAATCAATCTTCACAACTTCTTCTAACTTTAAACACTTATACTTTCCACAACAATTCACCATAAACTAATTACTTCTCCATTTAAGAAAGAAAAAGATAAAGTAAACTACTCAGAATGCGTTGAGAAAATATAAAAATACATTGATTTGAAATTAAAAACCATAAGAAAAACAACAAACAAAAACAATTATTAATTAAAAAACTAAATGTAAGAACAAAAGGAAATACTTATCTGAAAATTCTCTCCACAAGACTTAGGAAGTTCCTCTAAAACTTTAACTCTTCACTAAACTACTCCTCAGAGCGGATCTCCCAACTCCGATGACTCAGAATAAACTTCAGACTTCAATAGAAACTAAACTAAAAGAAAGAAAAGAAGTGGGAAGAAGAAGACTTCACTCCGACCCTTTTCTCCTTTCTACTCTCTACTCCTACTCTTAATAAAAAACTCTCACAAAATAAAAGTAAAATACTGTAAAACCTCTCTTCAAAATGCAAGTGGAAGAGCAGTGGAAGAACAGTAAAAGAACCCTTCAAAATGCAGTAGAAGAGCCGTGGAAGAACAGTAAAAAGACCCTTCAAAATGCAGAGGAAGAGCACTTAATCATTCCTATGACTCTCTTTAAATATTAAACCAAAAGGTGCCTTGGTGTCTCTTCAAATGTGTCCAAATTCAATGTATCTACCAAGGAATGCACCCCTTCATTCATACTTGCTGCCCAAAGGAAGTTACCACCAAGAGTTGCATCCCATCCCCTTTGAAATTGGCGCCAAATTTCATTAGATTTTGATTTTTAACTGTGGCGGCTAAGCGTCGGCCGACACTTAGCCGTCAGTGCCTAAATTTTCATTTTTCATTTTTTTTGCTCCAAATTTGATCCGATTTTGCTCCTTTCATCAAGACCATCCATTTTCATCATACCTATAAGAAAAACACAAAATATCTTCCATTAAAGTGCAATATCATTAAAATAGATATAAAAATGTGCATAAAAATACTATATATTTTAGGTGTATCAAAATCCCCCAAACTTAAAATGTTACTTGTCCTCAAGTGACAGTTAATATCATAGAACATTTTAGCATGAAAATTATGTAATGAGTTTCTTAGGAAGATAACAAAATTTTGTTCTAGAAATGGAATAGTCCAATTTAGAAAAAATTTTAGTAATTAAAACCAACTTAATGTTTAAAAAGTTCTTAATTAAAGGAAAATGACAAATATAAGTTTCTATCTAATTCAGAAATATTTGTAGATTCTTCAAAATATAGGACTCAAACACTTATTTTTCTCACTTAAAAATCTTTATTTAAAAATAATTTTACTTACTATAATATAACCTTAAGCTTTAGATTTTCTCTGAACTTATATCTTAAACTTTAGGTATGAAACCAATTTTTTATTAGGCCCTTAAATCCTCAAGCTTCTCCTCCCTTTTCATATACTATTTTTCACTTTTTCTTTTCTTTTTTTTTCTCTTTTTTCTCTCTGTTTTTTTTATAAGACAAGGATTATTATATCTGGATAAGCCTTCAATGATTTTGAATTCCACCCTTCCATTTAAAATAAAGGTCAGATATACATCTTTCACTTAAAAATCATAATAATAATATTTGAAAATTACTCTTCTATAAAAGAAATCTAAGCTTTGAAGAATAAAAGTCAAATCTTTATTTATCCAAAAATACAAAACTTCTTACTAAAGATTGTTTAACTTTATTTAACACCTCTTCATTAAGAAAATTTTAACTTTAAGTTTTTCATGATTACTATAAATTTTAACTAAATTCTTTTATTCACTTCTATATTCAAAATTTTTGTTCCCTTAATATAACATCATGTACATAATTGTTCTCAATCAAAAATAAGATTTATTTTAAGTATTCTTAGAATAAAATAAAATTTTAGGTTTTTGAAAATCTTTGTTTTTAAAATCCCCCCAAAACTTTAATTTTAGTTAAGATAAAACATTTAAGCATAAGAAATGATACATGGGTGAGAAATAAAAGCTGACATATCATGCTTGCAGGAATTTTTAATATCCTAATATGCAAGTATAACAATTTAAATAATAGGAGTAAAATGAAATCAAATTTAGTTTTTCAAAACAATTTTTATACAAAGAAAAGTAAAATTTTCAAAAAGACTTCTACTGTAGTGGAGGTTTTCAAAGCAAATACACACCAACTAAAATAACACAGTGATACAGATAATAGATGATAGTAGAATTTGAAAAATTTTAAACATGTAGTTTCCTAAGTAAAAGTTCCCAATAGTGGTTTATAATCTCCTAACAGTTTTTGAATTAAAGTGCACACTACTAAAAACTTTGACATAAAATACACATAAAAACATTTACTATTAAACATCACTACCACAAAGCAACATATAAAACATAAATACAACAACAACAATACATCTCAATATGCATAACAGAAAAATAATACAAACTACACTCTGCATACTATCAATGTTCACATCACAACACAATGATCAAACTAAATACTAAACAAAACACACATCAATACATCAACAACAACACTACAACGAAGACAAATAACACAAATCTACTCATCATCCTCATCATCATCATCATCCTGCTCGTTTCAATCCCTAGATGGCACATAAGGTACGTAGATTGGATGAGGGGGCATCTCAGCACTCTGATCACCTCTAATCAGTCTATCCAAATATTGCTGATAACTCTCCTCATACTCATCATGTTTCACAATGTATCTTTCCACATTATCCATTTTACCATCAATATCTCTAACATGCTCACGAGTAAAACTCACTTTCTTCAAAATCTTTCTTAACAAACTAGTCTGTGAATCTGTAGATGATGAAACACGTGAAGTAGTAGTAGAAGAAGAAGCAGTAGAAGCCCTACCAAATCCTCCTCTCCAACCAAACTCTGAATGTACAGTGTAAGCACCAACGTTGACACTAGTAATTGGTCTCAATGGCTGAAGTACCTCTTCCCAGGTTTCAAACTTCACTCCAGATCGTTCACATAATGAATGAATCAAGGAAGGAAATCCCATACCTGTAGTAGTAGTTGATCTAGCACAGTTCAAAACATAATCATAAATTATACCTCCAATATCAATAGGCTTCCCTTGCTGAATGCAATGGTTCAACACAGTTCTTTCTCTCTTTACTTCACTAGTATGACTCGAAGGTAACAATTTAGATGAGATAAAATAATGCCACGCCTTAGAAGTGGCATTCAATTTAGAAGAAGGAAATTTCACTCTTCTATCATTTGTTATTTTCCATAATCCTCTTCCATCAGTCAGAAATTCCATGATCTCATCTAATTCTCCTTCTGTAGGATGATAGTTAGAATAAAAACAGAACATGTCAGGAGGTAGTCCATAAAATGTGTTGATTGCCCCAGAAGAAAATTTGACCTCATGCCTCCTAACCATCACTTGATTCTCTTCTGTTGCAGACAATTAAAGTCAAATAAATTCTACTATAGTTTAAAAACACCAAATTACTACCACTAAAAATATAAAAACAAACTAAACAAACCAAACAAAGTACAGAAAACAAACATAAAGCAAAGCACACTGATATTTATGGGTTGCCTCCCACAAAACGCTTGTTTTAACGTCTTCAGCCTGACATACCCAAAACTCATTCTGAGTGACCCAACATCAAATTATTATCAGATTTAGATTTATTGACTAGAAAATATGGTTTAAGTCTATGTCCGTTAACTTTAAATATTTTTCCAGTCTTATGATTTTGAATATCTACAGCTCTATAAGAATAACCTTTTATCACAATAAATGGACCCATCCACCTGGACTTAAGTTTTCCAGAAAATATTCTCAATCTACCATTATACAGTAAAACTTTTATCCTGATACAAGATTTTTAGTAAGAAACTTCCGATCACGCCATAACTTCATCTTTTCCTTATAAATCTTAGCATTTTCGTAAGATTCATTCCTTATTTCTTCAAGCTCATTCAATTGCAATAATCTCTTTTCAGAGCATCTTTCAAATTATAATTGAACTCTTTAATAGCCCGATATGCTTTATGCTCGAGTTTAAAAGGTAAATGACAAGCTTTTCAAAAAATCAGCCTATATGGGGACATTCCTATAGGTGTTTTGTAAGCAGTCCTATAGGCCCACAAAGAATAATCCAGTTTGATTGACCAATCCTTTCTATTTGGATTAACAGTTTTTTCCAATATTCTTTTAATTTCACGATTGGATAATTCAACAAAACCACTTGTTTGCGGATGATAAGCAGTAGCAATGCGATGATTAATATGATATTTCTTTACTAACTTCCAAATAATAGCATTTCTAAAATGACTTCCCCCATCAGTTATGATTACTCTTGGTATTCCAAATCTGTAAAATATATTCTTTTCTAAAAAAATTGCAACACTTTGAGCATCACATCGAGGTAAAGCAGTAGCTTCAATCCATTTGGAAACATAGTCTACTGCTATCAAAATATAAACATTTCCGGAAGATGGTGTAATTGGTCCCATAAAATCTAGTCCCCAAACATCAAATATTTCAACTTCCAATATATAATTGAGGGGCGTCTCATTTCTTCTCGAAATATTGCCTACACGCTGACATCTATCACAATTTTTAATATAAACATTCACATCTTTAAAAATTGTAGGCCAATAAAATCCTGATTGTAATATTCTATATGCAGTTTTATCACTTCCAAAATGTCCCCCATAATCAGAATCATGACATTTTTAAATAATTTTATAAGTCTCTTCCAAAGGTACACATCTTCGAATTATAAGATCCTTTCCTTGTTTATATAAAAATGGGTCATCCAAAAAATAAGTTTTAGCATCAGACATAAATTTCTTCTTTTCTTGGTATGTCAAACCATAGGATATAATATTAATAACAATAAAGTTTACTATGTCTGCATACCACAGAACACACCATTCTTTAACATTGAATAATTTTTTATCAGGAAACTGTTCATTAATTTCTTCAATATCACAGAGAGATTTTTTAATTTCAAGCCTGGACAAATGATCAGCAATTTGATTATCAGAACCCTTCTTATCTACTATCTCAAAATAAAATTCTTGCAAAGAAGAATCCATCTTATCAGTCTCGGTTTTGCATCATTTTACTTCATTAAGTATTTAATAGCAGAATGATCAGTTTGCACAACACATTTAGTTCCAATTAAATATAATCAAAATTTATCAAAGGCAAATACTATATCTAATAACTCTTTCTCAGTAGTGGTATAATTAATTTGAGCTTCATTAAGAGTTTTACTAGCATAATAAATTACTTTAAAAATTTTATCATATTTCTGACCTAAAACAGCACCAATAGCATAATCACTAGCATCACACATTAATTCAAAAGTTTTTTTCCCAATTTGGTGAAATTATTACAGGTGCAGTGATTAATTTTTCTTTTAATGTTTCAAAGGCTTTACGGCAGTCATCATCAAAATTAAAAATTGCATCCTTTTCTAGTAAACGACATAAAGGTTTTGTAATCTTTGAAAAGTCTTTGATGTAACACCTGTAGAATCCAGCATGTCCTAAAAAACTTCTTATTCCCCTTACATTGGTTGGGCAAGGTAAATTAGATATAACTTAAATTTTTGCAGGATCTACCTCCAAACCTTTTTTTGAAATCCGATGTCCCAAAACAATTCCTCCTGCCAACATAAATTGACATTTTCACAATTAAGGACCAAATTAGTTTCTTCACAGCGTTTTAGAACTTTAGATAGATGTTCTAAACATGATTCAAACGAAATTCCAAAAATAGAAAATTCATCCATAAAAACTTCAATCCCTTTTTCAATTAAATCACAAAAAATAGCCATCATACATCTTTGAAATGTAGCAGGGGCATTACATAAACCAAAGGGAATTGTTCTAAAAGAAAACGTACCATAAGGACTGGTAAACATAGTTTTCTCTTGATCCTCAGGAGCAATTTGAATTTGGTGGTAACCAGTATATCCATCCAAAAAATAAAAGTATTTATGCCCAGCTAGTCTATCCAACATTTGATCTAGTAAAGGGAGTGGAAAATGATCTTTCCTTGTGGCAAGGTTTAATTTTTTGTAACTTATCTTATTAGTATTATTTTATTTTTTTCATTAACAGACACAGTTACTCTTCCTTTCTTAGCAACACAGTGAATAGGACTAACCCATGCACTGTCTGAAATAGGGTAGATAATTCCAGCATCCAACCATTTTAAAATTTCTTTTTTAATAACGTCTTTCATGATAGGATTTAATCTCCTTTGGGGATCAGCCTGCGGTTTACAATTATCTTTCATAATAATTATGTGCATACAAATTGAAGGTCTGATTCCTTTAATATCATCAATTGTCCATCCAAAGGCATTCTTGTGCTTCTTCAAAATTTCAAGCAAACTCTCTTCTTCTTTTTCAGTTAATTAAGAGGAAATTATAACATGTAAGGTTGAGGATTCACCTAGAAAAAACATACTTCAAATGATCAGGAAGCATTTTTAGCTCAAGTTCAAGAGGTTTTTCAATTGATGGACCATAAGATTCATCTTTTCAGTCATATCCAACAATTCAAAACTTTCATGAACATACTTTAAATCTTCCTCTTGAAAATCTTCAGAATCAAATAACTCCTCTTCTTGCTTATATTCTCATTCTTCTCTTTCAGATTTCTCTTCATAAGTTGATTTGAAATGTCATTCACTTAAATATTCAATAACATCCATCCTATAACACTCATCTTCTTTACCTCTAGCAGGATATTTCATTGATTTTGAAGTATTAAATGTAACAATCTGATCATTAACCCTCACCGTTAATTCCCCTTATTGCACATCTATCATGGCTCTGCCTGTAGCTAGAAAAGGTCTCCCTAAAATTATGGGTGTCTCTTTATCTTCCTCCATATCTAACACAATGAAATCCACAGGAAAAATAAATTGATCCACTTTTACCAAAACATCTTATATAACTCCTTTAGGATATGTGATCGAATGCTCTGCTAATTACAGAGTTACAGTAGCTGGGGTTATTTGTCCTAGTCCCAGTCTTTTGAATATTGATAGAGGCATAAGGTTAGTGCTTGCACCCAAATCACATAAAGCTTTTCCACAGAATCTTTCTCCGATTGTACATGGAATTGTGAAACTACCAGGATCTTTATATTTTTCAGGAAGCTTTTTCTGAATTATCACACTGCACTCCTCACTAAGTGCAACAGTCTTATTTTATTCAAACTTCCTCTTTTTATCGAGAATATCCTTCATAAATTTTGCATAGCTTGGCATTTGTTGTAGTGCTTCAGCAAATGGATATTAATGGTAAGCTTCTTTAATATCTCCAAGAATTTTGAAAATTGCTTATCCAACTTTTGTTGATGAAGTCTCTGAGGAAATGGAGGTGGTGGTTTTTCTAAATCAACCTTAGGTGGAGAAATAGGTCTTTCAAAACCTTTTGGAGCATCCTCTTTAGGTCTTTCAATCTCTTCTTTCTCTACTTCGGTTTCTTTTCGAACTCTACCTTCCAATTCTTTTCCACTTCTCGGTTGAATTGCTTTTACTTGTTCTTTATTATTTTCTCTTGGATTCACTTCAGTATTACTTGGAAGCATTCCTTGGGATCTATTACTTAAGGCATTTGCAATTTGTCCCAATTGATTTTCAATATTTCTAATGGTTGTTCCTTGAATTTGTAATTTTTTTCCCATATGTGAGACCACTTCTTCCATAGACAACTTCTTCTCTTTATTTTGTAAAGCATTGTTATAATTAGAAGAATAAGTTAATCTATTATTATTATTACCTTGGTTGTTCCAATTCCCCAATGGGTTTACTTGGTGGTTCCCCCATTGTTGATTAACAGCACCCTGATTATTGTTATTCCAGTTAAAATTTGGATGATTCTTTCAACCTGGGTTATAATAATTTGAATATGGGTTGTTAGGTTTGATTATAGCATTCACAGTTTCTGGTGAAGAATAAGAATCAACCATATGGCCTAATGAATTTTCTTCAATCATGAGATTTGACTGAGAAAAATTCATCCCGAATTGGTCCATCTTTCTTGATACAACAGCAACTTGATTTGCTAACATTGTAAAAGCATCATTTTCATAAACACTGGCTACCTTTTTAGGATTTAACCTTTCAGAAGGCTGTTGAAAATTATTAGTAGTCATTTCTTCAATTAAAGCATAAGCATCAGAAAATGGTTTAGACATTAATGATCCACCAACAGCAGCATCGATGATTGATCTAAGAGATCCAACTAATCCATTATAAAAAGTTTGAATTATTAACCAATCTGGTATCGCATGATGTGGACATTTCTTGAGGAGATCTTTAAATCTTTCCCATGCTTCATATATTGATTCCCCTTCAAACTGACAAATAGATGTTATATCATTTCTCAACTTAGCAGTCTTAGATGGTGAAAAATATTTAGCAAGGAATTTTTGTGACAGTTCACCCCAAGTTCTTATTGATCCAGGTGGTAACGAATGTAACCATATTTTAGCTTTATCCCTTAGTGAGAAAGGAAAAAGTCTAAGTCTAATAGCATCATCCGAAACACCATCATATTTAAAAGTAGCACAGAACTATAGAAAATTATCAAGATACAAATTAGGACCTTCAGTTGTTGCTCCCCCAAACTGATTATTAGACACCATTTGGATAATAGCAGGTTTAAGCTCAAAAAAATTAGCAGCTACTACAGGGTTTTGAATACTACCACGAAGTTCATCTATTATAGGGTTAACATAATCTCTTAAAGGTCTTAATTCTTGATGGATGCCTACATTTTGATTTTGATGATTTGCCTTTTCTTGAATATTTTTATCTTTTTCTATATTTTTAATTTTTTTGATTTTTCTGATAGTTCTTTCTAATTCAGAATCGTAAGACACAAGTTCCTCAGAATCTGAACTACGCATACAACAATAAATTAAAACGAAACGCAACACACTAACAAAGACAAAGAAAAGTAAAAATTTAAAATTTCTTAATTCTCTTTAAAATGCAATTTAATTATTTTCCCCGACAACGGCGCCAAAAACTTGATCCCCGATAAATATATGTGCGCCAAAAAACTTGGTTCGCACCGATATATATAAGTGCTGATGATTTAGATTTGAAAATTATGATTTTTTAATATGGGATACTATGCAAGTATACGTATCGTTTATTAAGTAATATAGAACTTTCTGATTAAGCCCCGAGATATCGAACCCACCGGGAATATATGAAAATCTTTAAAAGGAATTAGAAAATTATCTTTTTACTTATTTTTTTAATGGCTTTTGAATGTATGTCTTGATTTTGAAAAGTTTTGAAAGTTGATTTGTCTTTTGAAATTTCCTTGATAAAATGTTAAGCTAGAAATTAAAATTATAATAACTAATAACACTATATATAAAACACTATTAACTAGAATATCTTTTTCTTTCCTTTTATGAAGTAGTAATATTTATTAAAGTATTGTTGTGGAAGTATTTAAATTTGTTGTGACAGATAGAAGCAAATGTGTTCTTTACCCTTACTTGGTTCTATAAAAAACATAGGTTAATTTGAAATTTTTATCATTTTGAACATGGTTCGTCAGGGAAGATATCAGTCTCTCACTCTAGAGTTCCCTCGATTCCCACCAAATGGGGGCTAACTTCTCATAATAAAACTCAATACTTCAAACCAAATTAGGGGGTTTTAGCCTGTCACTCTAAAATCCTCTAATTTTACTCCCCTCCATAAAAATATCTTCTAATATTACATTCAATTATATGGATTACAATTCTCACCCATATAATTGCATGTGATTCTTACTTAATTTTATGAGATAATACCGCATTGAATCTTACATAATCTCAAGAAATTCTATAACTTAACATGCCAAATTAAGAAGTAAACAAAGTTTTTAGAATCAATCTTCACAACTTCTTCCATCTTTAAACACTTATACTTTCCACAACAAGTCTCCATAAACTAATTACTTCTCCATTTAAGAGAGAAAAAGATAAAGTAAACTACTCAGAATTCATTGAGAGAATACAAAAACACATAAATTTAAAATTTAAAACCATAAGAAAAACAATAAAAAAAACAAGTATTAATTAAAAAACTAAATGTAAGAACAAAAGTAAATACTTATATGAAAATTCTCTCCACAAGACTCGGGAAGTTCCTCTAAAACTTTAACTCTTCACTAAACTACTCCTCAGAGCGGATCTCCCAACTTCGATGACTCAGAATAAACTTCAGACTTCAATAGAAACTAAACTAAATGAAAGACAAGAAGTGGGAAGAAGAAGACTTCATTCTGACCCTTTTCTCCTTCTACTCTCTACTCCTACTCTTAATAAAAACTCTCACAAAATAAAAGTAAAATACTATAAAAACTCTTTTCAAAATGCAAGTGGAAGAGCAGTCGAAGAACAATAAAAGAACCCTTCAAAATGCAGTGGAAGAGCCGTGGAAGAACAGTAAAAAGACCCTTCAAAATACAGAGGAAGAGCACTTAGTCATTCCTAAGACTCTCTTTAAATATTAAACCAAAAGGTGCCTTAGTGTCTCTTAAAATGTGTCCAGATTCAATGTATCTACCAAAGAACGCACCCCTTCATTAAAACTTGCCGCCCAAAGGAAGTTACCACCAAGAGTTGCATCCCATCCCCTTTAAAATTGGCGCTAAATTCCATTAGATTTTGAATTTTAACTGTGGCGGCTAAGCGCCGGCCCAGCGACGCTTAGCCGCCAGTGCCCAAATTTTCATTTTTAATTTTTTTTTATCCAAATTTGATCCAATTTTGCTCCTTTCATCATGACCATCCATTTTCATCATACCTGCAAGAAAAAAATAAAATACCTTCCATTAAAGTGCAATATCATTAAAAATAGGTATAAAAATGTGCATAAATATATTATATAATTTAGGTGTAACAGTTTCCAGGGTAGTAGTATCTTCTCCCAAACTTCGTACGAAACTTGAAACAAACTGCAAATAAAGAAAATTGTGGAAGGATGTCCAAGCCCTTGGGATGATCCTTGAACGATCAGGCCATAAACAGATATCACAATAATAGATTCAATATCAATGGGCCATCCCATTTGAATGCCGAAGTTCAAAATTGCACTTTCTTTCGTGACTTTGCCAATTTTAATTGTTGGCAATAACTTCACAGAGATAAAAAAGTGTCAGTGTTTCGAAACAGGATTTAAAAGTGTTGTAGAGAAACTAACATACCCGTCCTCTCTAATTTCCCAGTCATTGGTTTCGTCTGTCAAATGTTGGTATATTTCATTCATCTTTTCTCACGTTGGCCCGAAATTCGAATAATAACATACTGGAACATTCTCAAGCATATACAACTCATTAATTCTTCTAGAATTAAATGTAATCTACCTACCTCGCTCATAAACGCTTCATTGGTTGATTCCATGTAAATTGGCGTAGAATTCTTTAACCACTGAAACGACTACTGCTGCAGTAGTGTAGCAAAACACTTCCCATCTTCTCCGCACAATAATTTCTTCAATTGGTGACAAAGGATTACTTTGTCCTCTATTGACAAATCCTCCTTTTTTAATCAATCTTCTTTTTGAGATTACCTTGTTTGTTTGAATTTATTGTTAGTGGATTAAAATAATTTCAATTGACTTGAAATTTTTATGTGAGACTCCACTGATCCTAAAGATCAATGGAAAGTTGATTTCAAGTGATTTTAGTGTGTAATTACTCCTGATTAATTAAAGTTCAGTTTTAAGTGTTTAGGCTAATTAGGGTTATTTTTAAAGAGTTAAGTCAAGCCATAATTTTCCTAGGGTCCTCTAGTCATAAGATACCTCCCCTAATTTTCCTAGAATTTTCTAAGCATTATGAAAATTATTGGAATTAAAATACAAAAACAGACACATAAACTTGGAAAATAGATAACTTGCCATAGAAATGGCCTCTGCCCTTGGAAAATTCAAGGAATGTTCCAAAGAACAGAGGCTAAAAAAGCCCTATGGTCTCATGTCATGGTGAATTGTGTATGTTAATAGAGAATTGAAATACTCAAATCAGTGTTTAATTAATTAAAAATTCAATACACAATAAAATAGATCAATTCTTTTTTCACATTATTCTCCTTTGTTCACTGAGCAAGAGGGTATTTTTAATTTATTTTTAGGATTTTTCTATGCAAAGATTTGAATTTTCGAAGTTTAGGGTAATTAAATAGTTCAAAAATACCCTATTTTTCTACTTATCCAGCGTGGCGCCGTGTCGTCCTCGGCATATCCGAAACTCCATGCGGCGCTTTATGATTCATTGCTGCCATCTGACTCAGCACCACGCTGCCCGCGATTCATGTCTCGTTGCTCCGTCTGACGCGATCCTGGCCGTCCACCCGATACACGTACGAATGGACGACATCCGTTCATCGTCCCCAATCGTTCTAACCCGAGAACCATCCATCTTCTAACCCTAAGATCTCACTCGATACTTAACCAAATTACATGATCTTGGGCTCTATGAACTCATCTCGACGAGATGAACGCATCTATATGGCTATGATGCTTTAAAATTAACTCAAACAAAATAGAGAATCAAAACAAGCTCTCGGGAAGGAGGAGTTCAATACCTTGGCTCTGAGAAGTGAGGCTTCAATCAGAGAGGCTTGGCACGTTCGTTGGAGCCAGTGGAAGATAGGGATGAAGCCTGGAGCTGTGGTGAAATGCCTAGGTATGATTTCCACCAAACCCGATTTCAAGCTTTGGTCTCCAGCACAAATGGGTGTCCTAGTGAGGGGGCTTTCACTGGGGAACTTCTCTTGGTTTGGTGATGGTGTACAGTTGATCAATTTAAAGTTTTGGTCACTATGGTGAAGTGTCCTGTTTTTGGCCTTAAAATTGAGCTCAAAAATTGAGCTCACAGAGAGGATTTTAGGGCTGGATTTCAGTGGGGATCAACTGCTCTAGGTTAGAAGAGGAGTTTGGAACCAATTTGACAGAGTTTGGTTAAGGTCCAGTGCATCCAACCTTTTAGCCGTGGAGGTGAGGATTTTAAATAGCCATGGCTATGGGGCTTCCCTGTTGACCTCATTTTTGATGAGGTCTTCTCTTCTTCTTTTTAGTACTTAGGATCTAGCCTTAGGTTTTTCCTTTGACTGTCTTAGAGGACTAGAATTGGGACCCACCACTTAGAAATTCAAACCACTTCTTAACTCCCCGCAAACTCTACAAACTTGACTATAGACCCTAATCACCTAGAGGGTTGAAATCAAATGTGGAAGTTTAAAGGATGGGTTCCTATAGGACTCTTTGGCCTTAGGACTACCCTGGATGGCCTGGTCTGGTGAAGGGCTGACTTACACACACACTACATTTATACACTACAATTTCACACACCCATACTCAACTTGACCTCCTGACTCATAAGGGTGATTCACATGGATGGTCCTTAACCCCTAAGCCCTTGGCTAAGAGGGTTAGGAACAACATAGTGAATACCTCAAATGAGTCCCTTCATGGCTCATGTGGGCTTGATATGGATTCATGGCTCAACAAAAATGATTTCATTCCACTTACAATTACTCAATCTTCTTTTTTTCAAATTTTCAATTTTTGACCCCCGGGACCCTACACCCGCCTAGCCTACCCAAAACCCTTAAAATTACCCAAATTTTTTCAAAAAATCTTCAAATCACCCAAAATTCCTCAAGACCAATCCCAAACATTCACACATCACTCAAATTGACCATCCATAGCCAAAAATACCAAAAATTCCAAAAATACCTCCCAATACCCTCCAAATACCCAAAATACCCCTCTTGACCCAAAAATCCAAAAATTCAGAAAATTCCCAGAAAATTCCAGAAAATCTCAAATATTCCCAATTTCATTTTGTTCAACTACACCATGGGCCAATTTTGTCCATTTACCATAGTTTTATCAAAACCCCCAATTTGACCCATTTCAAACCCAAAGTGAACCCAATGTCAAACCAAACCTACCCAATTGACCCAAATTCTGGTCCAATTCAATTCTAAACTTCAATTCAACAATCCCAACACCAATCTAGAACAAATCCAAGTCCAATTTGATTGCCATTTGGATCCAATTTCACTTTTGGCCTTAAAGCCCAATTTGGACCCATGACCCAAACATAACCCAAACTCACCCAATTCAACCCTAATTAACCCCAAATCTTTTCCAAATCTTCCCTAACATTCCCACAAACAAAACACTAACATGATTTGCCCAACATTTAGACCCAAAACCCACTCAACTTCAACCCAAAGCTAAAAGGCTCTATTTTGACCTAAACCCAAACCTAACCCAAATGAGCCCAAACCCCAAAATCAAAGCCCAACCAAAGCCAAAACCTCTTTGAAACACTCCCATAAATATTTCCCAACATTAATTTTACATCAATTTCAACCCTAGCCCAACATTAGCCCAAGTTAGCCCAATTTGACCTATATTGGCCCATTCACCAAAGGAGCCCAAATTCAACCCAATTCAAACCCAAATCACTCCCAATTTGCTCCAAGTCACTCATGACACATCTATGAGCTAAACCCAACAATTATTTGGCCCAAGCCTTTGCCAAAATTTCATCCTAAAATCCATTTTAAAATCTAAAAGCCCACTTCCCTAAACCATTTTAAAAGCCCATTTCCACCAAATTCAAAAGCCCAAAATTGGCCCTAAAGCCCACATGGCAATTTCTTTTCATCATACCTTTAATTGATATCACCCCTAAGTTTCAAAATCATCATTAAACCATTCCAAATCAAGCTTCATACAAATTCCCATCAAATTACCAAAAATTTCTAAAATCCATTTTCATGAAATTGACCAAGCTTTTCCCCAAGCCAAAGACAAGCCATGAAAGCCATGGACAAGCCACATGAAGCCATGGAAGGTTTGACATGTGATCAAGCCATTAATGGAAAAAGGAGGAGCCTCTTTTAATCCCCCTTAAAAAGGTTTTAACCCTTTTAATGCTTCACTCTAATCCATGATTAATCAAAATATTCATGGATGGTGACTTCTCTACCCTTTTAAAGCTGATTCACCTGATCCTCCCTCAGCCCAAATCAGCCATGGAAGGGTGCACCAAACCCAAAATGGTGGGTTGACCCATTTGGACCAAAAATGAGCCTCTCCCCATACCCTTTTGATTCAAACCCTTTACACATGTCCATGGCCGATTGATCGCACAAACCTCCAGCCCCGACTAACCCGGACCCGAGGGTGACCCATGCTCGCCGGCCGCCCGCCCGGGTCGCCGGAAAACACCATGGCCGAGACCTTGGGAGGAGCCAAACTTTGGAATTCCACCTCGTCGAGCCGCCCCATGCCCACCGGCCACCATGGCTGTTCCTCCCATGCCCAAAGCAGCTGATCCCAAGCCCTAACTCTCCCTGGGAGGCCCTCCATCCACCTCTATTTAAACCCGACCCCCTCACGGCCATGGGAGGAGAGTTGCACAAACCCTTCCGAAACTCTGCCAAAATTGTTCCAAACCTTTCTCCATCCTGTAGAGCGGTTGATCCCCAAGTGCCAATTGCCCTAATCCTCACCAACGAACTCAATTTCTCAGCCAAAATTCCACCCAAAACCAGGACACTTCGCACGATGGATCAATCCTCAAATTGATTGGTCCTACACCTTCACCGCGACCGAGGAAGGAGTCCACCAGCGCAAAGCCCCATCTCCGAGGCCACCCATTTGTTCCGGACTCCAAGCTTTGTGATCGGGCTTGGTCGAAATCATACCTAGACAATTCATCGGACCAGGAGACTTCATCCGGAGCTTGTCGGGATCCAATCGAAGGTGACACAACCCTCGGATCGAAGCCACACTTCGCGCGAGCAAAGGTATGAGTTAATTCTTCATCCCGAGCTTCCGGAGATTCTCCATTTCAAATGCTTTAATTTCAATGCATGATCACCGTATAGATGTATTCGTCTCTTCAAGAAGAATCCATAGAGCATAAGAACACGAAAATCCATCGAGTATCGAGTGAGATATTGGGGATTTAGTGTGGACGGTTCTCGGGTGAGGACGCTTGGGGACGATGAACGGATGCCGTTCATTTAATACACGCGCGGACGGACGGCCAGGATCGCGCCGGATCAGGAGATGGAACGACACAGCGGGGCCCCGGAGCGCTGATATCAGAAAGATTTTTGAAAAATATAAATTTCATTTTTCAACCTTTATTTTATTTTTTAAATTAATTAATACTCCAAAACTTAAAATAATTATAATAAAAATAATATAATTCAAAAAATCACCAAAATTAGTCCAAGTGGTCCTCTAGTCATTAGGAATGTCCCATAATTTTCTTAAGGACTGAAACTTTCCTTGGTCATATTATTAAATTTTCCTTGGAAATTCCTATTTTCCACTAAAAATAATTACATAATTAAATTAAATACAGAAAAATCACATTTTCTCCTCTCATGTCTTTATTGGCATATGAGTGAAGTCACATAAAAATTTCAAGTTCATTTAAGCTCAATTTAGTGAGTTATGGAATAATTAAGCTTGAAGGGCAAAATGGTAATTAAAAAATTTTAACCCTTAATTAAAACTTTAGGTTTAATAAAATTAACAAATAAAATATTTGATCTTAATCTGATTTGGATGATTGAAATTTAAATAATTAAAGGGTAGAAACCTACTAAACAATTTAAAAATAATTAAAATAAACCTTAATTAAATAATTAATTAAATTTGGAAGAATAATAAAATTGGAATTATTAAGATAGGGATATTATTAGGAAGTGATTTATTCTTTAATTTAAAAATCCCTAAATTAATCATCTCAATAACATTTAATTCCTAATTAAAAATGATAATTCAAATTTAAGTTTTAAAATGTTAAAGGACTTAATCACTAAAATTAAATTAAAAAGTTAAATTATTAAACTCCTTTTAAATTTTCAATTAAATTAAAATTAAAAATAAAAAGTTAAATTAAAGATTAAATTAAATTAAATCAAACAAATTAAATAAATTAAGTTAAATTAAATCAAATAAATTAAATTAATTTAAATTAAATTAAATTAAATTAATAATAATAATAATAATAAATAATTAAATTAAATTAAATTAAATTAAATTAAATTAAAGCATATTAAATTAAATTAAAAAAATTAAATTAAATTAAATTAAATTAAATTAAATTAAAATAAAATAAAATCAAATAAAATTAAAATTAAAATTAAAATTAAAATTAAAATCAAAATTAAAATTAAAATTAAAAATTTAAAAAATAAAATCAAAATTAAATTAAAATTAAAGCTAAACCAGATTAAATTAAATTAAAGTTAAACTAAATTGAGTTAAATAACATCACCTAAGACATAAAGAAATTAAATATAAAGCAACTTGAACACTATTCCAAATTTAAATCCGATAACTGAAATTAAACCAAATCACAAACCATTTGAACACCAATTTACCCTCGAAAGCTTTGATTACCATAACTCCTAAACAGAACATTAAATGAAATGCTACTTCACTTATAGGATATTCAAATGTCCTAGTTCACTGAGCAAAATAACAAAACTTGAATTCCCGGACGATTAATTCATTCGTATGATTAAATTCATTTGGACTTAAAACAATCCTATCAATATTGAAAAGATGTTTAAGATTCTTCTTAAGCACTTCCTCAATATGATAGGATATTTACAAGAACAATTGAACTTAATTGTTCTTTGATGAAGAAAATCGTCCTCAAACCAAAACACAAGAACCTAGACGTCATAGGAAATGACTAGTTATAGGATTAGGAATTTGGTAGAAAACCATAACCCTTCCCTTAGCCTTACCTAGGAACTTTCTTAAATATTCTAATTGTGTTTTAAGTGCAGCTTGGGATGACGGGAAGACCCTCCAGGTACGCTTTTATTTTATTGCAATTTACCTTATTGCAATTTATTTAATCGCATCGCACTTACTTTTATCGCATGATAAACAACTCGTTGCATGAAAACCCACACCTTTAGGATAGTCCCTAAAACTGAAACCAAAACTAAGTTAAAAGTCATTGCAAGATAAAATTCACCGCCACAACATTTCAAAATATAAAACAACTCAAAATTTAATCACAAACAAAATACAAAACTACAACTACAACTAAATTAAAACGTCTTGTTGGATGATCGGGAATACCTCGGATGATGTAACATACGTGTTGCTAACGGGATTTCCCACAGTCTAAATGAAAGTGTGGAACTCATTTAGTTGAGTTTAGAAAATTCATCTGGACTAAGTGAATCCGATAAAAATAACGATGCCGGAAGGATGGAACCGTGGGATCTTAACCGGTGTTGTTATAATCAACTTTAAGATTTGTTTTAATTAAAACATAAAAACACTTGGAAACTAAGACTTTCTCTACACCATAACACTTCTCTCATCTCCTGATTTATGACTTCTATAACTAAACCTCTGCAACAACAAGGAGCTCGGAGCATGGTGGGCAGCACGGCCATCGTCATCAGTAAAACCTGAGTCTACTTCAACAAAACTGTCTTAGAATTAAATAACCAAACCATAGGATTTCGAGGTAGTTTGCACTTAGTGCGACATAAACCCTCAACCTTTTGTTAGGCATTTGCATTGCAAATTAAGCCCTAACCGGTCTTAGGATTCCGAGGTAGTCGTCCGATATGACATAAACCTTCACATTTTCAAGGCTATTTGTATGATTGTCTCATACAAATATAAGTCCTAATTAATTAAAATTGGCAAAATCAAAACATTAAATGAACATTAGGGCCTTCCTAAATTCAAGCCAAACAATAGGATAGTCGGGAAATTACCGAAGTTCGCTTCGAATCCGTAATTTCTCCTACATTTCTTCCTTTGAATTCCCAAAACAAAATGTTCCAAACTTGACCCATTCCCTGTTGAAATTCCAAAATCCAATCCCTTGAAAACTTAAACTTTGAAATTCTTGAGAGCAGAACTACTGATTATTATCGAGAGTTTTCTTAGGTGATTCCCGTCACTTAAGATGTAATTAACTATGTGGGCTTGCCCTTATAGGGAATTTTAAAGAACCCGTGTAATATAAACCCCGTTTAATGCTTTCATATTAAGCAGGGAATTTGTCGGCTTATAAAATTGGTTCGCAGACTAAACGGATGTCACAAATCTTCTAGTTTATTTAATCGAGCCCCACCATCAAGCAGTGTGTCTACCCTTAGGATATATACACGGTTTGTGGTGCGGTGTTCGTTTATATAAACTATTTGGGATGTGAGATCGGTTTGATTTCATATCTTAAAATCTTCAAATTTAAAATTATTTTCAAAAGTCAAATACTACTTTTCAAATTATTTATTTAAATTAAATTAAAAATTCGCCGCACAATTTTTGTAGGCGACCCCTTTTCAAAAATACAACACTCAACCTAAAAAAATATGCCGACATATTTCTGGCGACTCCGCTGGGGACAATTCCTCTCTCCATTTTAATCAGACAATTCTGCTTTCAAAAATCGGTAGTGTATCAATATTCCTAGTGGATCAAACTACCCTTCTCTCCGTTGGAATACTATGTTCATTTCTACCTCGAACAAGTGTAGCCAACATTCTCTCGGATTTAGGAGCCACTGTTTAGACACCCCTAAACGGAGAGGTTCCGAGATCCTTTTACCTCATTTCTGAGGTGGAGTGGACCCCCAATAGGTGTTAGTTTAGGAGTGATCCTCCGAGTCGAGAAGTCTTGCATAAGACTTTCTTTTCCTTTCCATGTCTGAATCGGATTCCTTACCTTCTCTACACCTTTGAACATTTCGTTCTAAATAAACAAACCCTCTAATGAATGACTCTTTTAACAAATAACTCCTTCTTATAAATACATGAACAAGAATGTGTTCGGACTCTTTTCGATGCCTTTCTTTTCGTCCCGATGAGAAGAAGCATAACTCGGGACCGACAATCGAATCCGCCCGCGTAAATGGAAGCCCCGAAGCTAATTTTCTCCTTCACCAATGGACTAGACTTCGTTGTTTACAAGGATGAGCTGCCCGACAATGGGATCATCCGGTTTGGACAAGGATTCGAGAACACAAATGTCAAGATCACCGACGTTTCCTTTTCGCATCGACAAACAAAGTATCCGAAGCCGAGAAGCCGTTGATCGAGTTCAACCTTAGGTCAACTCAAGAGTTTCCTCCCCGCAAAAGATTCCGACCGAGAGGAGTACCGCTGTCCGCGAAGGACCGTTCTTGCTACCCCCACCGGTCTAGTTGTCTCTCGCACCTACCCCGGCTCCCGCCAAATTAAAGGGAAGGAAATCCGGAACTATGGTGAACTCCGTTACCGTGGAGGGTACGTACTTTCCGTGAGACCTTCGTTTTGAAATCGGGTCCAACTCAAGAATTCCATCACTAACACGGACCCAAAGAAGGAACAGTAGCAGAAGATTGCCGTGAAGCGCCGTAGCCGCCGAAGTCACTTTCTTAGAAGAAATCCCTGAGTACACACCACTACCTGAATACATACCATTGCCTGAAGATACACCCCTTTTGGAAGGAAGTAGATTCCATCCCCTTTCCGCCACAGCTGACGAGGAAAATGTCCGCAGAATTGTTTCTACAATACCTCGACCCGCATACTACAACGACAACAGAAAGAAAAGGGCTAGGATCACACCATTTGCCCGACTACAGACTGTGATCGAGAAGCTAGCAAAGAAAGAGAAATGCCCCGTATCGGAGATTCTACGAAGGATAGGGCGGGTGCCAGTCAAATCCCGTCTTGGAACCCGAGTAGAACCCGCCATCGTTACAGATAAGCCAAATAAAAGGATGAAGGCTAGTCCGCCTGTCGTTGTTTCAGGATTACAGATTAGGGAGGATACCACCTTCCAGCATTTGGCTGATAGACCTTCTGGTCCTAGACCTTCTGCTGCTAGAAGGATGGTATGGCGTCCCACTACTGGATAGTTAAGATTGAAACAACGACTCGAGAAGGAAAGTCTCGTCAAGAGACTTGAATCCGAAGAAAGTGCTACCGCGATGAAAGGGGACTCGTGAGAAGGGAACCCGACAGCCTATCACACGACAACCGCGAGGATGCACGGAAAGGACCGCTAGAGGACGCTATGGAAAAGTTGAGGACTGATATTCGACGATTAGCAAAAGAAAGAGAAGAGAAATTCGGAGACGAGATTGATTCATCAGAATTCATGGACGATGAGTATGCAAAAATCAACATGGTCGAAACGCGAGCTTCGTCAGCTTCACAAGGTGCTCCCGCAGCACGCAGAAGAGAGGAGCCGGAAGTGATGAGGAGGCGACCTTCAAGAGAAAGACGATATGATCGCCCAAATGGCGAAGAGGATGGAAGAGATGGCCGTAGCCCCAGCCACTCTCCGCAGTCAAGTGCAACCCCAAAGAGAGACACCCCAGAGGTCATTCACATTGTAGACGGAGGAAAGGAGATTACATCCATCAACGGGGATGATCAGTTAAAGAAAGATACAACACAAAGTATGATTCCAAAAAAAGATATCAAGAGCTTGGTAGAACAACAGGTGCGAGAAGCCTTAGCACAATCAAAGAGCGGGACATCCATTCAGACGGGTAGACCTTACCCGGAAGAATTTGACGCTGTCCAATACCCAAAAGGCTTCGTACCACCTCTGTTTAAAACCTTTGATGGAACCGGAACCCCCGACGCGCATGTTGCACACTTTCGTGCCGCTTATTGCAATGCCGGCGGGAGCGATGCATTACTCTTCCGACAATTCGTCGAGCACTGTCGTGGATCGCCTTTGATTGGTATGCGAATTACCGAATGGTTCGCTGAAGACGTTCTCGTAACTAGAAAACCTTTTCATCAAGCGATTCGCCGGAGCTCGACACCACATCACTATAGGTGATTTAGTGGTAGAGAAGCAGAAGCCGAACGAAACTTTGGTGAATTACATACTTCGATGGAGGAACTTAAGCATGAAGTGTGAACCACAACTACAAGAACAACATGCAATTGGCATCTTACTTAAAAGTATTCACGGCCCGATAGCACTTCTCCTCAAGGGATTCACTATTAAGACTTTTGAGAAGTTGTTAAGCAAGGCCGGGAGCTTGCAAGAGGAGGTGAAGCAATTAAGTTTCGCTGACAAGACGTACAAGCAAAAGCCCGTGAAGACTTTTGAAAAGAAATCCGGGATCGTTGCAGCAGTCGACAAAGGCAAGCAACCGATACAAATATCGTCCGAACTGCCACAGCAACCTCAACAAAATTATCAACAACACCGACCTAGCTATCAGTCATCTCCACAGTATGAACAACCGCCTCGTCCGCAACGTACATTAAGGGAGCTTCTGAGCAGGGAATATCCATTCAAGAATGGGGCAGTACCAAAAATGTTTCCTAGTCTGATGAAGACTCCAGATTTCCAGCTGCCAGAGCCTAAGAGACCAGCAGAAGTCAACAAGAAAGGTGATCCCAACTTTTGCCCTTATCACCGGATGTTTGGGCACAAGATAGAAGACTGCATTACCTTCAAAAGTTGGCTCAACGACAACCTTCGGAAAGGGAATATAACAATCCCGAAGGAGTACATGAAGGAACCCCAGAAAGGAGGTTCCGTCAATGTTGTCTCAACTGATCTCATTGTTCCGATAGATCCTTATGCAACTGACGATGGATGGACTACCGCTTGGACGAGGTCTTCAAAAAAGATTTTAGACAACATCCAAACCGCCTCGGTATGAGCTTCAATTCAAAGTTTGAAACCTATCAAGTCAGCACTATCACTTGCGATAGAAGAACCACCTCAACAGGAGACGATTGAAGAGAAGAAGAAAAATCGACGAAGAAGAGAGGATCGAGGCTCCTAAGGCTGCGACTAGGGGCCGCTTATCCTGAGATAGTTGTTTCGGATTCGGGGAAAAATCCCTCGAACCTCCGACTCGTATGATTATCTCGCTAACTTCGGTGGGATCTTATAATGATAAGGGTGATGGCGTTGGCTACGTTTTGACTATTTCTAACGATTACGTAACTAGCGACAATCCGGACATCGATTTCGATACCAATGACAATTCTCAAATCATACACAATCTCGACGATCACGATGACGAAGAAGACATCCATCAAGGAGGCTATGAGAGTTCAACAAGCAACGAATCTATCTGCGAATTTTGAGGAGCTCCAGTCACAATAGAATTAGAGCCTTCAGACTCTGAAGCTAATCCAGAAGAACCTGTCATTCCGATTCAGAAGGAGACATCAGCAAGTTCAATACTAGAGTCAGAAGAAATTACAGAAGTTAACTTAAGAAGTGGAAGAGTTCTACCTCCGAGAATGGGTCCAAAGGACAAAGGAAAGCGGGTGGTTGTTCAAAAAGAACCAACCCCGGCAGAAGAAATACCCATTCGGGAAGAAGCCGAGACACATGGAAATAAAGTGGACTACAACGTACTAGCCCATCTTAGGAAACTACCGGCCAAACTAAGCATCTACGACGCCCTCATCTTATCAAAAGAGATGAGAGAAGCTCGATCAAGGCCTTACTTGATCCGGAAATTTGCTTAGCTCAAATGGCCGGAGATTCCTTAGATGAGGTTTGTTCGTTAAAGGAACAACGAGGTGTTACCTTCACGGACAATGACCTACTACTCGGGACAAGCAGATCACAACCGACCGTTATACATTTCGAGTTTACAATTGGGAAGTTTACGCTCTCCAGAGTATTGGTGGATCCAAGAGCATCAATCAATATAATGAGCCTTCGAACACTAGCATACTTGGAAATTGATGCCCGCGAGCTCGAAGCCAAAAAAATGTTATTAAGAGGATTCAACCAGAAAGGAGAAAGAGCCCTCGGATCAATAACACTACTAATGAAGACCGGTGACTTAGCAAAGACAACTGCAAAATTTCACATAATCGATTCGAAACATCGTTCAACGCTCTACTTGGGCCGACCATGGATACATGAAAACAGGATGGTACCATCATCTCTACATCGGTGCATCAAATACTACGATGGAGGGAACAAGTGCATCAAAGGTGACTTACAACCATTCTCCGTACATGAGATTGGAATCCATGAAGACGCAGCTTATTATGCACCACCGAAGAAAACAATCTTCTCCGGAGATACCATAACGAATGAAGCAAAGAAAGTTTGGGACAACGAAGAACCTGAAGTTCTAGTCCAACAGTCACTCACCACTCCCTTACGGCGAGATGGTGAAGGTTTCTCCACAACTCGCATCCGAGGTCGAGGTCGGGGACGAGGTCGTGGTAGAGACGTTAGGACAGTTGGACAGAGAAAACCAGCCCTCAATGTTGATTGGGAAGATAGTTCTGAAGAAGAAAAAGAAATCAAACAAGAAGCAGCGACAATAAGTCGGAAGAAGCCGCAATTCAAGATCTCTCTCGAAGATGAGAAGAACGAAGAATACAAATCGATGTACGAGAAGATTAACCACTATGTACATACTATGACCCCGACCCGCATCCATTCTAATAAGATCGAGGGTATGGTGGTCAAAGAGGTACGTAGCGGCGGTACAAAGCCAATCAAATTCTACCGTGGTGCTCCTTCCTCCAAAACCGAGAATAATGTACAATTTGAAGATGTCACTTCATCAGAATTAATGGAATTACCTTTTGAGTGGTACTCTCCCTGTGTTCAAAATTTAATTCAGCGTGGTTTCTTACTTCGACAATGGACAAAAGGTCAATCAAAACATTTTGAAAAATTATGGAATAACTCCGGTCGTCCACCCAATTCAAATCATGGTCTCGGATTCGGCACAGTAGGATCAGTTGACGATACTGAATTTTGCTTGGATGTCACTTACGAGTCTAATGAAAATTGCATGGAAACCGAGAAGAATTTGAAGATTTACTAATTTGAGACGCTCCACCGAATTCGAAGAAGAGATTAAATCTACGATAGATGAGTTAACGGAAGTTAACTTAGGTACTAGCGAAGAGCCTAGACCTACCTTTGTTAGCTCCTTACTCAATAAAGAAGACTCCGAAGAAATAATCAAGTTATTAATGGAATTTAAAGATCTGTTTTGCTTGGAGCTACTATGAGATGCCGAGGTTTAGCTCCAGAGGTCGCGATCCATAAGCTAGGAGTGGATCCCGCTTCGTCCCGATCGGACAAGGTCCCGGAAGAATGCGTCTAGAAATCGAACAACAAGTCATAACCGAAGTTAAAAAGCTAATAGACGCTAAATTTGTCCGTGAAGAACAATTCCCAACTTGGTTAGTCAATGTGGTGCCGATCGAAAGAAGAATGGTCGGATCGAATTTGTGTGGACTTCAGAGATTTAAACAAGGCATGTCCAAAAGATGAATTCCCTCTACCGATCCCAGAATTAATGATCGACATTGCTTCAACGCATGAAATATTCTCATTCATGGATGGATCTTTAGTATACAACCAGATAAAAATGGCTCTAGAAGATGAAAAGCTTACAGCATTCAGAACGCCGATCGGAGTATATTGCTACACGGTGATGCCATTCAGACTGAAGAATGCAGGAGCAACCTACCAGAGAGCGATGACAAGAATCTTTGATGATCTCATCCACAATCAAGTCGAATGTTACGTGGACGATGTGGTCATCAAAAGCAAAGTAAAGGACAACCACCTGTATGATTTGAGAATTGTTTTCGAATGATTAAGGCAATTTAACCTTAAGATGAATCCCTTAAAATGCGCCTTCGGCGTCACCTCCGGGAAATTCTTAGGATTCGTTGTCCGACATCGTGGAATTGAAATCGACCCGAAAAAGATTAAAGCTATCTTAGAAATGCCACCTCCCAAAACCTTAAAGCAACTACGATCTTTTCAAGGGAAGTTGGCATATCTTCGACGCTTTATCTCAAACTTGTCAGGTAGGTGTCAACCTTTCTCGGCACTAGTTAAAAAGGACGCCAAATTTATTTGGGAAGAGAAATGCCAGAAGGCCTTTGAGGACATTAAATAATATTTAATGACACCTCCTGTCTTAGCGACTCTGGTCTCGGGTAGACCGCTGATACTTTATACCGCGGCTTTAGACGACTCTCTCGGAGCCCTGTTAGCTTGGGTCAATGATGAGGGTAAAGAAAATGCTCTTTACTACCTAAGCCGTCGTTTACTTCCGACGGAAATAAGGTATCCCGCAATTGAAAAGCATTGTTTGGCCCTAATCTTCGATGCTCAAAAGCTCAAGCACTACATGCTTTCTCATAAGGTCAACCTGATTTCGAAATTTAATCCATTGCAATACTTGATGACCCGTCCAACGCTTTCCGGCAGACTTGCCAGATGGTCAATGATATTATTGCAATTCGATATAACTTTCGTGCCTCTTCGTGCCGTAAAGGGACAAGTCCTAGCGAGACTTCCTCGCGAGCACACCCTTTGCGGCGAGAATCTCCTCTTAATGACGATTTGTCGGATGAACAAATAATGAGCTTAGAAGACCCCGATGATCGACGTTGGGAATTATATTTCGACGGAGCTTCTTCGAGCACACAAAGACGAAGAATCGCAAGTGATAGTGCCCGTAAGGCAGGGATCGGATTAATCTTTATAACACCGGAGCTGGGGATGTTAAGATACTCCTACCATTCGACGCAGCCGTGTACAAACAACGAAGCGGAATACGAAGCCCTCATAACAGGATCGGAATTAACTATTCAAATGGGGATAACGGACATCAACATCTATGGGGATTCGCAGTTAATCATTCAACGGATAGTCGGACGAGTACGGAATTTTAAAGCCAAGGCTCGAGCAATACTTCCGAGTATGCCATACGAATTATTGGAAAAGATTCCGAATGTGACGATCTACAAAATTCCCAGAAAAGAAAATGCTTTAGCAGATGCGTTAGCTCGCTTCGTAAAAGAATTTGCATGCTTGCAAGATGAGTCAGTAGAAGTGTCAGTTCACGAACGTCAGGTCCTATCACAGCTCGACATAGACACGATACACAAATCGGAGAAAGAAGAAAAATCGGTTACAACGGTGACGAAAAACACGAGAAGATTGGCGACGGCACATTAACGAACTACCCGCAAACAGGAAAGCTACCGGACGATAGGTCGCTAGCCCATCGGATCAAGAAAAGAACTCGTCCTACGCATTAATAAACAACACGTTATACGGAAGGTCTTTCGATCAAATGTGGCTAAGGTGCCTAAGCGGGTTCGAGGCCCGTGAAATTGTTAAAGAGGTGCATTTAGGACTCTGTGGCGCTCACCAGTCGGGTCCGAAGATGAAAATGAAGATTAAAAGACTAGGGTACTACTGGCCCTCGATGATGACCGACTGCATGAAAATAGCCAAGAGCTATCACAAATGCCAAGTGCACGGAGTGGTTCTACACCAACCTCCAAATGTGTTACATCTGACAATTGCATCGTGTCCATTTGAATGTTGGGGCACAGATATAGTGGGTCCAATAGAACCAACATCTTCAAAAGGACATCGCTTCATTCTTGCGGCTACAGATTACTTTTCCAAGTGGGCAGAGGTAGTTCCACTCAGAGAAGTTAAAGCACACCACGTGCTACGCGTTTTCAAGAACCAAGTTGTCTACCGTTTCGGAGTGCCGCACGAATCATCTCGGATAATGGATTAGCATTCGAAGCACACAAATCAACAATTTTGTCGGGAGACACGGAATCGATCGGCGATATTCAACAATCTACTACCCAAGAGCAAACGGCTCGGCGAGGCTTTTAATAAAACTCTCGTTCAAATCTTAAAGAAAACCTTGGACGATAATAAGAGAAATTGGCACGAGAAGTTATTAGATGCCTTATGGGCCTACCGGACAACCTTCGAACTCCTACTCAAGCTACACCTTATGCTGCGGTGTATGGGTCCGAGGCGAGTGTTACCTTTAGAGGTTTAGCTTCCTTCACTCGGAATTGCGATTGCAAACAAGATCACGACAGAAGAGAATGCCAAATTACGACTAGAAGAATTAGAAAGCCCGGAAGGGAAAAGACTTGCAGCGCGACGGAATTTAGAATTATACCGAGCTAAGATGGTTCAAGCCCATGACAAATTGGTCCGCCCGAGAACCTTCAAAGTTGGTGACTTAGTTCTCGTTCTCAAAAGACATATCCTTGCACACCGCAAGATAGGAGGAAAATTTGAACCCACTTGGGAAGGGCCGTTCGTGGTTGAAGCAGTATACTCAGGAGGTTCCTACCAGCTAGTGAACTGCCAAGGAGAACAACATATGCTTCCAATCAACGGACGATACTTGAAGAAGTATTACGCTACCTGATGTTTCGAAGGAATGAATTCTTTATCCTTAGAAGCACGAGCGAAGTAATTACTTATGACTGGGTCCGAACCCAAAAATAATAAAAAAATGTGCTAAAATAAATAAAATCATGATAATAAAGTTTTCCTTGTTTTCTCTTCCATATCAAGATCTCTTTCCTGATCTTATCCCATTTCATTCCTAATAAAAAAAAATAATAAATAATAATATAATAAAAAATGTGTCTTTAATAAACATTTTCTTAATGTTCTTGTTCTTATTACAGCCCCTGATCCTTTTCCTTGTCTTTTCGCGAGGAAATGTCGAACGGGCGGTTGGTCCTGAACTTTAGAAATGGCGTAAGCCTTGCACTCGATGAAAAGAGGGTGAAAGATGGAGCGATAATCGAGATCGACTCGGACTTCGCACCAGTAGGCCTACAGTACGAGGAAAGTGACTGGATCCCAGTTGACCAAGAGGAACTGCCCGGGCAGACAGTGATGAAAGTGGGTGGCCCAAGCTACCAATCTAGCAGCAAGAAAAGAAAAACAAACACTGAAGAAGATAAGAAAATGAAGTCTGTAGTCGCTACGGCGGAGGGCGAGCTTGTCGCGTGCCGTGCCCACGGAGATTCGGGAAGTTCGAAGAGCTACTCTCACGAGTAACGCAATGAAGAAATAAGAATCGCCGTATCCTTAAGATGTTAACCAAACTAGCGACGGACCGGCGCGACGAGGCGATTGCTACTGCCGATACATACACTTCGAGGACGCCGGTTCACCGAGAACCCGAAGAAAGGAGGCCGCCTCCTAGGATAACGGAAAGGACCGGGGAAATCTCACGAAGATCGAAGAAAGAAGGCTACCACGCTACCGGATAGAACCACCGGTAATGCATGACCTTGTTGCAGAAGCAGCCCCGGGGATGTCCCGACGGACATCATCCCCGAGGAGCCGAGGTATGCGAGGAGAATGTGAAGGGATTGAGCCGTATATCCCACAATACATCACTGAGCCTCGCCATTTGCAAATTATTTCGGAGTACGAGCTGGAAAGAATGCGGAATGTCGAAAAGAAAACTTTTGAATACTTCGAGAGAATCGGAGGCGGAAGGATCAATATACTAGAAGGCCTCGAGCTACATACAGACGTATTCTCAGAATATGAACAACAACAAATCGTGGATTACATCCGGGATTTGAAAAGAATGGGCCGAGCGGGCTGCCTAAGGGAAAACACCTATTCAGAACCCCCAGAGATGGATGCCAGGGAAGGGAAGAATTACAATACAATGTGGATGCTGTTACAACTTTGCGGAAGACAGGAAGGGAAACCCACCAGGGATACTCCGTCATGGCTAAGTGGATCCAATGCCATTAGTCATCAAGAGAATGGTAAAGAGGTTGATAACATGGAGGGTACTGCGCGGATTGCATACCCAATAGTCGCATTATTAACATCTACAAGCGGGGTGATCGCATACCCCCGCACATAGATCACCACGACTTTGTCGGACCTTTCTGCACCTGTCTCTTTCCCGAACGAGTGTAACATCATGTTCGGATCCGACCTCCGGATAACGAGCCCGAGTGAGTTCCGAGGGCCGGTGAAGATACCTTTACCGGTAGGTTCCGTCATGATATCGAAGGGCAACGGAGTAGATGTCTCTAAACATTGCATACCGGGAGTACCGAGTGAAGCGGATCTCGGTTACTTTCGGAAGGATGGACGACGGGAAGACACCTTACCACTTCCAGCCGGACCCGCAGCTAGAGAGCCTCCGACCTTACGAGTCGTGAGTTACATGGAAAATATCACACCTCCAACGTACATCCATACGGCACCCTTGCCAAGGATGGCTTGGAAGGTGATGTTATTGACCATGTACCCCACTATTAAGACATGGATTTTTGACAGATGCTTCTTTGGATGGATCGATAAAGATCATACATAGTCCGTTTTGAGTCTACATGGATTATATGAGATGTATTCCAGATCGAGTTGTATGATGTATCTTCAACATGATTGGAATGAAAGTGACCATGTCACATTTTTGGCCTTCACCTCTTTTGTGCAAATTGACTGGGAAACGCCATTAAAGTTAAATGAACTTCGAACAAAGAACAGAAAAGAAATAAAAAAAAAGAGAATAAAAAAAAACTTTCCGTAAAAAATCTAAAAATAACGAACACCAAATTCACATGAATATTAAATAAACGATAAAATAAATTCGAATCGTTAAAAGACAAACAAAATGAACATAAATTTCAAATCAAATTTTAAATCAAATTTCAAATTCAATCTTTCCAGATTCCAAATCTCAATCAAATCTCAAATTCGATCTTCCAGATCTCAAATTAAATCTCAATCGAAAATTCAAATTCAATCTCCCAAATCTGAAATCCAATCCGTTCTACTCTCTCCATTGTATCGGGATGGAAGCGAGTTGATTCCATCGACACGGATCGAATGCGATGGAGAGGGATTATATCCAATCAAAACCAGTGACTTCCGATCAACTCTTTTGAACGGGGTGTGTAGCATCTACATATTCCCTCCTAATCTATTTCCTTCATGAAAGTCTTTTTCAACTTTCATGAAATTCTCGAAACACCAAAATTCCACACCTTTCAAATCAGCACTACAAATCTTTGCAAAGTCAATGACTATTCAAAATCAAACTTTTGGAGTTGAGGATTCTACATCCGAGACTACATTGCTTTAGGATCCTTTCCCTATCGCAATGAAATACATCAAAATTTAAATTCTTGGAGTTGAGGATTTTACATCCGAGACTGCATTGCTTTAGGATACTTTCCCTATCGCAATGAAATACATCAAATTCAAATTGTTGGAGTTGAGGATTTTACATCCGAGACTGCATTGCTCTAGGATTCTTTCCCTATCGCAATGAAATACATCAAATTCAAATTCTTGGAGTTGAGGATTTTACATCCGAGACTGCATTGCTTTAGGATTCTTTCCCTATTGCAATGAAATACATCAAATTCAAACTTTTGGGTCGAGGATTTTACATCCGAGACTGCATTGCTTTAGGATTCTTTCCCTATTGCAATGAAATACATCAAATTCAAACTTTTGGGTTGAGGATTTTACATCCGAGACTGCATTGCTTTAGGATTCTTTCCCTATCGCAATGAAATACATCAAAATCAAACTTTTGGGTCGAGGATTTTACATCCGAGACTGCATTGCTTTAGGATTCTTTCCCTATTGCAATTAAATACATCAAAATCAAATTCTTGGAGTTGAGGATTTTACATCCGAGACTGCATTGCTTTTGGATTCTTTCCCTATTGCAATGAAATACATCAAATTCAAACTTTTGGGTCGAGGATTTTACATCCGAGATCGCATTGCTTTAGGATTCTTTCCTATTGCAATGAAATACATCAAATTCAAACTTTTGGGTCGAGGATTTTACATCCAAGACCGTATCGCTTTAGGATTCTTTCCCTATTGCAATGAAATACATCAAAATCAAACTTTTGGGTCGAGGATTTTACATCCGAGACCGCATTGCTTTAGGATTCTTTCCCTATTGCAATGAAATACATCAAAATCAAATTCTTGGAGTCGAGGATTTTACATCCGAGACTCGCATTGCTTTAGGATTCTTTCCCTATTGCAATGAAATACATCAAAATCAAATTCTTGGAGTTGAGGATTTTACATCCTAGACTGCATTGCTTTAGGATTCTTTCCCTATAGCGATGAAATACATCAAATCAAACTTTTGGGGTTGAGGATTTTACATCCGAGACTGCATTGCTTTAGGATTCTTTCCCTATCGCAATGAAATACATCAAATTCAAACATTTGGGTCGAGGATTTTACATCCGAGACTCGCATCGCTTTAGGATTCTTTCCCTATCGCAATGAAATACATCAAAATCAAATTCTTGGGGTCGAGGATTTTACATCCGAGACCGCATTGCTTTAGGATTCTTTCCCTATTGCAATTAAATACATCAAAATCAAATTCTTGGGGTCGAGGATTTCACATCCGAGACTCGTATCGCTTTAGGATTCTTTCCCTATTGCAATGAAATACATCAAAATCAAACTCTCGAGGTTAAGGATTTTACATCCAATACCGCATTGCTCGAGATCTCTCCTCATTGTAATGATTCAATCCAATCAATTCAATTTTCTTTTGAGGTCGAAGATGTTACATCTAAAACCACAATGTTCCAATTCTCATTTCAAATCAAAATCCCTTCAAATTAATTTTAACAAAACTTCAATCTAAATTGAAGCTCAAACTGAAATCTAAGCTCACACATCAAAAATTAAACTAAAACAAAATAAAATCTAAGTTGAAATTCTCCCGGATCATGTGATCCGGAATTCACTTCCTTTTCCTTTCCCAGCCGAGAGTTCAGGAATCTCCAGTCTCAGAGATATACTTGACACTCCCCAGCGGAAACTCTTTTACTTTGTCCTAAGTTTGTCACTTGGACATCTGTGTTGGTTTTGTTGATCTCTTCGTTCAACGCCAATACGCGCGGTGTGCTTGGTTAGCTCACCACACCTATTGGGGGTCCATTTGTTGACCTCATTTTTGATGAGGTCTTCTCTTCTTCTTTTAGTACTTAGGATCTAGCCTTAGGTTTTTCCTTCGATCGTCTTAGAGGACTAGAATCGGGACCCACCACTTAGAAATTCAAAACACTTCTTAACTCCCTGCAAACTCTACAAACTTGACTATAGACCCCTAATCACCTGGAGGGTTGAAATCAAATGTGGAAGTTTAAAGGATGGGTTCCTATAGGACTCTTTGGCCTTAGGACTACCCTGGATGGCCTGGTCTGGTGAAGGGCTGACTTACACACACACTACATTTATACACTACACCTTCACACACCCAAACTCAACTTGACCTCCTGACTCATAAGGGTGATTCACATGGATGGTCCTTAACCCCTAAGCCCTTGGCTAAGAGGGTTAGGAACAACATAGTGAATACCTCAAATGAGTCCCTTCATGGCTCATGTGGGCTTGATATGGCTTCATGGCTCAACCAAAATGATTTCATTCCACTTACAATTACTCAATCTTCATTTTTTTCAAATTTTCAAATTTTCAAATTTTGACCCCCGGGACCCTACACCCGCCTAGCCTAACCAAAACCCTTAAAATTAACCAAATTTTTCCAAAAAATCTTCAAATCACCCAAAATTCCTCAAGACCAATCCCAAACATTCACACATCACTCAAATTGACCATCCATAGCGTAAAATACCAAAAATTCCAAAAATACCTCCCAATACCCTCCAAATACCCAAAATACCCCTCTTGACCCAAAAATCCAAAAATTCAGAAAATTCCCAGAAAATTCCAAAAAATCCCAAATATTCCCAATTTTATTTTGTTCAACTACACCATGAACCAATTTTGTCAATTTACCCCAGTTTTATCAAAACCCCCAATTTGATCTATTTCAAACCCAAAGTGAACCCAATGTCAAACCAAACCTACCCAATTGACCCAAATTCTGGTCCAATTCAATTCTAAACTTCAATTAAACAATCCCAACACCAATCTAGACCAAATCCAAGTCCAATTTGATTGACATTTGGATCCAATTTCACTTTTGGCCTTAAAGCCCAATTTGGACCCATGACCCAAACATAACCCAAACTCACCCAATTCAACCCCAATTAACCCCAAATCTTTTCCAAATTTTCACTAACATTCCCACAAACAAAACACTAACATGATTTTCCCAACATTTAGACCCAAAACCCACTCAACTTCAACCCAAAGCTAAAAGGCCCTATTTTGACCTAAACCCAAACCTAACCCAAATGAGCCCAAACCCCAAAATCAAAGCCCAACCAAAGCCAAAACCTCTTTGAAACACTCCCATAAATATTTCCCAACATTAATTTTACATCAATTTCAACCCTAGCCCAACATTGGCCCAAGTTAGCCCAATTTGACCTATATTGGCCCATTCACCAAAGGAGCCCAAATTCAACCCAATTCAAACCCAAATCACTCCCAATTTGCTCCAAGTCACTCATGACACATCTATGAGCTAAACCCAACAATTATTTTGCCTAAGCCTTTGCCAAAATTTCATCCTAAAATCCATTTTAAAATCCAAAAGCCCACTTCCCTAAACCATTTTAAAAGCCCATTTCCACCAAATACAAAAGCCCAAAATTGGCCCTAAAGCCCACATGGCAATTTCTTTTCATCATACCTTTAATTGATATCACCCCTAAGTTTCAAAATCATCATTAAACCATTCCAAATCAAGCTTCATACAAATTCCCATCAAATTACCAAAAATTTCTAAAATCCATTTTCATGAAATTGACCAAGCTTTTCCCCAAGCCAAAGACAAGCCATGCAAGCCATGGACAAGCCACATGAAGCCATGGAAGGTTTGACATGTGATCAAGCCATTAATGGCAAAAGGAGGAGCCTCTTTTAAGCCCCCTTAAAAAGGTTTTAAACCTTTTAATGCTTCACCCTAATCCATGATTAATCAAAATATTCATGGATGGTGACTTCTCTACCCTTTTCAAGCTGATTCACCTGATCCTCCCTCAGCCCAAATCAGCCATTGAAGGGTGCACCAAACCCAAAATGGTGGGTTGACCCATTTGGACCCAAAATGAGCCTCTCCCCCATATCCTTTTGATTCAAACCCTTTACACATGTCCATGGCCAATTGACTGCACAAACCTCCAGCCCCGACCCACCTGGACTCGAGGGTGACCCATGCTCGCCGGCCGCCCGCCTAGGTCGCCGGAAAACACCATGGCCGAGACCTTGGGAGGAGCCAAACTTTGGAATTCCACCTTGCTGAGCTGCCCCATGCCCAATGGCCACCATGGCTGTTCTTCCCATGCCCAGAGCAGCTGATCCCAAGCCCTAACTCTCCCTGGGAGGCCCTCCATCCACCTCTATTTAAACCCGACCCCCTCACGGCCATGGGAGGAGAGTTGCACAAACCTTGCCGAAACTCTGCCAAAATTGTTCCAAACCCTTCTCCATCCTTAGAGCAGTTGATCCCCAGTGCCAATTTGCCCTAATCCTCACCAACAAAACTCAATTTCTCAGCCAAAATTCCACCCAAAACCAGGACACTTCTTTACAGTGGATCAATCCTCAAATTGATTAGTCCTACACCTTCACCGCACCAAGGGAAGGAGTCCACCAGCAAAAGCCACCTCTCCGAGGCCACTCATCCGTTCCGTACTCCAAGCTTTGTGATCGGGCTTGGTCGAAATCATACCTGGACAATTCATCGACCAGGAGACTTCATCCGGAGCTTCGCCGGGATCCAATCGAAGGTGACACAACCCTCGGATTGAAGCCACACTTCTCCGAGCAAAGGTATGAGTTAATTCTTCATCCCGAGCTTCGGAGATTCTCCATTTCAAATGCTTTAATTTCAATGCATGATCACCGTATAGCATGTATTCGTCTCTTCAAGACGAATCCATAGAGCATAAGAACACGAAAATCCATTGAGTATCGAGTGAGATATTAGGGATTTAGTGTGGACGGCTCTCGGGTGAGGACGCTTGGGGACGCTGAACGGATGCCATTCATTTAATACACGCGCGGACGGACGGCCAGGATCGCGCCGGATCAGGAAATGGAACGACACAGCGGGGCCCCGGAGAGCTGAGCCAGATGGCGGCGTCGAACCAGAACACGCCGCGTGGCCTTTCGGAGCTGCCGAGGTTGACCCGACGCCGCGTGGATAAATAGAAAATTAGGGTATTTTTGTTTTATTTAATTCCCCTAAACTTCAAAAATCCAAAACTTTGTGTAGAAAAATCAGAAAAATAAAATAAAAATACCCTCTTGCTCAGTGAACAGAGGAGAATAATGTGGAAAAGAAATCATTTAATTTCATCAAGTATTTTATTTTTAATGATTTATTTACCCTCTGCATTATTTTAATTCTCCATGCATATTGAAAATTCACCATGGCATGAGACCATAGTGGCTTTTGAAGCCTCTGAATTTGGGAACATTCCCCGAATTTTCCAAAGTCAGAGGCCATCCCTATGAGAAGTTATTGATTTTTCAAATTCATGTTGCTATTTTAAGTATTTTAATTCCAATAATTAGCATGTTGTGAAATAAATTCTAGAAAAATTTGGTGAAGTCTCTTATGACCAGAGGACCCTAGGAAAAATAGATTTTGGATTAATTCATTTAAAATAACCCTAATTGGCTTAAACACCCAAAATAGCTCCTTAATTAATTAGAGTTAACCATATATCAAATTGGCTTGAAATCAATTCTCCACTGACCTTTAGGATCAGAGGAACCCACCATAAAAATTTGAAGTCAATTGGACTTGGTTAGCCCTACTAAATGGGTTGATTAAGCCACTTAGTCATTTTAAACTTTAAAAATTCATAACTTTGAAATAACTTTCAAAAATTCACCAAATTGGTTTTGAAGTCTCTCTGATATCAGGGGAATTTAAGAAAATTAAAATTTCAATTTTCTAAAAAAGTTGATTTTTTGGTATTATTTTAATATTTTAATAATTAAAAAATAATAAAAATCACAAAAGTAATAAAATTCACCAAAATGTCACATTTTGAATTTTAATCACTTAGGAACAAATCCCATATTTTTCTTAGGTCTATTTAATGAGATATTAAATTTTAAAGCCCTAAGGTAATTTTAAAATTAAAAAAATGTATATTCTAGCATTTTCACTAAAATAATTATAATAAATCAAAAAAAAATCAGAAAATTACAAAAATTGATTCTCTGATTTCCTTGATATCAGAAAGATTTTTGAAAAATATAAATTTCATTTTTCAACCTTTATTTTATTTTTTAAATTAATTAATACTCCAAAACTTAAAATAATTATAATAAAAATAATATAATTCAAAAAATCACCAAAATTGGTCCAAGTGGTCCTCTGGTCATTAGGAATGTCCCATAATTTTCTTAAGGACAGAAACTTTCCCTTGGTCATATTATTAAATTTTCCTTGGAAATTCCTATTTTCCACTAAAAATAATTACATAATTAAATTAAATACAAAAAAATCACATTTTCTCCTCTCATGTCTTTATTGGCATATGAGTGAAGTCACATAAAAATTTCAAGTTCATTTAAGCTCAATTTAGTGAGTTATCGAATTATTAAGCTTGAAGGGCAAAATGGTAATTAAAAAATTTTAACCCTTAATTAAAACTTTAGGTTTAATAAAATTAACAAATAAAATATTTGATCTTAATCTGATTTGGATGATTGAAATTTATATAATTAAAGGGTAGAAACCTACTAAACAATTTAAAAATAATTAAAATAAACCTTAATTAAATAATTAATTAAATTTGGAAGAATAATAAAATTGGAATTATTAAGATAGGGATATTATTAGGAAGAGATTTATTCTTTAATTTAAAAATCCCTAAATTAATCATCTCAATAACATTTAATTCCTAATTAAAAATGATAATTCAAATTTAAGTTTTAAAATGTTAAAGGACTTAATCACTAAAATTAAATTAAAAAGTTAAATTATTAAACTCCTTTTAAATTTTCAATTAAATTAAAATAAAAAATAAAAAATTAAATTAAAGATTAAATTAAATTAAATCAAACAAATTAAATAAATTAAGTTAAATTAAATCAAATAAATTAAATTAAATTAAATTAAATTAAATTAAAATAATAATAATAAATAATAAATAATTAAATTAAATTAAATTAAATTAAATTAAATTGAATTAAAACATATTAAATTAAACTAAATTAAAAAAAATTAAATTAAATTAAATTAAATTAAAATCAAATCAAATAAAATTAAAATTAAAATTAAAATCAAAATTAAAATCAAAATTAAAATGAAAATTAAAAATTAAAAAAATAAAATCAAAATTAAATTAAAATTAAAGCTAAACCAGATTAAATTAAATTAAAGTTAAATTAAATTGAGTTAAATAACATCACCTAAGACATAAAGAAATTAAATATAAAGCAACTTGAACACTATTCCAAATTTAAATCCGATAACTGAAATTAAACCAAATCACAAACCATTTGAACACCAATTTGCCCTCGAAAGCTTTGATTACCATAACTCCTAAACAGAACATTAAATGAAATGCTACTTCACTTATAGGATATTCAAATGTCCTAGTTCACTGAATAAAATTACAGAACTTGAATTCCCGGACGATTAATTCATTCGTATGATTAAATTCATTTGGACTTAAAACAATCCTATCAATATTGAAAAGATGTTTAAGATTCTTCTTAAGCACTTCCTCAATATGATAGGATATTTACAAGAACAATTGAACTTAATTGTTCTTTGATGAAGAAAATCATCCTCAAACCAAAACACAAGAACGTAGACGTCATAGGAAATGACTAGCTATAGGATTAGGAATTTGGTAGAAAACCATAACCCTTCCCTTAGCCTTACCTAGGAACTTGCTTAAATATTCTAATTGTGTTTTAAGTGCAGCTTGGGATGACGGGAAGATCCTCCAGGTACGCTTTTATTTTATTGCAATTTACCTTATTGCAATTTATTTAATCGCATCGCACTTACTTTTATTGCATGATAAACAACTGTTGCATGAAAACCCACACCTTTAGGATAGTCCCTAAAACCGAAACCAAAACTAAGTTAAAAGTCATTGCAAGATAAAATTCACCGCCACAACATTTCAAAATATAAAACAACTCAAAATTTAATCACAAACAGAATACAAAACTACAACTACAACTAAATTAAAACGTCTTGTTGGATGATCGGGAATACCTCGGATGAAGTAACCTACGTGTTGCTAACGGGATTTCCCAGGGTCTAAATGAAAGTGTGGAACTCATTTAGTTGAGTTTAGCAAATTCATATGGACTAAGTGAATCCGATAAAAATAACGATGCTGGAAGGATGGAACCGTGGGATCTTAACCGGTGTTGTTATAATCAACTTTAAGATTTGTTTTAATTAAAACATAAAAACACTTGGAAACTAAGACTTTCTCTAAACCGGAACACTTCTCTCATCTCCTGATTTATGACTTCTATAACTAAACCTCTGCAACAACAAGGAGCTCGGAGCATGGTGGGCAGCACGACCATCGTCATCAGTAAAACCTGAGTCTACTTCAACAAAACTGTCTTAGAATTAAATAACCAAACCATAGGATTTCGAGGTAGTTTGCCTAGTGCGACATAAACCCTCAACCTTTTGTTAGGCATTTGCATTGCAAATTAAGCCCTAACCGGTCTTAGGATTCCGAGGTAGTCGTCCGATATGACATAAACCCTCACATTTTCAAGGCTATTTGTATGATTGTCTCATACAAATATAAGTCCTAATTAATTAAAATTGGCAAAATCAAAACATTAAATGAACATTAGGGCCTTCCTAAATTCAAGCCAAACAATAGGATAGTCGGGAAATTACCGAAGTTCGCTTCGAATCTGTAATTTCTCCTACCTTTCTTCCTTTGAATTCCCAAAACAAAATGTTCCAAACTTGATCCATTCCCTCGTTGAAATTCCAAAATCCAATCCCTCGAAAACTTAAACTTTGAAATTCTTGAGAGCGGAATCTACGATTATTATCGAGAGTTTTCTTAGGTGATTCCCGTCACTTAAGATGTAATTAACTATAGGGGCTTGCCCTTATAAGGAATTTTAAAGAACCCGGGTAATATAAACCTCGTTTAATGCTTTCCTATTAAGCGGGGGAATTTGTCGGCTTATAAAATTGGTTCGCGGACTAAACGAATGTCACAAATCTTCTAGTTTATTTAATCGAGCCCCACCATCAAGCGAGTGTGTCCGCCTTAGGATATATACACGGTTTGTGGTGCGGTGTTCGTTTATATAAACTATTCGGGATGTGAGATCGGTTTGATTTCATATCTTAAAATCTTCAAATTTAAAATTATTTTCAAAAGTCAAATACTACTTTTCAAATTATTTATTTAAATTAAATTAAAAATTCGCCGCACAATTTTTGTAGGCGACCCCTTTTCAAAAATACAACACTCAACCTAAAAAAATATGCTGACATTCCCAGAGGCAATTGGATGTTGGGATCAGCTGCCTAGGGGAGGAGAAGAAGAGCCATGGTGTCCACTGGGGTTAGGACAGCTCAGCAAGAGAGTTTTGAATTTTTTGGCTCACATGGAGCTCTTGGCCTAGTGTTTTCTGGCGACCCAGGTGGTGGTCCAGCCAGGGTCAAGTCACCCTCATGACCAGTGAGGTCAGGGATGGGGTTTGGTGAATTCAATTAGCTGCTGCCATATGTAAAGGAGTTGATTCAAATGGAATGGGGGAAGGGTGTATTTTGGGTCTAATTGGGTTCAATCAGGGTTTGGAGTTTGGTGCACCCCCCAAGGCTTGACTTTGGGCTGAGGGAAAGTCAGTGGATTCAGCCAAGAGAAGGTGGTGAGGTCCTCATCCATGGTGAGGTGGCTAGCTTGGATTAGAGTGTGGCATGAATGGGGTTAAAAAAAATTAGTGAGGGATTAAGAAAGAGCCTCCTCCATTTGCCATTAATGGCTTGGTGAGGTGGAAAGTGGCTCCTATGGCTTACATATGGCTTTCCCATGGCTCCATTTGTCTTGGGGCAAAGCTTGGTCAATTTCATGAGAATAGGTTTTTTGGATTTTAGAAAATTTTGATGAGATTTGATGGAAATTGTCATGAGACCAAAATTAGAATGATTTGATCATGAATTTAACTTAGGGGATGATATCAATTAAAGGGATGATGAGAAGAAATTGTCATGTGGGCTTTAGAGCAAATTTTGGGTTTTTAAAATTTAGTGAAAATGGGCTTTTAAAATGCTTTAAGAAAGTGGTTTTTTATGTTTTAAAAATAAATTTTTGGATGAAAATTTTGTGAAAGATTATGCCAAATAAATGTTGCATTTAATTTAGGAATGTGTTATGAAGGTTTTAGAAAAGATTTGGGGTCATTTGGAGTTGAATTGGATTTAATTTTGGTCTTTCAATAATCAGGTCAAAGTGGGTCAAATTGGGCTAATGTTGGTTTTGATGTAAAATTAATGTTGTAAAATGTTTATGGAGGTGTGAAAAAGAGTTTTCAATTTTGGTTGGGTCTTAATTTGGAGTTTGGGCTTGTTTGGGTTAATGATTGGTTTAGGTCAAATTGGGAAATTTTGGTTTGAGTTGGGTTTGGGTGAAGTTTGATTTCAAATATTGGGTAAAGTGACCCACTTTTTAATATGTTTGCAATTTATGTTTATAGCAACAACACCTAAAACTTGATTCCGCTTTAATATATATATATATATATATTTAATTATATAATTGAATGTTTAATGTGGATTCTACGTAAGTATATGTATCGTATCAAATAATACAGAGCTCTAGTGGAGTCCTGGTTATCGATCCCACAGGGAAGTTTTTAACAGATTTGTTATCAGCTAAATTTAAAGGAATTACTTACTAATATAGTAAATGGAAATTTAAAGTAACTAAAACAAACTAAAGTAAACTAATGCTTGAAATAAAGTTGATTTAAATAATTCATAAAAAGTATCCTTCTCCTTGTTTTTAGAAAATTAAGTGAATGATGATTTTAAATAGAATTCTCAAATTGTATTGTGACAAATAGGAGCATTCCTATTCTTTACCCTTTGGTCCAGTGCGAAGAACATTGACTAATCCTATGTTTGATTACGAATCTGCGGCTAGGTTGGGAGGATACTGGTCGCCACTTCGAGCTCCCATGTTCCCCTCACCCGAGGGCTAACATCTACACTTCGACTCTCGAACAATAGGACCAAATTGAATATTTTGGTCCGTCACACTAAAATGTCCAATTCTACGTCCGATAATTAATATTTTCCTATTTATTTGCACCCTCCTTCCAAGGCTTTTGACTTCCACTGAATATTGGATGTAATTTTTACTATAGTTGATAATTCAACATATTTTAACAAATCAATTGGCCGGATTGAAAGTAAATTAAGTTTTAAGTAAAAATTATCACAATTTATTTTAATATATTAGGTACTTCTATTTAATTTCATCAATTCGCATATTTTTCATAAACAAGGAGAAAGACTAAGAAAACTACTCAGAATGCATGGGAATAAAACAAAGCATGAATTTCATTTAAAGTTAACAACAACAATAAACAAAGATACTTATCATAATTTCCTCCCAAGCGGACTCCTTGAAGTTCCTTTGACTTTTCCTTCTAGTACAGCAAACTTCTAAATAGCACTCAAATAAACTAAAGAAACTCACTAATGATAAACAACAGAAACACTTAAGACACCAAAAAGAGACTCAGACTCTCTAAAATAGACACACTGAAGACTTAAGAGACACACTAAGACACTAGAATTTGGCCTCTATTTATAGAGGTAGGCAAAGGTCTAAGGGGTGCTTAAACACCTCTTCAAAAAGTGTTCAGGTTCAAAGTATTTGCATTTTGAACTGTCTCGCCGTCGGCGGGAAACGACCTCGCCGTCAACGGGGCTTCTAGAAGCTCTTCAAACTACGTGATCCCGCTGTCGGCGGGCTCGGGCTCGCTGTCAGCGAGGTAGTTATAAATCCTTCAGAAATTTTCTTAATAATCTCGCCGTCGGCGGCCTCTATCTTGCCATCGGCGACTTAGTTCAATTTGCATGAATTTCTTACTTTTTGATCCAAATTTGCTCCATGTCATGCTTTTTGCTTCCATCACTTATAAATCTTCATTCCTGCAGTAAAATAAAGAAAATACCTTTCTTTAAAGTGCAATTTCATCAAAAATAGATATGAATTTCTTAATAAATTTTTCTGTGATCAAAATCCCCCAAACTTAATTATTACTTGTCCTCAAGTAATTTTAATACTAAATAAAAATAATGATTTCTATAATAGAATTTTTCAATTTAGATATATTATGAATTAAATTTAAATAATATTATAGTAAAGTTGAATAGAAATATTTCTAAGTAATTAAATTAACTTTATAGATATAAGATTATCTAGTTATCAGGTCTAAGATTTCTAGTTTTCTATTTATTTCAGGAATGACTATATTTAAAAGAGTAAATTACTTAAGATATTTAGATGATAGGAAGTTCAAGAAAACACTATTTATTAAAATACTAATCTATATATATAAGTTTAGAAATATAATTAAGTTCTACCTTTTAGGTTGAATCCATTGAAGCCAATTTTTGATAAGGCATCTCCTCAAGCTTCTCCTCACTTATATTTTTATTTTTTTTTTCTTTTTGGATTGATTTTCAATCCCTTTTCTTCTTTTTCTTTTTTAAGTGAGGATTACTGTATCTGGATAGCCTGTTAATAATTTTGAACTTCAATTTCTCTTCCTAAATTTGAAACTTAAAATATTTCCTTGCTTATATATATTTCATAGCCTTTACTTCATTGAGTTTCTATCCTTTCTTTTTCACTTAAATACTTAAGAATTTTCAATTTTTAGAATATAGTTTTCCTTACTTTAAATAGTTTACTATATTCTTATTCCTTTTAACCAAATATCTTTTTTCATTAATTAATTGAATTACTAGAAACATTTTATTTAACTTTACATAATAATTAAATAAAGTAATTCATGTTTATTGAATTGAAAAACTACTATAGAAAATCGTTTAATAATAATTTTTGAAAATAAAAATTGAGAATAATTTTAATAATTAAATTTGTATTTTTACCTTCCCCCAAACTTAAATTTTTCTATCTATACTAAATAGTGAAAAAGGGAAAGTATATAGTAAAATTCATCATACCTTTGAGCTTTAGGTATTTCTTTTCTTTGAAATTTTTGCAGGCTTTTTCATTACTTATAGAACCTGTACTGTTGGTATTCTTCCACACATATATAATATTTAAAAGAAAGTGTTGGGATGAAAATTTTTAAAATAAGTATCAAACATAACAATTGAAAACTTAATCTATTACTACACATACAATCAACTAATCTATTTTAAAATATATTAAAACAACCTAAACAATGTTAACATTCATAACTTATAAAAACTTAAACTAACATCCTATATATATAAAAAATTGCAAACTAATTTAACACACATAAGAAGTCTAATATCACAGCTCAAGCAAACAAACAAACATACCAAGTCCATAGTCCACGAAAAGTATCGAAATATTACACGTAATAATAAAGTTTCCAAAACAACAAATTTAAACAAACTAAATAAACTAAACAAAGGCTCTAATTTTCTGCATTAAAATTCCAAGCTATGTCATCTCCCTGCTCCAGGCTGAGAAGGCTGAGCAAGCTGGTACTGTGAATAGCGGGGGCACTCAGGAAAGACAACATGTAAATAACCACTCCTATAGCGACGTTCTGCCTCATAGTATGCAATTTCATATTCTGAATGACACTGGAGATATTCACTATCGTAATCATGCCTTCTTTCCAATCCATCAATCCTGTGATCCAGATGATCAAATCTTCTCTCCATAGTCTCTCCAAACTACTCAAAACTCTTTCTACTCAAGGTTAACTCATTCATCAGATCTTGAAGGGTAGGGGTGGTGAGCTGAGGAGGATCATAACTGGTAGAGGGGATATCTCTACTTGATGAAGGCATGTAACTCCTCGTTCCTGATCTCCATCCCTCATGGGATTCATAAGTCTTAATATTGGCGGGAGTGATAGGTTTCATGGGCTCTATCCATTCCTCATCTTCTCTTGCCTCAACTCCAGAGTTGGCGAGTGCAAAAATCAAACCGGGATGTCCCAATCCTCCTCCACTCTCACTTCGAGCGATAGGCTAAGATATTTCTATAAATAATGTTACCTATGTTGATGCTCCTATTGTTCTGAATACATAAATTTAGAATTTCTCTATCTCTTGTTACCTCACTATGGTGATAAGTGGGTAACAATGTAGAGCAAATAAAATAATGACAGGCTTTAGAGATTGCATTTAACATAAAAAGAGGGAAATTTACCCTTTCCCGCTGCTTAATCTTCCAAATTCCTTTCCCGTCAGTAAGAAAGTCTATAACTTCTTCTAGAGGTCCTTCCGCAGTACCGAAAGTATCATACTCGCTAGTATGCAGATCACGAACTTCATAGAACAAGTTTATTCTTGCAGCGCTGAATTCAACCATAAATCCCCTTACCTTTAACGGTGCATCCTCGATTGCCGTCAAATTCGCATAGAATTCCTTCACTACTTCCGCAGCTGCTCTATATGAAACATAACAGAAGTTTTCCCATCCTCATTCCTTTATGACTCGCTCCACTTCTCCTCCTGGATTCTTGAAAACTCGATCCGCAATGCACTTTCTTCCTTAAATATTTTCAAAATATCGATTTTGCGCTCGTGCATTGATGAATCAGTTAGTGTCGTAATCCACTCTTCATTTTTTGTCGAGGAGCCATTCGTTCGATCTATAAAAATCACAAAAATTCTAACTAAACTTCCAAATATTAATAAGATGGCTTCCTACAACATCTAAAATTGATTTAAATCAATCTCCATGGATTTCTTTCAAGTAATTTCTCCACATTTCGAATTCTTTCCAAAATTTCCCAATGTAGAAGAAATCCATGGTGAAAATAAAAAATTTTTGCATAGGAGTGAAGCTCTTACCAAGAGAAGATAAAATCCGGTGTCAAAAAGTCTTGAAATTACTTCAAATCTGAGATCTCTCAAGCCCTAGGTCGGTTTTTTTGAAAATTTGAGGAAAGGGATGATGAATAGTGTCGGATGACAGGTCAAATATAGGTCTTTTCGCGATCTCGCTGTCGGTGAGATTTTTCTCGCCGTCGGCGAACTAATTAATTTGATAAGTCAAAAGTTTCGGGAAAAATTCGCTGTCGGCGAGCTCGGTCTCTCTGTCAGCTGGTTTTCTCGCTGTCGACGAGATAATTCTCGCCGTCGGCGAGATCCTAAAATTTTCAAAATTTTGAAATTCGTCAATCATTTTCAACCTCGATTTGCCTTTAATCAATCTTTCGATCACTTAATTTAATAATAGTATGAAGATTAGATACTTAAACTCACAAAAAGTTCACATAACACAAACAATATAACTTTATATATCAAAATCCATGAGACTTACAAACTTCACACTAACAACTTAACACATACTTAACTTAAATGTTCAAATCTATAATACTCAGCATCGCAATCCATACCACAACACTCTAAATGCTGAGACATAATAATTGCATTAAATCTCATCAATTCTGAGATGAACAAATCAAAGTTCGACTCATAATAAAACCTAAATCCAAATCAACACATATATACACAAATATATGACATAAACCAAGAAATCTTTCTTACTCTTCAGTGTCTGAACTAACATCTTCTCTGATATTCCCGATGCGATGCAGGTGAACAAATGAATTGTAGAAAGGCGTGAAAGGGAATTCTGCAGTAGATTCTTCATTAATCCATCATTTCTGTCTTAGTAGATGAATAAAACTGGCATCCAGATGTCCAGTATGATCAAAGTGCTCCTTCATTCTCCAGTCAATGTGATCAAACATATTAGAGATATTGTCGATGGAATTCATCACATTTTGCAATTCTTTCTCCAATCCTTTAATCTTCTTCAGAATGAAATTAGTTTTATCAGTAAAGGGCCTTGCTAAAGGATTGTTCCGTGATACTCCGTCGAAATAATGGTAATCTCATCATTGTTATCCAAAGTTGGAAACATATCGGTAGGATCCAGATGGTTTCCATGGTAGAAGTACTTTTTCCCAAGCCTCATAAGAATCTTGGTATCGATCGCATAAAGCAAATATAGTTAATGGGTGTCCAAGTCCATGCACCGACCCATGCACAATCAATCCCAATGCAGACTTTACTATTATTGATCTAACATCGATAGGTAATCCAATTTGAATACGATAGTTTAAAATAGCGCATTCCTTTGAAACTTTATTTACCCTCATAGTAGGTAATAATTTTGATGATATAAAGAAATGCCAATGCTTCGAGACAGGGTTAATAAGTGATGTAGAAAAACTGACATACCCATCTTCGCGTAACTCCCAATCATCAGGTTCGTCGGTCAGGTATCAATAGATCTCGTTCATATTGTATCTTGAAGGCACAAAGTTGGAATAATGACAAACGCAGGTATTCTCTATAGAAAATAATTCATTTACCCTGAAGGAGTAAATGTTACCCATCTTTCTCTGACGTAGATATTTCCATTGTTGATTGCATGTAAATTAGAGTAAAACTCTTTAACTACTGGAATAACTACAACGGATGTCGTATAACAAAATACCTCCCAATGCCACTGTGCGATCATTTCTTTGATTTTTGTAGTGGAATTCTCTACTCCTCTATTGACAAATACTCTTTCTTTAATAAGTCTTTTCTTCATCAAACCTTTGTTGAAGATACGCTGCGCCTCTGAACTGACGAATTTTCTTCGGTTGAAAACTTCAGTTTTTGTGGTTTCTAAGAGTTTGGTGGCCATTTTGGATCAAAAGGATTTGTCTCTAGTCATTCCTAAGGAAGAAAACAGTGTAAATTTGGATTTAGGATAATTTCCTACGAAGAAATGGCTTAGATCTGTCCAAAACCGCACGAAAAATCTTTAAGAAACCAAATTTTCAACAACCTCATCGTCGGCGGGAGGTTTCTCACCGTCGGCGAGCTAGTTATATAACTGACTCAAGTCATGGCGCACTATCTCACTGTCAGCGGGCTCGGGCTTGATGTTGGCGAGATTCGTAAAAATCGCCCAATTTCGCTCTGGTCCGAATATTTTCTGATCTCATTATATAGGTTCAACTTTGTGATGATTCTAATAAAAAATTTGAGTAGTAAGATTTGTTTTAATAATATAGACTCACTAATTTGTAGATAATTAAAATAAAAGACTACTATGGTTTGCCTCCCATAAAGCGCTTGGTTTAACGTCGTCAGCCCGACCTAATTTAGTTAGTAATAAGGTTAACTAAGCATTAAAACCTCTTTAAAATTTAGTCTTCTGCCTTCTAAATATGGTTTTAATCTATGTCTGTTTACCTTAAATCTATGTCCTGTTTTTGGATCTTCAATTTCTATAGTTCCATATGAAAATATTTGAGTTATGGTGAAAGGTCCTAACCATCGAGATTTCAATTTCCCAGAAAATAATTTCAATCTAGTATTATAAAGCAAAACTTCTTGTCCTGGTTCAAAATTTCTCTGATTAATCTTCCGATCATGCCATAATTTCATTCTTTCTTTATAAATCCTATCATTATCATATGATTCATTTCTTAATTCTTCCAATTCATTTAATTGCAACAATCTCTTCTCACCAGTTTCTTTCATATTATAATTAAATTCTTTAATCGCCCAATATGCTTTATGTTCTAATTCAACTGGTAAATGGCAAGTTTTTCCATATATAAGCTCTGTAAGGAGTCATTCCGATCGGAGTTTTATAAGCGATCTCGTATGCCCATAATGCAGTGTCTAGTCTTATAGACCAGTCTAATCTATTAGGGTTTACTAATTTTTCTAATATACACTTAATCTCTCGATTAGAAACTTCAGCTAATCCACTAGTTTTTGGATGATAAGCAGTTGATATCTTATGCATAATATTATATTTTTCTACTAGTTTGTGAATATATTTGTTTCTAAAATGAGTTCCTCCGTCAGTGATAATCACTCTCGGCATTCCAAATCTAGTAAAAATATTTTTCATTAAAAATTTTGAAACACTTTTAGCGTCACACCTAGGTAAAACTTGTGCTTCAATCCATTTGGAAACATAATCAACAGCTACTAATATATATGAGTTTCCAAATGAAGGAATAAAAGGTCCCATGAAATCTAATCCCCTAACATAAAAAATTTCAACTTCTAATGTAAAATTCATAGGCATTTCATTTTTTCTCGATATGTTTCCTACTCTTTGGCATTTATCGCGGGTTTTTATATATCTATATACATCTCTAAATAGAGTAGGCCAGTAGAATCCAGATTGTAGAATTTTATACGCAGTTTTATCTGTCCCAAAATGTCCTCCAAAATCAGAGTCATGACATTTTTGAATGATTGGTTCAATTTCTTCATAAGGTAAGCATCTTCTAATGATTAGATCCTTACATTGCTTATATAAGTATGGTTCATCCCAAAAGTATGTTTTAGTATCATGAATGAATTTTTTCTGTTGTTGTAAAGTTAACATAGGTGGTAAAATGTCACTTACAATATAATTTACTATATCAGCATACCAAGGTATTTTCAACTCATTAATATTATAAAGTTGTTCATCAGGAAAACTGTCTAAAATTTCATTATCAGTTTCAGATAATTCATGATTTTCTAATCTTGATAAAAGATCTGCAGTTTGATTATCCGTTCCCTTTTTGTTAATGATCTCAAAATCAAATTCTTGCATTAATAATAGCCATCTGATTAATCTTGGTTTAGAATCTTTCTTTTGCATTAAATATTTTATAGCAGAATGATTAGTATGTACAATACATTTAGTTCCTATTAGATAATGCTGAAATTTATTAAAAGCATATACAACTGCTAATAATTCTCTTTCGATAATCGTATAATTTATTTCGAGCATCATTTAGAGTTTTACTAAGCATAATATATAACTTTGAAAATCTTATCATATCTTTGCTCAAGAACTCGCTCCTATAGCGATAATCACTAGCATCACACATAAGCTTAAATGGTTTCACCCGAGCTAGGTGAAACTATTATTGGTGTTGTAATTAATTTATTTTTTAATAATTCAAAAGCATTCAGGCATTCGATTGTAAATTCAAATTTCTTGTCCTTTTCAAGAAGTTGGCATAGAGGTTTAGTAATTTTTGAAAAATCTTTAATATAACGTCCGTAGAATCCAGGCATGTCCAAGAAAACTTCTTACCCCTTTTACCGTAGTTGGAGGTGGTAATTTAGCTATAACTTGAATTTTTGCGGGGTCTACTTCCATGCCTTTTTCCGAAATTTTATGCCCTAATACAATGCCGCCTGTAACCATAAATTGACATTTCTCCCAATTAAGAACTGAATTAGTTTTCTTACATACTTCAAATACTTTTTCAAGATGATTTAAGCATGTGTCAAATGTTGTTCCCAATACAGAGAAATGATCCATAAATACTTCTATTCCATTATCAATTAATTTACTAAATATAGACATCATACATCTTTGGAATGTTGCAGGTGCATTACATAATCCAAAAGGCATTCTTCGAAAAGCGAAAGTTCCATAAGGACTAGTAAATATAGTTTTATCTTGATCCTCGGGAGCAATTTGTATTTGATGATAACCGGTATATCCATCTAAGAAACAAAAATATTTATGTCCGGCTAATCTATCTAACATTTGGTCTAGAAATGGTAAAGGGAAGTGATCTTTCCTGGTGGCTGTGTTTAATTTTCAATAATCAATACATATTCGCCATCCAGTGACTTGTCTTATAGAGATAAGATCATTATTTTCATTATCTTTGACGGTCACCCCTCCTTTTTTAGGTACACAGTGGATTGGGCTTACCCAAGCACTGTCAGAAATAGAATATATAATACCATTATCTAACCATTTTAAAATTTCCTTTTTAACTACTTCTTTCATTATTGGATTTAATCTCCTTTGTGGATCTGCTTTAGGTTTATGTTCATTATCTAAAATAATTCTGTGCATACAAATTGAAGGACTAATTCATTTAATATCTGCTAAAGTCCAACCAAAAATTTTATTATATTTTTTAATGTATCTAAAAGTTTTTGTTCTTGAGATTCATTTAATTCAGATGAAATAATAACTGGTAGAGTTGAAAAATTACCTAAGTAAGCATACTTTAAATGATTAGGTAACATTTTTAACTCAAGTTCAAAAGGTTTAATAATCGATGGAACTATATTTTTTTCAGTGTTTTCTGTGTTATCCAAAAATTCAAATTTCCCTTGAATATAATCTAGTTTTTCATTTATCTCAGATTTTTCAATTAATTCAATATTTTCTTTTTCTAATTTTTCTTCATAATATTCCTTAAAATGTTCTTTTGTAAATGATCAAGTACTTCCATTCGAAAACACTCATCATCTTTTTCTAGTGCAGGATATTTCATTGATTTAGCAATATTAAAAGTAACTTTTTGGTCGGTTACTCTCATAGTTAATTCTCCTTTTCGAACATCAATCATAGCTTTTCCAGTGGCTAAAAATGGTCTTCCTAAAATGATAGGAACTTCTTTATCTTCTTCCATATCTAAGACAATAAAATCTACAGGGAAGATAAATTTGTACACTTTTACTAATACATCTTCAATAACTCCCTTAGGATATGTAACAAAACGATCGACTAAGCGAAGAGTTACGAAGTAGGTGAAATTTCTCCCAATCCTAATCTTTTAAAAATTGATAGAGGCATTAGATTGATGCTTGCTCCTAAGTCACACAAAGCTTTTCCATAGAATTTTTCTTCAATAAGCGCAGGGTATAGTGAAACTACCAGGATCTTTTAATTTTTCAGGAAGTTTTTTCTGAATAATAGCACAACACTCTTCACTAAGTGCGACCATTTCATTATCGATAAATTTTCTTCTTTTATTTAGAATATCTTTCATGAATTTTACATAGTTTGGCATCTGTTCTAAAGCTTCTACGAAGGGAATATTTATCGTTAATTTTTTCAAAATTTCAAGGAATTTAGCAAATTGTTTATCTTTTTTATATTGAATTAGTCGTTGAGGAAATGGTGGTGGAGGTTTTTCAACAGAAATTTTCATAGGTATTAAAGGATTTTCTAAGTTTGAATCTTGTTGATTCTTTTCCTTTTTAATTTCCACTTCCTCTTTTTGACTTTCAAGTTCTTTCTGAATTTGAGGTTCTAATTTTTTTCCACTTCGTAATTGTATCGCTTTAATTTGTTCATTTCCCTTGTCTTTGGGATTTATTTCCACATTTCTAGGAAATGTTCCAGGTATTCTATAATTAAGTGCAGTAGCGATATGTCCAAGTTGAGTTTCAATATTTTTGATATCTGTTCCTTGATTTTGTAATTGGTTTCCTTGTATTTGTAATTGATTTCCTTGATTTTGTAAATGTTGACCCATATTTAATATTAATTATTCTATCGATAATTTCTTGTCTTTAAATTGTGGGTTATTAAATCCAGGTGGATAATTAGCTTTATAATTAGGATTTCCTTGATTAGATGGATTTCTTAATGATTATGTCATATTATTCATCCATGGTTGATTGGTTATGTTATTATTCCAATTAAAATTAGGATGATTTTTTCATCCAGGATTATAATAATTTGCATAAGGATTATTGGGTCTATTGTTAATTGCATTAATAGTTTCATATTGAGATTGGGATTTTATAAGTTGTCGAGATGAAATTTCTTTTGCTATATTTGGAGAGTAATTCATTCCAAAATGATCTAATTTTCTAGAAACAGCAGCGATTTGCGAAGCTAACATAGATATTGCATCATTTTCATGAATACTAGCTATTTTTTTCGGATTCATGTTGACCTCATTTTTGATGAGGTCTTCTCTTCTTCTCTTTAGTACTTAGGATCTAGCCTTAGGCTTTTCCTTTGACTATCTTAGAGGACTAGAATTGGGACCCACCTTTTAGAAATTCAAACCACTTCTTAACTCCCCGCAAACTCCACAAACTTGACCGTAGACCCCTAATCACCTAGAGGGTTGAAATCGGATGTGGAAGTTTAAAGGATGAGTTCCTATAGGACTCTTTGGCCTTAGGACCGCTCACGGGTGGCACAGTGCAGTGAAGGGGCCGACTTACACACACACTACACTTATACACTACACCTATACACTACACTTTCACACACCTATACATAACTTGACCTCCCGACTCATGTGGGTGATTCACATGGATGGTCCTTAACCCCTAAGCCCTCAGGCAAGAGGGTTAGGAACAACATAGTGAATGCCTCAAATGGGTCCCTTCATGGCTCATATGGGCTTGACATGGCTTCATGGATAAACCAAAATGACTTCTTTCCACTTACATCCACCCAATCTTCAATTTTTCAAATTTTCAATTTTTGACCCCCGGGACCCTACACCCGCTTAGCCTACCCAAAACCCCCGAAATTACCCAAATTTCTCAAAATTTCCAAATTTTCCAAAATTCTCCAAAATCATTCCCAAACATTTCCACATCACTTAAATTGATCATCCATACCCAAAAATACCAAAAATTCCAAGAAAACCTCCCAATACCCTCCAAATACCCAAAATACCCCTCTTGACCTAAAAATCCAAAAATTCAGAAAATTCCCAGAAAATTCCAGAAAATCCCAAATATTCCCAATTTCATTTTGTCCAACTACACCATAGGCCAATTTTGTCAATTTACCCTACTTTTGTCAAAACCCCCAATTTAACCCATTTTAACCCTAAGTGAACCCAATGTCAAACCAAACCTACCCAATTGACCCCAATTTTGGTCCAATTCAATTCTAAACTTCAATTCAATATCCTAAATACCAATCTAGACCAAATCCAAGCCCAATTTGATTGACATTTGGATCCAATCTCACTTTTGGCCTTAAAGCCCAATTTGGACCCATGACCCAAACCTAACCCAAACTCACCCAATTCAATTCCAATTAACCCCAAATCTTTTATAAATCTTCCTTAACATTCCCACAAACAAAATACTAACATGATTTGCCCAAAATTTAGACCCAAACCCCACTCAAACTCAACCCAAAGTTAAAAGGCCCTATTTTGACCTAAACTCAAACCTAACCCAAATGAGCCCAAACCCCAAAATCAAAGCCCAACCAGAGTCAAAACCTCTTTGAAACACTCCCATAAACATTTCTCAACATTGATTTTATATCAATTTCAACCCTAGCCCAACATTAGCCCAAGTTAGCCCAATTTGACCTACATAGGCCCACTTACCAAATAAATCCAAATTCAAACCAATTCAACTCCAAATCACACCAAATTGATTCCAAGCCCTTCATAGAACATCCCTAAACCAATTATGACATTTATTTGACAAAGTTCTTCACAAAATCTTTACCCAAATGCCCATCCTAAAATCAAAAAGCCCATTCCCCTTAAACTTTCCTAAAAGCCCACTTCACCACATTCAAAAGCCCAAATCCATCCAAAGCCCACATGGCATTTCCCCTCATCATCCATTTAATCAAAATCACCCCTAAGTTTCAAAATCATCAATTAAACCATTCCAAATCAAGCTTCATGCAAATTTTCACCAAAATATCCAAAATTCTTAAAACCCATTTCCATGAAATTGACTCAACTTTCCCCAAGCCAAAGACAAGCCATGGACAAGCCACATGAAGCCATGGAAGGCTTGACATGTGACCATCCCATTAATGGTAAAAGGAGGGGCCCCTTTCCTAATCTTTCATTAAGCATTTTTTACCTTAAGCATGTCACACACTAAACCATGTTTAGCCGCCTCATCATGGATAGAGACCACACCACTCTCCCTTGGCTGACCCAACCGATCCTCTCGGCCCAAAATCGAGGCCATGGGGAGGTGCACCCAACCCAAACCAATGGGTTGACCAAATTAAGGCCAAAATGACCCCCTCCCCATTCCATTTTAATTCAAAGCCTTTACACATGGAAATTGCCAATTGATTGCACAAACCTCCAACCCTGACCCACCTGGACCTGAGGGTGACCCATGCTGCCCGGCCGCCGCCCGGATCGCCGGAAAACACCATGGCCGAGACCTCGGGAGGAGCCAAAGTTTGGAATTCCCACTTGCTGAGGCTGCCCCATGCCAAATGGTCACTATGGTCGTTCTTCTCCTCACCGGAGCAGTGATCCCATGCCTCGACCCCCACGGAAGGCTCTCCGACCTCTCCTATTTAAACCCCTCACCCTCACGACCATGGAAGAGAGTTACACAAACCTTGCCGAAACTACGCCAAAATTGTTCCAAACCCTTCTCCACCCTTAGAGCGGTTGAGCCTCGAGTGTTAATTTTCCCACAATCCCCATCGATAAAATCCAATTTCCCAGCCGAGATTCCACCCAAAACCGGGACACTTCTCCACGAGTGAGCCAATCCCCAAATCGATTGGTTCTACACCTTCACTGGACCGAGGGAAGGTGTCCACCAGGCAAAAGCCCCATCTCCGAGCCACCCGGTTACTCCGACCTCCAAGCTTTGTGATCGGGCTTGGTCGAAATCATACCTGAGACAATTCACTGGACCGGGAGACTTCATCCGGAGCTTGCCGGGATCCAATCGAAGGTGCAACAACTCTCGGATTGAAGCCACACTTCTGCGAGCAAAGGTATGAGCTAATTTTTCATCCCGAGCTTCTAGAGATTCTCCATTTTGAATGCTTTAATTTCAATGCATGATAGCCGTATAGATGTGTTCGTCTCTTCAAGACGAATCCATAGAGCATAAGAACATGAAAATCCATTGAGTATCGAGTGAGATCTTAGGGATTTAGTGTGGACGGCTCTCGGGTGAGGACGCTCGGGGACGATGAACGGATGCCGTCCATTCAATGCACGCGCGGACGAACGGCTCAGATGGCGTCGGACCAGGAGACGGTACGAGAACCGCGGGGCCCGGGCTGCTGACTCAGGTGGCGGCGTCGAATGGGAGCGCGACACGCGGCGTTTCGGAGATGCCGAGGATGAGTTAGCGCCGCATGGATAAATAGAAAATTAGGGTATTTTTTGATTTATTTAATTCCCTAAACTTCAAAAATTCATAACTATGTGTAGAAAAATCAGAAAAATAAAATAAAAATACCCTCTTGCTCAGTGAACAGAGGATAATAATGTGAAAAAGAAATCATTTAATTTCACCAAGTATTTTATTTTTTATAATTTATTTACTCTCTGCATACTTTTAATTCTCCATGCATGTATACAATTCACCATGGCATGAGACCATAGGGCTTTTGAAGCCTCTGAATTTGGGAACATTCCCCGAATTTTCCAAAGTCGGAGGCCATCCTATAAAAAGTTATTGATTTTTCAAATTCATGTTGCTGTTTTTAGTATTTTAATTCCAATAAATAGCATGTTGTGAAATAAATTCTAGGAAAATTTGGTGATGTTTCTTATGACCAGAGAACCCTAGGAAAAATAGGTTTTGACTTAGTTCATTTAAAACAACCCTAATTGGCTTAAACACCCAAAATAGGTCTCTAATTAATTAGAGTTAACCATGCATCAAATTGACTTGAAATCAATTCTCCACTTACCTTTAGGATCAGAGGAACCCACCATAAAAATTTGAGGTCAATTGGACTTGGTTAGCCCCACTAATTGGGTTGATTAAGCCACTTAGTCATTTTAAACTTTAAAAATTCATAACTTTTAAAATACTTTTTAAAAATTCACCAAATTGGTTTTGGAGCCTATCTGATATCAGGGGAATTTAAGAAAATTAAAATTTCAATTTTCTAAAAAAGTTGATTTTTAATAATATTTTAATATTTTTAATAATTAAAAAATAATAAAAATCACAAAAATAATAAAATTCACCAAAATGTCACATTTTGAATTTTAATCACATAGGAACAAATCCCACATTTTTCTTAGGTCTATTTAGTGAGATATTAAATTTTAAAGCTTTAAGGTAATTTTAAAATTAAAAAAAATGTATTTTCTAGCATTTTCACTAAAATAATTATAATAAATCATAGAAAAATCAGAAAATTATAAAATTTGCTTCTCTGATTTTCGTGATATCAGAGAGATTTTTGAAAAATATAAAATTCATTTTTCAACATTTATTTTATTTTTAAATTAATTAACACTCCAAAACTTAAAATAATTATAATAAAAATAATATAATTCAAAAAATCACCAAAATTGGTCCAAGTGATCCTCTGGTCATTAGGAATGTCCCCTAATTTTCTTAAGGACAGAAACTTTCTCTTGGTCATGTTATTAAATTTTTCTTGAAAATCTCTATTTTCTACCAAAAATAATTATATAAATAAATTAAATACAGAAAAATCACATTTTCTCCTCTCATGTCTTTATTGACATATGAGTGAAGTTACATAAAAATTTCAAGTTCATTTGAGTTCAATTTAGTGAGTTATGAAATTATTAAGCTTAAAGGGTAAAGTGGTAATTAAATTTTTTTTTAACCCTTAATTAAAACTTTAGGTTTAATAAAAAATTAACAAGTAAAATATTTGATCCTAATCTGATTTGGATGATTGAAATTTAAATGATTAAAGGGTAGAAACCCATTAAGCAATTTTAAAATGATTAAACTTTAATTAAATAATGGATTAAATTTGGAAGAATAATAAAATTGGAATTATTAAAATAGGGATATTATTAGGAAGAGATTTATTCTTTAATTTAAAAATCCCTAAATTAATTATCTCATTAATATTCAATTCTTAATTAAAATGATAACTCAAATTTAAAATATTAAAAGACTTAATCATTAAACTAAAATTAAATTATTAAACTCTTTTAAAAATTTCAATTAAAATTAAAAATAAAATTAAATTAAAATTAAATTAAATTAAATAAATTAAATTAAATTAAATTAAATTAAATTAAGATTAAAAAATTAAATTAAATTAAAGATTAAATTAAATTAAATTAAATCAAATTAAATTAAATTAAACAAATTAAATTAAATTAAAACAAATTAAATTAAATTAAACAAATTAAATTAAATTAAATTAGATTAAATTAAATTAAATTAAATCAAATTAAATCAAATTAAATTAAATTAAATTAAATTAAATTAAATCAAATTAAATTAAAATTAAATCAAATCAAATTAATTAAACATCAAATCAAATTAAATTGAACTATATTGAATTAAATTAAATTAAAACTCAATTAAATTAAATTAAATTAAATTAAATATAACATCACCTAAAACAGAAAGAAATTAAATATAAAGCAACTTGAACACTATTCCAAATTTAAACCCATTAACTTAAATCGAATCATTTGAATACCAATTTACCCTCGAAAGCTTTGGTTATTATAACTCCTAAACAGAACATTAAATGAAATGTTTCTTCATTTATAGGATATTCAAATGTCCTAGTTCAGCTGAGTAAGATAACAACAAAACTTGAATTCTCGGACGATTAATTCATTTGTATAATTAAACCCATTTGGACTTAAAACAATCCTAGAAAATATTGAAAAGATGTTTAAGATTATTCTTAAGCACTTCCTCAATATGATAGGACATTTATAAGAACAATTGGACTTAATTATTCTTTGATGAAGAAAATCGTTCTTAAACCAAAACACAAAGAACCTAGACGTCATAGGAGATGACTAGCTATAGGATTATGAATTTGGTAGAAAACCATAACCCTTCCCTTAGCTTTACCTAGGAACTTGCTTAAATATTCTTATTGTGTTTTAAGTGTAGCTTGGGATGACGGGAAGACCCTCTAGGTACGCTTTTATTTTATTGCAATTTACTTTCTTGCAATTTACATTATTGCAATTTATTTAGCTGCATTGCACTTACTTTTCTTGCATGATAAACAACTGTTGCATGAAAACCCACACCTTTAGGATAGATCCCTAAAGCTGAAACCAAAACTAAGTTAAAAGTCATTGCAAGATAAAATTCACCGCCACAACATTTCAAAATATAAAACAACTCAAAATTTAATCACAAACGAACACAAAACTACAATTACAACTAAATTAAAACGTCCTGTTGGATGATCGGGAATACCTCGGATGATGTAACCTACGTGTTGCTAACGGGATTTCCCACGGTCTAAATGAAAGTGTGGAACTCATTCAGTTGAGTTTAGCAAATTCATCCGGACTAAGTGAATCCGATAAAAATAATGATGCGGAAGGATGGAACCGTGGGATCTTAACCGGTGTCGTTATAATCAACTTTAAGATTTGTTTTAATTAAAACACAGAAAACACTTGGAAATCAAGATTTTCTCTAAACCAAAACACTTTTCTCATCCCCTGATTTATAATTTCTAAAACTAAACCTCTGCAACAACAAGGAGCTCGGAGCATGATGGGCAGCACGGCCATCGTCGTCAGCAAAACTTGAATCTACATCAGCAAAACTTTCCTAGAACTAAACAACCAAGCCATAGGACTTCGAGATAATTTGCCTAGTGCAACATAAATCCTCAACTCTTCGTTAGGCATTTGCATTGCAAATTAAGCCCTAACCGGTCTTAGGATTCCGAGGTAGTCGTTGGGTACGACATAAACCCTCACATCTTCGAAGGCTATTTGTATGATTCTATCATATAAATATAAGTCCTAATTAATTAAAATTGGCAAAATCAAAACATTTAAATAAATATTAGGACTTTCTTAAATCCAAGCCAAACAATAGGATAGTCGGGAAATTACCGAAGTTCACTTCGAATACGTGATTTCTCTACTTTTCTTCCTTTGGATTCACAAAACAAAATGTTCCAAACTTGATCCATTCCCTATTGAAATTCCAAAATTCAATCCTTGAAAATCTTAAACTTTGAAATCCTTGAGAGCAGAATTATTGATTATTATCGAGAGTTTTCTTAGGTGATTCCCATCACTTAAGATGTAATTAACTATAAGGGCTTGCCCTTATAGAGAATTTTAAAGAACCTGGAGTAATATAAACCTCGTTTAACGTTTTCATATTAAGCGAGGGAATTTTGTCGGCTTATAAAATTGGTTCGCAGACCAAACGGATGTCACAAATCTTATAGTTTATTTAATTGAGCCCCACCGTCAAGCAGTGTGTCTATCCTTAGGGATAGATACACGGTTTGTGGTGCGGTGCTCGTTTATATAAACTACTTGGGATGTGAGATCGGTTTAATCTCATATCTTAAAACCTTCAAATTTAAAATTATTTTCAAAATCAAATACTACTTTTCAAATTATTTATTTTAATTAAATTAAAAATTCGCCGACGAACTTCGTTAAGAGACCCCCCTTTAAAATAACACACAACCAAAAAATATGCCGACATGATTTACGGCGACTCATTGAGGAAAATTCCTCTCTCCATTATAATCAGATAATTCTGCTTTCAAAAATCGGTAGTGCATCCATGTCCTTAGTGGATCAAACTACCCTTCTTTCCGTTGGAATACTATGTTCATTTCTATCTTGAATGAGTATAGCCAACATTCTCTCGGATTTAGGAGCCACTGTTTAGACACCCCTAAACAGAGAGGTTTCGAGATCCTTTTACCTCATTTTGAGGTGGGGTGGACCCCCAATAGGTGTTAGTTTAGGAATGATCCTTCGAGTCGAGAAGTCTTGCTTAAGACTTTCTTTTCCTTTCCAACTCCGAATCAGATTCCTTACCTTCTCTACACCTTTGAACATTCCGTTCTAAATAAACAAACCCTCTAATAAGTGATTCTTTTAACAAATGATTCCTTCTTGTAAATACATGAACAAGAATGAGTTCGGACTCTTTTTCAATTCCTTTCTTTTCGTCCTAAAGAAAAGAAGCATAACTTGGGACTGACAACCAGAATCTACCCTGCAGAAATGGAAGCCCCGAACCGATTTTCTCCTTCACCAACGGACTGGACTTCGCATGTCTATAAGGATGAGCTGCCCGACAATGGGATCATCCGATTTGGACGAGAATTTGAAAACACGAACGTCGAGGTCACCGACGTCTCCCTCTTTGCACCGACGAACAAGGTATCCGAAGGTCGAGGAGCCATCGCTCGAGTTCGACCTTAGGTCGACCCAAGAGTTTCCTCCCTTGCAAAGGATCCCGACTAGGAGGAGTACTGCCGTCCGCGGGAGGACCGTTCTTACTACCCCCACTCGGTCTAGTTGTTTCGCACCTACCCCGACTTCCGCCAAATCAAAGGGAAAGAAATCCGGAACTATGGTAAACTCGTTACCGTGGAGGGTACGGATCTTCTGTAAGACCTTCGTTTTCGAAATCGGGTCCGGTTCAAAGATTCCATCAGCGACAAGGACCCAAAGAAGAAACGAAGTAGAAGGATCGCCGGAGAAGCCGAGCTGCCGAGATTGCTTTCTGGAGGAAATTCCGTAAGCCGCCGGAATATACACCGCTACCGAATATACACCGTCGCTCGACTACATACCACTTTTGGGAGGAAGCGGGTTCCATCCCCTCTCCGCCGCAGAGGATGAGGAGAATGTTCGCAAGATTGCTGCCACATTACCTCGGCCCGCATACTACAACGATAGCCGCAAGAAAAGAACTAGAACTACGCCGTTTGCTCGATCGCAAACTTTGGTAGAAAAGTTAGCAAGGAAGGAAAAGCGCCCGTATCGAAGATTCTACGAAGGATAGGGCGGGTGCCGATCGAAATCCCGTCTTGGGCCCCGAGTAGAGCTCGCCGTCATGACGGAAAAGCCAAGCAAGAGAATGAAGGCTAGTCCGCCCGTTGTCGTCTCAGGATTACAGATTAGGGAGGATACCACCTTCCAGCATTTGGCCGACAGACCATCTGGTCCTAGACCTTCTGCTGCTAGAAGGATGGTATGGCGTCCCACTACTGGGCGATTGAGATTGAAACGGCAGCCCGAGAAAGAAAGTCTCGCCGGGAGGCTGGAATGCGAAGAAAGTGCTACTTGCGATAAAGGGGACTCGTGAAAAAGGGACCCGGCGGCTATCGCATGACAACCACAAAGACACACGAAGCTCCGCTAGAAGATGCCATGGAAAAGTTGAGAACCGATATCCGACGATTGGCAAAAGAAAGAGAAGAAAAGTTCGGAGATGAGATCGATTCATCGGAGTTCATGGACGACGAATATGCGGAAATCAATATGGTCGAGACACGAGCTTCATCGGCTTCGCAAGGTGCTCCTGCAGCCGCAGAAGAGAGGAGCCGGAGCCGATGAGAAGACGGCTTCGGGAAAAGGACAACACGATCGCTCAAATGGCAAAAAGGATGGAAGAGATGGCCGTAGCTCTGGCCACTCTCCAGAGTCAAGTACAACCACATAGAGATACACCCCCAGAGGTCATTCACATTGTAGAAGGAGGAAAGGAGATTACATCCGTCAATGGGGATGACCAGCTAAAAAAGGATACAACACAAAGTATGATCCCTGAAAAGGATATCAAGAACTTGGTAGAACGAGCGAGTGCGAGAAGCCTTAGCACAATCGAAGAACGGGACATCCATTCGGACGGGTAGACCTTACCCGGAAGAATTCGACACTGTCCGATACCCGAAAGGCTTCGTACTACCTCCGTTCAAGACCTTCGACGGAACCGGAACCCCCGACGAGCATGTTGCACACTTTCGTGCCGGTTGTTGCAATGCCGGCGGGAGCGATGCGTTACTCTTCCGACGGTTCGTCGGCGAGTCCGTCGAGAATCACCTTCGGCGGTATGCGGAATTACCCAATGGCTCGGTGAAGACATTCTCGAAGCTAGAGAGCCTCTTCATCGAGCGATTTGCCGGAGCTCGGCACCACATCACTATAGGTGATTTAGTGGTAGAGAAACAAAGGCCGAATGAAACTTTGGTGGATTACATACTTCGATGGAGAAACTTGAGCATGAAGTGTGAACCACAACTGCAAGAACAACATGCGGTCGGCATCTTGCTTAAAAGCATTCACGGCCCGATAGCACTTCTCCTCGAAAGGATTCACTATTAAGACTTTTGAGAAGTTGTTAAGCAAGGCCGGAAGCTTGCAAGAAGAGGCGAAGCAATTAAGTTTTGCCGACAAGACGGACGAGCGGAAGCCGGTGAAGACCTTCGAAAAGAAATCCGGGAGCATTGCAGCGAGTTGATAAAGGCAAGCAACCGATGCAAATACCACCGGAACGGCCGCGAGCAACCACAACGAGATTACCGACGAACCCCGGTCCAGCTATCGGTCGTCTCCGCGGTATGAACAACCGCCTCGTCCGCAACGTACATTAAGGGAGCTTCGAGCGAGAGAATATCCGTTCAAAAATGAAGCGATACCGAAAATGTTCCGTAGCCTTAATGAAGACTCCAGATTTCCAGTGCCAAAACCTAAAAGACCAGAGGAAGTCAACAAGAACGGTGATCCCAACTTTTGCCCCTACCATCGGATGCTTGAGCACAAGATAGAAGATTGAATTACCTTTAAAAGTTGGCTCAACGACAACCTTCGGAAAGGAAATATAACAATCCCGAAGGAGTACATGAAGGAACCCCGGAAAGGAGGTTCCGTCGATGTTATCTCGACCGATCCCGTCATTCCGATAGATCCCTATGCAAGCGACGATGGATGGACTACCGCCCGGACGAGGTCTTCGAAGAAGATTTTAGACGACATCCGAACCGCTTCGGTGCGAGCTTCAATTCGAGTTCGAGACCCGTTAAACCGGTATTATCACTTGCGATTGAGGAACCACCTCGACGAGGAGACGATCGAAGAAAAGAAGAAAATTGACGAAGAAGAGGGGACCGAGACTCCTAAGGCTAGACTAGGGGCCGCTTATCCTAGGATAGTTGTTTCCGATTCGGGGGAGAAATCCTCGAACCTCCGATTTTGTATGATTATCTGCTCACTTTGGTGGGATCATATAATGATAAGGGTGATGGCGTTGGCTACGTTTTGATCGTTTCTAACGATTACGTAACTAGCGACAATCCGGACATCGATTTCGATACCAACGACAATTCTCAAATCATACACGATCTCGACGAGCAAAATAACGAAGAAGACATCCATCAAGGAGGCTACGAGAGTTCAACAAGCAACAGATCTGTCTGCGAGTTTCGAGGAGCTCCAGTTACGATAGAGTTAGAGCCTTCAGATTCTGAGGATAATCCGGAAGAGCCTGTCATTCCGATTCGGGAGGAGACACCGACAAGTTCGACACTAGATTCGGAAGAAATTACGAAGTCAACTTAAGAAGTGGAAGAGTTCTACCTCCAAGAATGGGTCCAAAAGACAAAGGAAAGCGGTGGTTGTTCAAGAAGAACCAACCCCAGCAGAAGAAATACCCATTCAAGAAGAAGCCGAGACACATGGAAATAAAGTGGACTACAACGTGCTAGCCCATCTTAGGAAGCTACCGGCCAAACTGAGCATTTATGACGCTCTCATCTTATCGAAGGAGATGAGAGAAGCTCTGATCAAGGCCTTACTTGATCCGGAAATTTGCTTAGCTCAAATGGCCGGAGATTCCTTAGATGAGGTTTGCTCGTTAAAGGAACGACGAGGCGTTACCTTCACGGACAATGACCTACTACTTGGGACGGCGAGATCACAATCGACCGTTGTACATTTCGGTTACAATTGGGAAGTTTACACTCTCCGAGTATTGGTGGATCCGGGAGCATCGATCAATATAATGAGTTTTCAAACACTAGCATACTTGGAAATTGATGCTCGTGAGCTCGAGGCCGACAAAATGTTATTAAGAGGATTCGACCGGAAAGGAGAAAGAGCCCTCGGGTCAATAACACTACTAATGAAGACCGGTGACTTAGTAAAGACAACCGCAAAATTTCACATAATTGATTCAGAAACATCGTAAAACGCTCTGCTGGGCCGACCAGTGGATACATGAAAACGGGATGGTACCATCATCTCCGCATCGGTGCATCAAATATTACGATGGAGGGGAACGAGTGCATCAAAGGTGACTTATAACCATTCTCCGTACATGAAATTGGAATCCATGAAGATGCAGCTTATTATGCACCGCCAAAGAAAATAATCTTCTCCAGAGATACCGTAATAAATGAAGCGAAGAAAGTTCAGGACAACGAAGAACCTGAAGTTCCAGTCCAACAGTCACTCACCACTCTCTTCCGGCGAGATGGTGAAGGTTTCTCCACAACTCGCATCCGAGGTCGAGGCCGAGGACGAGGTCGTGGTAGAGACGTTAGGACAGTTGGACAGAGGAAACCAGCCATCAATGTTGATTGGGAAGATAGTTACGAAGAAGAAAAAGAAATCAAACAAGAAGCAGCGGCAATAAGTCGGAAGAAGCCGCAATTCAAGATCTCCCTCGAAGATGAAAAGAATGAAGAATATAAATCAATGTACGAGAAGATTAACCACTACGTACATACTATGACCCTAACCTCGATCCATTCTAACAAGATCGAGGGTATGGTGGTCAAAGAGGTACGTAACGATGGTGCAAGGCCAATCAAATTCTACCGTGGTGCTTCTACCTCCAAAACTGAAAATAATGTACAATTCGAAGATGTCACTTCATCGAATTAATGGAATTACCTTTTGAGTGGTACTCTCCCGTGTTCAAAATTTAATTCAACGTGGTTTCTTACCTCGACAATCGACAAAAGGCCAATCACAACATTTTGAAAAATTATGGAATAACTCCGGTCGTCCACCCAATTCAAAGCATGGACTCGGATTCGGCACGAGTAGGGTCGGTTGACGATACCGAATTTTGCTTGGTTGTCACTTGCAAGTCCAATGAAAACTGCATGGAAACTACGGAAGAACTCGAAGATTTACAAATTGGAGACGCTCCACCGAATTCGAAGAAGAAATCAAATCTACGATAGATGAGTTAACGGAAGTTAACTTAGGTACTAGTGAAGAGCCTAGACCTACCTTTGTTAGCTCCTTACTCAATAAAGGAGACTCCGAAGAAATAATCAAATTATTAATGGAATTTAAAGACTGTTTTGCTTGGAATTATGACGAGATGCCAGGATTAGCTCCGGAGGTTGCAGTCCATAAGCTAGGAGTGGATCCTACTTTTGTCCCAGTCAGACAAGGTCCCAGAAGAATGCGTCTAGAAATCGAACAACAAGTCATAGCCGAAGTTAAAAAGCTAATAGACACCAGATTTGTCCGTGAAGAACAATACCCGACTTGGTTAGCCAATGTGGTGCCAGTCAGAAAGAAGAATGGTCAGATCAGAATTTGTGTAGACTTCAGAGATTTAAACAAGGCATGTCCAAAGGATGAATTCCCTCTACCGATCCCAGAATTAATGATCGACATTGCTTCAACACATGAAATATTCTCGTTCATGGATGGATCTTCGAGGATACAACCGGATAAAAATGGCTCCGGAAGATGAAAAGCTTACAGCATTCAGAACGCCGATCGGAGTATTTTGCTACACAGTAATGCCATTCGGACTAAAAAACGCAGGAGCAACCTACCAGAGAGCAATGACAAGAATTTTTGATGATCTCATCCACAATCAAGTCGAATGCTACGTGGACGATGTGGTCATCAAAAGCAAAGTAAAGGAAACCCACCTGTATGATTTGAGAATTGATTTCGAACGATTAAGACAATTTAACCTTAAGATGAATCCCTTAAAATGTGCCTTCGGCGTCACCTCCGGGAGATTCTTAGGGTTCGTTGTCCGACATCGTGGAATTGAAATTGACCCGGAAAAGATTAAAGCTATCTTAGAAATGCCGCCTCCCCAAACCTTAAAACAACTACGATCTTTTCAAGGGAAGCTGGCATATCTTCGACGCTTTATCTCGAACCCGTCGGGTAGGTGTCGGCCTTTCTCGGCACTAGTTAAAAAGGACGCCAAATTTATTTGGGAAGGAAATGCCGAGAAGGCCTTCGAGGACATTAAACAATATTTAATGACACCTCCTGTCTTAGCGGCCCCGAGTCTCGGGTAGACCGGCGATACTTTACACCGCGGCTCTAGACGACTCTCTCGGAGCCACTGTTAGCCGAGTCGATGATGAGGGTAAAGAAAATGTTCTTTACTACTTAAGCCGTCGTTTACTTCCGACGGAAGTAAGGTATCCCGCAATTGAAAAGCATTGTTTGGCCACGATCTTCGCCGCTCAAAAGCTCGGGCACTACATGCTTTCTCATAAGGTCAACCTGATCTCGAAGTTTAATCCATTGCAATACTTGATGACTCGTCCAACACTTTCCGGCGGACTTGCCGGATGGTCGATGATATTATTGCAATTCGATATAACTTTCGTGCCTCGCGTGCCGTAAAGGGACAAGTCTTAGCAGACTTCCTCGCAGCGCACCCTTTGCGGCGAATCTCCTCTCAATGATGATTTGCCAGATGAACAAATAATGAACCTAGAAGACCTTGATGATCGACGTTGGGAATTATATTTCGACGGAGCATCTTCAGCACACAAAGACGAAGAATCGCAAGTGATAGTGCCCGGTAGGCAGGAATCGGGCTAATCTTTATAACACGGAGCGGGGGATGTTAAGATACTCCTACCACTTGACGAACCGTGTACAAACAATGAAGCGGAATACGAAGCCCTCATAACGGAGTCGGAATTAGCTATTCAAATGGGGATAACGGACATCAACATCTACGGGGATTCGTAGTTAATCATTCAACGGATCGCCGGACAATACGGAATTTTAAAGCCAAGACTCGAACAATACTTCCAGTATGCCATACAATTGTTGGAACAGATTCCAAATGTGACAATCTACAAAATTCCCAGAAAAGAAAATGCTTTAGCAGACGCTTTAGCCCGTCTCGCAAAAGAATTCGCCTGTTTGCAAGATGAATCGGTGGAAGTGTCGGTTCACGGACGTCGGGTCCTATCACGGCTCGACATAGACACAATACAAAAATCGGAAAAAGAAAAAGAATCGGTTGCAGCAGCGATGACGAAAACACGGAAGATTGGCGACGACCATTGATGAGACTACCCGCAAACGGAGAAAGCTACCAGACGATAGGTCGCTAGCCCATCAGATCAAGAAAAGAACTTTGTCTTACGCATTAATAAATAACACATTGTACAGAAGGTCTTTTGATCAAATGTGGCTAAGGTGCTTAAGCGGGTCCGAGGCCCGTGAAATCGTTAAAGAGGTGCATTCAGGACTCGTGGCGCTCACCGGTCGGGTCCAAAGATGAAAATGAAAATTAAAAGACTAGGGTACTACTCGGCCCTCGATGATGACCGACTGCATGAAAATCGCCGAGAGCCGTCATCAATGCCAAGTGCACGGAGTGGTTCTACACCAACCTCCAAATGTGCTTGCACCCGACAATTGCGTCGTGGCCATTTGAATGTTGGGGCACGGATATAGTGGGTCCAATAGAACCACCATCTTCAAAAGGACATCGTTTCATTCTTGCGGCTACGGATTACTTTTCCAGTGGGCAGAGGCGGTTCCACATAAAGAAGTGAAAGCACACCACGTGCTACGCGTTTTCAAGAACCAAGTTGTCTACCGTTTCGGAGTGCCGCGCGGGATCATCTCGGATAATGGGTCGGCATTCGAAGCACACAAATCAACAATTTTGTCAGGAGACACGGAATCGACTGGCGATACTCAACAATTTACTACCCAAGAGAAAACGGTCTCGCTGAGGCTTTTAATAAAACTCTCGTTCAAATCTTAAAGAAAACCTTGGACGATAATAAGAGAAATTGGCACGAGAAATTGTTAGAAGCCTTATGGGCCTACCGGACAACCTTCGAACTCCTACTCGAAGCTACACCTTACGCTCCGGTGTATGGGTCCGAGGCGAGTGTTACCTTTAGAGGTTCAGCTTCCTTCACTCAGAATTGCTGTTGCAAACAAGATCACGACAGAAGAGAACGCCAAATTACGACTCGAAGAATTAGAAGGCTTGGAAGGGAAAAGACTTGCAGCGCAACAGAATTTAGAACTATACCAAGCTAAGATGGTTCAAGCCCATGACAAACTGGTCCGCCCAAGAGCCTTCAAAGTTGGTGACTTAGTTCTCGTTCTCAAGAGACCTATTCTTGCACACCGCAAGATAGGAGGAAAATTTGAACCCACTTGGGAAGGACCGTTTGTGGTTGAAACAGTATACTCAGGGAGGTTCCTACCAGCCTAGTGAATTGCCAGGGAGAACGACATATGCTTCAGATCAACGCACGATACTTGAAAAAGTATTACGCTACCTGATGTTTCGAAGGAATGAATTCTTCATCCCTAAGAAAAACGGGCGAAGTAATTACTTATGATTGGGTCCAACTCAAAAATAATAAAATGTGTTAAAATAAATAAAGTCATGATAATATGTTTTCCTTGTTTTCTTTTCCAAATCAAAATCTCTTCCCTGATCTTATCCTACTTCATTCCTGTTAAATTTGAAAATAAAAAAAATATATAAAAAAATATGTCTTTAATAAACATTTTCTTAATGTTCTTGTTCTTAGTACGACCCTCGATCCTTTTCCTTGTCTTTTCGCAGGGAAATGTCGAACGGGCGGTTGGTCCCGAACTTTAAGAATGGCGTAAGCCTTGCACTCGATGAAAAGAGGGTGAAAGATGGAGCGATAATCGAGATTGACTCGGATTTCGCACCGAGCGAGCCTACGATACGAGGAAAGTGACCTGGGTCCCGGTTAACCGAGAAGAACTACCCGGCGGACAGATGATGAAAGTGGGTGGCCCAAGCCACCAATCCAACAACAAGAAAAGAAAGGCAAATGCCGAAGAAGACAAGAAAATGAAGTCCGTAGTCGCTACGGCGGAGGGCGAGCTTGTCGGCGCCGCGCCCACGGAGATTCAAGAAGTTCGAAGAGCTACTCTCACGGCAACGCAACGAAGAAATAAGAATCGCCGTATCCGTAAGATGCTAACAAAACTAGTCGCGGACCGGCGCGACGAGACAGATTGCTAATGCCAGTACATACACTTCGAGGACACCGGTTCACCGGGAACCCGAAGAAAGGAGGCCGGTTCCTAGGATAACGAAAGAATCGGGGAAATCTCCGGAAGATCGGAAGAAAGAAGGCTACCACGCCACCGGATAGAACCACCAATAATGCATGACCTTGTTGCGAAGCAACCCGCGGGGATGTCCCGACGGGCATCATCCACGAGGAGCCGAGGTATGCGGGAGAACGTGAAGGGATTGAACCATATATCCCACAATATGTCACAAGGCCTCGCCATCTGCAGATCATTCGGAATACGAGCTGGAGAGAATGCAAAATGTTGAAAAGAAAACCTTTGAATACTTCGAGAGAATTAAAGGAAGAAGAATCAACATACTAGAGGGCCTCGAGCTACATACCGACGTATTCTCAGAATATGAACAACAGCAAATCGTGGATTGTATCCCGGATTTGAAAAGAATGGGCCGAGCGAGCCGCCTAAGGGAGAATACCTACTCGGAACCCCGGAGATGGATGCCGGGGAAGGGAAGAATCACAATACAATGCGGATGCTCGCTACAACTTTGCTCGAAGACAGGAAGGGAAACCCACCGGGAATACTCGCGTCATGGGCAAGTAGATCCGATGTCATTAGTCATCAAGAGAATGGTAAAAAGATTGATAACATGGAGGGTACTGCCGGCCAGATTGCATACCCAATATCTGCATTATCAACATCTACAAACGAGGTGACTGCATACCCCCACATATAGATCACCACGACTTCGTCAGACCTTTCTGCACGGTCTCTTTCCTGAACGAGTGTAACATCATGTTCGGATCTGACCTCCGGATAGCAGGCCCGGGTGAGTTCCGAGGGCCAGTAAAGATACCTTTACCGGTAGGTTCCGTCATGATACTGAAGGGCAACGGAGCAGATATCGCTAAGCATTGCATACCGGGAGTGCCAGTGAAGCGGATCTCAGTTACTTTCAGGAGAATGGACGACGACGAAGACACCTTACCATTTCCAACCGGACCCGGAGCTAGAGAACCTCCGGCCTTACGAGTCTGTGAGTTACATGGGAGATATCACACCTCCAAAGTACATCCAGCCGGCATCCTTGCTGAGGATGGCTTGGAAGGTGATGTTATTAACCATGTACCCCACTATTCAGACATGGATTTTTTGACAGATGCTTCTCTTGATGGATCGCCAAAGATCATACATAGTCCGTTTTGAGTATACATGGATTGTATGAAATGTATTCCAGATCGAGTTGTATGATGTATCTTCAATATGATTGGAATGAAAGTGACCATGTCACATTTTTGGCCTTCACCTCTTTTGTGCAAATTGATTGGGAAACGCCATTAAAGTTAAATGAACTTCGAACAAAGAAATGTAAAAGAAATAAAAAAAAGAATAAAAGAAAACTTTCTTTAAAAATCTAAAAATGACGAACACCAAATTCACGTGAACATTAAATGAACGATAAAATAAAATTTGAATCATTAAAAGATAAACGAAATCAACATGAATGATAAATCAAATCACAAAGCAAATTCTCGATCAAATTTCAAATTCAATCTTTCCAAATTCCAAATCAAATTTCAATCTTTTCAAATTACAAATCAAATTCTCAATCAAATTCCAAATCCACTCCCGATCAAGTTTCAAATTTGATCTTCCAAATTTCAAATCAAATCTTAAATCAAATTTCAATCGAGTTCAAACTCATCCTTCCAAATCTCAAATTCAATCTTTCCAGATTTCAAGTCTCAATCAAATTCAAATTCAATTTCTTCCAGATCTCGAATCAAATATCAATCAAATCAAATTCAAAATTTTGGGTCGAGGATTTTACATCCAAGACTGCACTGCTTTAGGATTCTTTCCTACGGCACTGAAATACATCAAATTCAAACTTTTGGGTCGAGGATTTTATATCCAAGACTGCACTGCTTTAGGATTCTTTCCTATTGCACTGAAGTACATCAAATTCAACCTTTTGGGTCGAGGATTTTACATCCAAGACTCGCATCGCTTTAGGATTCTTTCCTATTGCACTTCGAAATACATCAAATTCGAACTTTTGGGTCGAGGATTTTACATCTAAGACTCGCACTGCTTTAGGATTCTTTTCCTATAAGACTGAAATACATCAAATTCAAACTTTTGGGTCGAGGATTTTACATCCAAGATCGCACTGCTTTAGGATTCTTTTCCTATTGCACCGAAATACATCAAATTCAAACTTTTGGGTCGAGGATTTTACATCCAAGACCGCATCGCTTTAGGATTCTTTTCCTATTGCATCGAAATACATCAAATTCAAACTTTTGGGTCGAGGATTTTGTATCCAAGACTTGCCTTGCTAGGATTCTTTCCTATTGCACTCGAAATACATCAAATTCGAACTTTTGGGTCGAGGATTTTACATCCAAGATTGCACTTGCTTTAGGATTATTTTCCTATTGCACTTGAAATACATCAAATTAAAACTTTTGGGTCGAGGATTTTACATCCAATACCGCACTGCTTTAGGATTCTTTCCTATTGCACTCGAAATACATCAAATTAAAACTTTTGGGTCGAGGATTTTATATCCAAGACTCGCACTCGCTTTAGGATTCTTTCCTATTGCACTCTGAAGTACATCAAATTCAAACTTTTGGGTCGAGGATTTTACATCCAAGACTGCACTGCTTTAGGATTCTTTCCTATTGCACTGAAATACATCAAATTTAAACTTTTGGGTCGAGGATTTTACATCCAAGACTGCACTGCTTTAGGATTCTTCCCTATTGCACTGAAGTACATTAAAATTAAAAATTTTGGGTCGAGGATTTTACATCCAAGACTGCACTGCTTTAGGATTCTTTCCTACGGCACTGAAATACATCAAATTCAACCTTTTGGGTCGAGGATTTTATATCCAAGACTGCACTGCTTTAGGATTCTTTCCTATTGCACTGAAGTACATCAAATTCAAACTTTTGGGTCGAGGATTTTACATCCAAGATCGCACTTGCTTTAGGATTCTTTCCTATCGCACTCGAAATACATCAAATTCAAACTTTTGGGTCGAGGATTTTACATCCAAGACCGTATCGCTTTAGGATTCTTCCCTATTGCACTGAAGTACATCAAAATTCAAAATTTTGGGTCGAGGATTTTACATCCAAGATCGCACTCGCTTTAGGATTCTTTCCTACGGCACCGAAATACATCAAATTCAACCTTTTGGGTCGAGGATTTTACATCCAAGACCTGCATCGCTTTAGGATTCTTTCCTATTGCCTACCGAAATACATAAAATTCAAACTTTTGGGTCGAGGATTTTACATCCAAGATCACGTTTGCTAGGATTCTTTTCCTATTTCACCGAAATACATCAAATTCAAACTTTTGGGTCGAGGATTTTATATCCAAGACCTGCACCGCTTTAGGATTCTTTCCTATCAGCACCTGAAATACATCAAATTCAAACTTTTGGGTCGAGGATTTTACATCCAAGATCGCACTCGCTTTAGGATTATTTTCCTATTGCATTGAAATACATCAAATTCAAAATTTTGGGTCGAGGATTTTACATCCAAGACTCGCACTTGCTAGGATTCTTTCCTATTGCACCTGAAATACATCAAATTCAAACTTTTGGGTCGAGGATTTTATATCCAAGACCGTACCTGCTTTAGGATTCTTTCCTATTGCATTGAAGTACATCAAATTCAAACTTTTGGGTCGAGGATTTTACATCCAAGACTGCACTGCTTTAGGATTCTTTCCTATTGCACTTCGAAATACATCAAATTCAAACTTTTGGGTCGAGGATTTTACATCCAAGTACCGCATCGCTTTAGGATTCTTTTCCTATTGCACTGAAATACATCAAATTCAAACTTTTGGGTCGAGGATTTTACATCCAAGACTGCACTGCTTTAGGATTCTTCCCTATTGCACTGAAGTACATCAAAATTCAAAATTTTGGGTCGAGGATTTTACATCCAAGACTGCACTGCTTTAGGATTCTTTCCTACGGCACTGAAATACATCAAATTCAACCTTTTGGGTCGAGGAATTTACATCCAAGACTGCACTGCTTTAGGATTCTTTCCTATTGCACTGAAATACATCAAATTCAAACTTTTGGGTCGAGGATTTTACATCCAAGACTGCATCGCTTTAGGATTCTTCCTATTGCACTTCGAAGTACATCAAAATTCAAACTTTTGGGTCGAGGATTTTACATCCGAGACTGCACTGCTTTAGGATTCTTTTCCTATTGCACTGAAATACATCAAAATTCAAACTTTTGGGTTGAAGATTTACATCCGAGACTGCATTGCTTTAGGATTCTTTCCCTATTGCGATGAAATACATCAAAATCAAACTTTTCGAGGTTAAGGATTTTATATCCAATACCGCATTACTCCGAGATCTCTCCTCATTGCAATGATTCAATCCGATCAATTCAATTTTCTTTCGAGGTTGAAGATGTTACATCTACAACCTCGAAATTCCAATTTTCATTTCAAATCAAATCCTTCAAATTAATCTTGACAAACTTCAATCTAAATTGAAACTCCAAACTAAAATCTAAGTTCACACATCAAAACTTAAATTGAAACAAAATAAAATCTAAATCAAAATTCCCTCAGGTCATGTGATTTGGGATTCACCTCCTTTTCCTTTCCCAGGCGAGAGTTTAGGAATCTCCGGTTTCGGAGATATACTTGCTACTCCCCAGCGAAAACTCCTCTATTTCATCCTATGTTTGTCACTTGGATGTTTGTGTTGGTTTTGTTGATCGCTTCGGCCAACACAAATACGCGCGTGTGCTCCGTCGGCTCACCGTACCTATTGGGGGTCCATTTGTTGACCTCATTGTTGATGAGGTCTTCTCTTCTTCTCTTTAGTACTTAGGATCTAGCCTTAGGCTTTTCCTTTGACTATCTTAGAGGACTAGAATTGGGACCCACCTTTTAGAAATTCAAACCACTTCTTAACTCCCCGCAAACTCCACAAACTTGATCGTAGACCCCTAATCACCTAGAGGGTTGAAATCAGATGTGGAAGTTTAAAGGATGAGTTCCTATAGGACTCTTTGGCCTTAGGACCGCCTACGGTGGCCCTGGTCCGGTGAAGGGCCGACTTACACACACACTACACTTATACACTACACCTATACACTACACTTTCACACACCTATACCTAACTTGACCTCCGACTCATGTGGGTGATTCACATGGATGGTCCTTAACCCCTAAGCCCTTGGCTAAGAGGGTTAGGAACAACATAGTGAATGCCTCAAATGGGTCCCTTCATGGCTCACATGGGCTTGACATGGCTTCATGGCTCAACCAAAATGACTTCTTTCCACTTACATCCACCCAATCTTCAATTTTCCAAATCTTCAATTTTCCAAATTTTCAATTTTCCAAATTTTCAATTTTCCAAATTTTCAATTTTTGACCCCGGGACCCTACACCCGCTTAGCCTACCCAAAACCCCCGAAATTACCCAAATTTCTCAAAATTTCCAAATTATCCAAAATTCTCCAAAATCATTCCCAAACATTTCCACATCACTTAAATTGATCATCCATACCCAAAAATACCAAAAATTCCAAGAAAACCTCCCAATACCCTCCAAATACCCAAAATACCCCTCTTGACCTAAAAATCCAAAAATTCAGAAAATTCCCAGAAAATTCCAGAAAATTCCCAGAAAATTCCAAAAAATCCCAAATATTCCCAATTTCATTTTGTCCAACTACACCATGGGCCAATTTTGTCAATTTACCCTACTTTTGTCAAAACCCCCAATTTGACCAATTTTAACCCTAAGTGAACCCAATGTCAAACCAAACCTACCCAATTGACCCCAATTTTGGTCCAATTCAATTCTAAACTTCAATTCAATATCCTAAATACCAATCTAGACCAAATCCAAGCCCAATTTTATTGACATTTGGATCCAATCTCACTTTTGGCCTTAAAGCCCAATTTGGACCCATGACCCAAACCTAACCCAAACTTACCCAATTCAATTCCAATTAACCCCAAATCTTTTCTAAATCTTCCTTAACATTCAAACAAACAAAATACTAACATGATTTGCCCAAAATTTAGACCCAAACCCCACTCAAACTCAACCCAAAGTTAAAAGGCCCTATTTTGACCTAAACCCAAACCTAACCCAAATGAGCCCAAACCCCAAAATCAAAGCCCAACCACAGTTAAAACCTCTTTGAAACACTCCCATAAACATTTCTCAACATTGATTTTATATCAATTTCAACCCTAGCCCAACATTAGCCCAAGTTAGCCCAATTTGACCTACATAGGCCCACTTACCAAATAAATCCAAATTCAAACCAATTCAACTCCAAATCACACCAAATTGATTCCAAGCCCTTCATAGAACATCCCTAAACCAATTATGACATTTATTTGACAAAGTTCTTCACAAAATCTTTACCCAAATGCCCATCCTAAAATCAAAAAGCCCATTCCCCTTAAACTTTCCTAAAAGCCCACTTCACCACATTCAAAAGCCCAAATCCATCCAAAGCCCACATGGCATTTCCCCTCATCATCTATTTAATCAAAATCACCCCTAAGTTTCAAAATCATCAATTAAACCATTCCAAATCAAGCTTCATGCAAATTTTCACCAAAATATCCAAAATTCTTAAAACCCATTTCCATGAAATTGACTCAACTTTCCCCAAGCCAAAGACAAGCCATGCAAGCCATGGACAAGCCACATGAAGCCATGGAAGGCTTCGACATGTGACCATCCCATTAATGGTAAAAGGAGGGGCCCCTTTCCTAATCTTTCATTAAGCATTTTTTACCTTAAGCATGTCACACACTAAACCATGTTTAGCCACCTCATCATGGATAGAGACCACACCACTCTCCCTTGGCTGACCCAACTGATCCTCTCAGCCCAAAATCAGGCCATGGGGAGGTGCACCCAACCCAAACCAATGGCAATTGCCTTTACACATGGCCAAAATGACCCCCTCCCCATTCTATTTTAAGGCCAAAATGACCCCCTCCCCATTCTATTTTAATTCAAAGCCTTTACACATGGCAATTGCCAATTGATTGCACAAACCTCCAACCCTGACCCACCTGGACCTGAGGGTGACCCATGCCTGCGCGGCCAGCCGCCCGGATCGCTGGAAAACACCATGGCCGAGACCTCGGGAGGAGCCAAAGTTTGGAATTCCCACTTGCTGAGCCGCCCCATGCCAAATGGTCACTATGGCTGTTCTTCTCCTCACCGGAGCAGCTCGATCCCATGCCTCAACTCCCCCGGAAGGCTCTCCGGCCTCTCCTATTTAAACCCCTCACCCTCACGGCCATGGAAGAGAGTTACACAAACCTTGCCGAAACTGCGCCAAAATTGTTCCAAACCCTTCTCCACCCTTAGAGCGGTTGAGCCCGGGTGTCGATTTGCCCTAATCCCCACTCGATAAAATCCAATTTCCCAACTGAAATTCCACCTAAAACCAGGACACTTCTCCACAGTGAGCCAATCCCCAAATTAATTGGTTCTACACCTTCACCAGACCAAGGGAAGGTGTCCACCAGCAAAAGCCCCATCTCCAGGCCACCCAGTTGCTCCAGCCTCCAAGCTTTGTGATCGGGCTTGGTCGAAATCACACCTAGACAATTCACCAGACCGGGAGACTTCATCCGGAGCTTGTCGGGATCCAATCGAAGGTGCAACAACTCTCAGATTGAAGCCACACTTCTCTGAGCAAAGGTATGAGCTAATTTTTCATCCCGAGCTTCTAGAGATTCTCCATTTCGAATGCTTTAATTTCAATGCATGATAGCCGTATAGATGTGTTCGTCTCTTCAAGACGAATCCATAGAGCATAAGAACATGAAAATCCATTGAGTACGAGTGAGATCTTAGGGATTTAGTGTGGACAGCTCTCGGGTGAGGACGCTCGGGGACGATGAACGGATGTCGTCCATTCAATACACGCGCGGACGAACGGCTCAGATGGCGTCAGACCAGGAGACGGTACGAGAACCGCGGGGCCCGGGCTGCTGACTCAGGTGGCGGCGTCGAATGGGAGCGCGACACGCGGCGTTTCGGAGATGCCTAGGATGAGTTGGCGCCGCGTGGATAAATAGAAAATTAGGGTATTTTTTGATTTATTTAATTCCCTAAACTTCAAAAATTCATAACTCTGTGTAGAAAAATCGGAAAAATAAAATAAAAATACCCTCTTGCTCGGTGAACGGAGGAGAATAATGTGGAAAAGAAATCATTTAATTTCACCAAGTATTTTATTTTTTATAATTTATTTACTCTCTGCATACTTTTAATTCTCCATGCATGTATACAATTCACCATGGCATGAGACCATAGGGCTTTTGAAGCCTCCGAATTTGGGAACATTCCCTGAATTTTCCAAAGTCAGAGGCCATCCCTATAAAAAGTTATTGATTTTTCAAATTCATGTTGCTGTTTTGAGTATTTTAATTCCAATAAATAGCATGTTGTGAAATAAATTTTATGAAAATTTGGTGATGTTTCTTATGACCGCAGAACCCTAGGAAAAATAGGTTTTGACTTAGTTCATTTAAAACAACCCTAATTGGCTTAAACACCCAAAATAGGTCTCTAATTAATTAGAGTTAACCATGCATCAAATTGACTTAAAATCAATTCTCCACTGACCTTTAGGATCAGAGGAACCCACCATAAAAATTTGAGGTCAATTGGACTTGGTTAGCCCCACTAATTGGGTTGATTAAGCCACTTAGTCATTTTAAACTTTAAAAATTCATAACTTTTAAAATACTTTTTAAAAATTCACCAAATTGGTTTTGGAGCCTCTCTGATATCAGAGGAATTTAAGAAAATTAAAATTTCAATTTTCTAAAAAGTTGATTTTTAATAATATTTTAATATTTTTAATAATTAAAAAATAATAAAAATCACAAAAATAATAAAATTCACCAAAATGTCACATTTTGAATTTTAATCACATAGGAACAAATCCCACATTTTTCTTAGGTCTATTTAGTGAGATATTAAATTTTAAAGCTTTAAGGTAATTTTAAAATTAAAAAAAATGTATTTTCTAGCATTTTCACTAAAATAATTATAATAAATCATAGAAAAATCAGAAAATTGCAAAATTTGCTTCTTTGATTTCCTTGATATCAGAGAGATTTTTGAAAAATATAAAATTCATTTTTCAACATTTATTTTATTTTTAAATTAATTAACACTCCAAAACTTAAAATAATTATAATAAAAATAATATAATTCAAAAAATCACCAAAATTGGTCCAAGTGATCCTCTGGTCATTAGGATTTCCCCTAATTTTCTTAAGGACAGAAACTTTCCCTTGGTCATGTTATTAAATTTTCCTTGAAAATCTCTATTTTCTACCAAAAATAATTATATAAATAAATTAAATACAGAAAAATCTCATTTTCTCCTCTCATGTCTTTATTGACATATGAGTGAAGTTACATAAAAATTTCAAGTTCATTTGAGTTCAATTTAGTGAGTTATGAAATTATTAAGCTTAAAGGGTAAAGTGGTAATTAAATTTTTTTTAACCCTTAATTAAAACTTTAGGTTTAATAAAAAATTAACAAGTAAAATATTTGATCCTAATCTGATTTGGATGATTGAAATTTAAATGATTAAAGGGTAGAAACCCATTAAGCAATTTTAAAATGATTAAACTTTAATTAAATAATGGATTAAATTTGGAAGAATAATAAAATTGGAATTATTAAAATAGGGATATTATTAGGAAGAGATTTATTCTTTAATTTAAAAATCCCTAAATTAATTATCTCATTAATATTCAATTCTTAATTAAAATGATAACTCAAATTTAAAATATTAAAAGACTTAATCATTAAACTAAAATTAAATTATTAAACTCTTTTAAAAATTTCAATTAAAATTAAAAATAAAATTAAATTAAAATTAAATTAAATTAAATAAATTAAATTAAATTAAATTAAATTAAATTAAGATTAAAAAATTAAATTAAATTAAAGATTAAATTAAATTAAATTAAATCAAATAAAATTAAATTAAACAAATTAAATTAAATTAAATCAAATTAAATTAAATTAAACAAATTAAATTAAATTAAATTAAATTAAATTAAATTAAATTAAATTAAATTAAATTAAATTAAATCAAATTAAATCAAATTAAATTAAATTAAATTAAATTAAATTAAATCAAATTAAATTAAAATTAAATCAAATCAAATTATTTAAATATCAAATCAAATTAAATTGAACTATATTGAATTAAATTAAATTAAAACTCAATTAAATTAAATTAAATTGAATTAAATATAACATCACCTAAAACAAAAAGAAATTAAATATAAAGCAACTTGAACACTATTCTAAATTTAAACCCATTAACTTAAATCAAATCATTTGAATACCAATTTACCCTCGAAAGCTTTGGTTATTATAACTCCTAAACAGAACATTAAATGAAATGTTACTTCACTTATAGGATATTCAAATGTCCTAGTTCATCGAGTAAGATAACAACAAAACTTGAATTCTCGGACGATTAATTCATTTGTATAATTAAACCCATTTGGACTTAAAACAATCCTGAAAATATTGAAAAGATGTTTAAGATTATTCTTAAGCACTTCCTCAATATGATAGGACATTTATAAGAACAATTGGACTTAATTGTTCTTTGATGAAGAAAATCGTCCTTAAACCAAAACACAAAGAACCTAGACGTCATAGGAGATGACTAGCTATAGGATTAGGAATTTGGTAGAAAACCATAACCCTTCCCTTAGCTTTACCTAGGAACTTGCTTAAATATTCTAATTGTGTTTTAAGTGCAGCTTGGGATGACGGGAAGACCCTCCGGTACGCTTTTATTTTATTGCAATCTACTTTCTTGCAATTTACATTATTGCAATTTACTTAACCGCATTGCACTTACTTTTCTTGCATGATAAACAACCGTTGCATGAAAACTCACACCTTTAGGATAGCCCCTAAAACTGAAACCAAAACTAAGTTAAAAGTCATTGCAAGATAAAATTCACCGCCACAACATTTCAAAATATAAAACAACTCAAAATTTAATCACAAACATAACACAAAACTACAATTACAACTAAATTAAAACGTCCTGTTGGATGATCGGGAATACCTCAGATGATGTAACCTACGTGTTGCTAACAGGATTTCCCACGGTCTAAATGAAAGTGTGGAACTCATTCAGTTGAGTTTAGCAAGTTCATCTGGACTAAATGAATCCGATAAAAATAATGATGCCGGAAGGATGGAACCGTGGGATCTTAACCGGTGTCGTTATAATCAACTTTAAGATTTGTTTTAATTAAAACATAAAAAACACCTGGAAATTAAGATTTTCTCTAAACCAAAACACTTTTTCTCATCCCCTGATTTATGATTTCTAAAACTAAACCTCTGCAACAACAAGGAGCTCGGAGCATGGTGGGCAGCACGGCCATCGTCATCAGCAAAACCTGAGTCTACTTCAACAAAACTTTCCTAGAATTAAACAACAAAGCCATAGAACTTCGAGGTAGTTTGCCTATGTGCAACATAAATCCTCAACTCTTCGTTAGGCATTTGCATTGCAAATTAAGCCCTAACCGGTCTTAGGATTCCGAGGTAGTCGTTCGATACGACATAAACCCTCACATCTTCGAGGCTATTTGTATGATTCTATCATATAAATATAAGTCCTAATTAATTAAAATCGGCAAGATCAAAACATTTAAACAAACATTAGGACTTTCCTAAATCCAAGCCAAACAATAGGATAGTCGAGAAATTACCGAAGTTCGCTTCGAATCTGTGATTTCTCCTACTTTTCTTCCTTTGGATTCACAAAACAAAATGTTCCAAACTTGATCCATTCCCTATTGAAATTCCAAAATTCAATCCCTTGAAAATCTTAAACTTTGAAATCCTTGAGAGCGAAATTATTGATTATTATCGAGAGTTTTCTTAGGTGATTCCCATCACTTAAGATGTAATTAACTATAGGGGCTTGCCCTTATAGGGAATTTTAAAGAACCCGAGTAATATAAACCCCGTTTAATGTTTTCATATTAAGCGAGGGAATTTTGTCGGCTTATAAAATTGGTTCGCGGACCAAACGGATGTCACAAATCTTCTAGTTTATTTAATCGAGCCCCACCAGTCGAGCGGTGTGTCTATCCTTAGGGATAGATACACGGTTTGTGGTGCGGTGCTCGTTTATATAAACTACTTGGGATGTGAGATCGGTTTAATCTCATATCTTAAAACCTTCAAATTTAAAATTATTTTCAAAATCAAATACTACTTTTCAAATTATTTATTTTAATTAAATTAAAAATTCGCCGACAGCTTCTGTTAGGCGACCCCCCCCTTTAAAATAACACACAACCTAAAAATATGCCGACAATTCATTCTATCAGTAGGCCATTAAAAATTATTGGTTGTCATTTCTTCGATTAATGCATAGGCGTCATCACATGGTTTTGACATTAATGATCCTCCAGCAGCAGCATCGATGATTGATCTTAAATATCCTACTAATCCATTATAGAAAGTTTGAATAATTAACCAATCTGGTAACACATGATGTGGGCATTTCCTAAGAAGTTCTTTAAATCTCTCTCAAGCTTCATATATTGACTCTCCATCAAACTGACTAAAAGAAGTTATATCATTTCTAAGCTTAGCAGTGTTAGATGGTAGAAAATATTTGGATAGAAATTTTTGTGATAATTCTCCCCAAGTTTTAATAGATCCAGGTGCTAACGAATTTAACCACATTTTAGCCTTATCCCTTAAAGAAAAAGGAAAAAGTCTAAGTCTTATAAGCATCGTTAGATACTCCTTCATATTTGAAAGTAGCACATAGTTCTAAAAAACTAGCAAGATGTAAATTAGGATCTTCGATAGGTGAACCACTAAATTGATTATTTTGTACCATTTTGATAATTGCATGTTTAAGTTCAAATGAATTAGCAGCTACATCAGGGTTTTGAATAGTTAAATTAATTTCATCTAATGTAGGGTTGGCATAATCTCTTAATGGTCTCTGTTGATTGATATTTTCATTTTCAGGAATATTTGTCATTTGTATTAAATTTATAATTTCTCTTTTTTGTTTTCTAATTCTTTTAATTGTACGCTCTAATTCCGAATCGTATGGTATTAAGTTTTCGTTTCTAAATTTTCGCATATAATTTTATAAAATAAATTTTAAAATAGTTACATACTATAGTAAATAATTTCTTTACTTCACTGCTAGAACTGCGCCAAAAACTCGACCCACTTTTTAATATGTTTGCAATTTATGTTTATAGCAATGACACCAAAAACTTGATTCCGCTTTAATATATATATATATATATATATATATATATATAATTATATGATTGAATGTTTAATGTGGATTCTACGCAAGTATACGTATCGTATCAAGTAATACAGGGCTCTAGTGGAGTCCTGGTTATCGATCCCACTGGGAAGTTTTTAACAGATTTGTCATCAGCTAAATTTAAAGGAATTACTTACTAATATAGTAAACGGAAATTTAAAGTGACTAAAGCAAACTAAGTAAACTAATGCTTGAAATAACGTTGATTTAATTAATTCAAAAAAAGTATCCTTCTCCTTGTTTTTAGAAAATTAAGTGAATGATGATTTTAAATAGAATTCTTAAATTGTATTGTGACAAATAGGAGCATTCCTATTCTTTACCTTTTGGTCCAGGTGCAAAGAACATTGACTAATCCTATGTTTGATTACCGAATCATGGCTAAGTTTGGGAGGATACTGGCTATAACTTCAGAGCTCCCACGTCCCCTCACCTGAGGGCTAACATCTACACTTCAACTCTCAAATAATAGGACCAAATTGAATATTTTAGTCTGTCATACTAAAATGTCCAATTCTACGTCTAATAATTAATATTTCCCTGTTTATTTGCACCCTCCTTCCAAGGCTTTTGACTTCCCTGAATATTGGATGTAATTTTTACTATAGTTGATAATTCAACATATTTTAACAATTCAATTGGCCGTATTGAAAGTAAATTAAGTTTTAAGTAAAAATTATCACAATTTATTTTAATATATTAGGTACTTCTATTTAATTTCATCAATTCGCATAATTTTCATAAACAAGGAGAAAAACTAAGAAAACTACTTAAAATGCATGGGAATAAAACAAAGCATGGATTTCATTTAAAGTTAACAACAACAATTAACAAAGATATTTATCTTAATTTCCTCCCCAAGCAGACCCCTTGAAGTTCCTTTAACTTTTCCTTCTAGTACAGCGAACTTCTAAAAAGCACTCAAATAAACTAAAGAAACTCACTAATGATAAACAACAGAAACACTTAAGACACCAAAAAGAGACTCAGACTCTCTAAAATAGACACACTGAAGACTTAAGAGACACACTAAGACACTAGAATTCGGCCTCTATTTATAGAGGTAGGCAAAGGTCCAAGGGGTGCTTAAACACCTCTTCAAAAAGTATCCAGGTTCAAAGTATTTGCATTTTGAACTGTCTCGCCGTCGGCGCAGAAACGACCTCGCCGTCAGCGGGGCTTCTAGAAGGTCTTCAAACCGACCGATCCCGCTGTCGGCGAGCTTGGGATCGCTGTCGGCGAGGTAGTTATAAATCCTTCAGAAATTTTCTTAATAATCTCGCCGTCGGCGGCCTTTATCTCGCTGTCGGCGACTTAGTTCAATTTGCATGAATTTCTTCCTTTTTGATCCAAATTCGCTCCATTTCATGCTTTTTGCTTCCATCACTTATAAATCTTCATTCCTACAGTAAAATTAAGAAAATATCTTTCTTTAAAGTGCAATTTCATCAAAAATAGATATGAATTTCTTAATGAATTTTTCTGTGATCATAAAGTAAGTTAGAGTTTTGACTGTGAGGATGTTAGGAAGGTTTCAAAACAATTTGGGGAATATTGGGTAGTATTTGGGTTCAATTTGGGATGGATTGGGTTAATTGGTCACTTTAGGCCTTAAGGGCCCATTTGAGATTTTTTTATCAAATTGGGTTAAATTAACAAACTTGGGGGATGTTGCAGTTGAAGAAAATGATGTGGATGATATTTTGGAATTTTTGGTATTTTTTGAGATTTTTTTTTGAATTTTTGGAATTTTAAGCTATTTAGGGTACAAGGGGGCATAGGAAGGGTATTGGGGGTCTTTTTGAAAATTTTGGCATTTTTTGGTCATGGATGATCAATTTGAGTGGTGGGGAATGTTTAGGATTGATTTTAAGGAATTTTGGGTAGTGTAGGCAATTTTGGAAATTTGGGGCAATTTCAAGGGTATTTCGTAGGTTTGGTGCGTTTAGGGCCCCGCGAGGCCAAAAATTGAAATTTGGGAAAAATGAAGATTAATTAGATGTGAGTGAAATGAAACCATTTTGGTTGAGTCATGTAGCCATGTTAAGCTCACAAGAGCCATGAGAGGACTCATTTTAGGCACTCAATATTTTATTCCTAACCCTCTTAGCCAGGGGCTTAGGGGTTAAGGTCCATCCATATGAGTTTCCTACATGAGTTAGGAAGCCAAGTTGGGTAAGAGTGGTTTTAGGGTTTAGAATGTGTGTGAGAGTGTGGTGTGTGCAAGCTGAACCTCACCAAGACTAGGCCACCCAGGGTGATACTAAGGCTTGAACATTCTATAGGAACTCATCCTTGAACCTCCACATTTGACTTTTAACCTTCCAAAGAGGCTTGGAGGTTTATGATCATCTGTGGGGTTCAAGAAGAGTTAAGAGGTGTTTGAATTTCTAAGTGGTGGTCCCATTTCTAATCATCTAGGATAGTCAAAGGGAGAACCTATAGCTAGATCCTAGCACTAAGAGGAAAGGAAATACCTCACAAAAAATGAGGTCAACAGTTATCTTTTTCTTCATCTTCTTTTTCTTCATAATTTTACTTGAAATATTCTTTTCTTAGATAATCACATATATCCATTCTAAAACATTCATCATCTTTTTCAATTGATGGATATTTCATTGACTTTGAGATGTTAAATGTTACTTCTTGATCATTTATTCTCATAGTTAATTGCCCTTTTTGAACGTCTATCATAGCTTTTCCTGTAGCTAGGAATGGTCTTCCTAAAATGATTGGAATTTCTTTATCTTCTTCCATATCTAGAATGATAAAGTTTACAAGAAAAATAAACTTATCAACCTTGACCAAAACATCTTCTACAACTCTTTTAGGATGTGTAATAGATCGATCAACTAAATGTAGAGTTACAGAAGTTGGTGATATCTCTCCAATTTCTAACCTTTTAAAAGTTGATAAAGGCATCAAATTTATGCTAGCTCCCAAATCACATAATGCTCGCCCATAAAATTTTTCACCAATAGCACACGAGATAGTGAAACTACTAGGTTCTTTATGATTTTCTGGAAGTTTTCTCTGAATTATAGCACTACACTCTTCACTGAGTGCAACAGTCTCATGATCTAGTAACTTCTTCTTTTTGTTGAGTATATCCTTCATAAATTTAACATAATCAGACATTTGCTCTAAAGCTTCAACAAAATGAATATTTATTGACAATTTTTTTTAAAATGTCTAAGAATTTAGGAAATCTTTTTCCTTTATCTTGTTGCTTTAATCTTTGACGAAATGGTGGAGGTGATTTTTCAACAGTAATTTTCATAGGTTTCAGAGGAAAATCAGGATATAAACTTTCGTTTTCTCCTTCAGTTTCTTCTTTTTCCTTTTCAATTACAGTTTCTTTTTGAATTCTTGTTTTCAACTCTTTTTCACTTCTCAATTGAATAGCTTTGATTTGTTCTTTTCTTTGATCTTTAGGATTTACTTCAACATTACTAGGTAAAATTTCAACATCTCTATTGCTTAATGCTGAAGCAATTTGCTCTAATTGGGTTTCTATGTTTTTAATAGCATTTCCTTGATTTTGTAATTGATTACCCATATTCAGAACTAATTCTTCCATCGACAACTTCTTCTCCTTAAATTGGGAATTATTATAAAAACATGGTGGATTAGAAGGTCTATAATTGGAATTACTTTGATTGTTTATATTTCCTAATGGATTTACTGGATTGCTTCCCCACTGAGGATTAACAGTATTATTTTGATTATTTTTGAATTAAAGTTTAGATGATTTTTCCAACCTGGATTATAATAGTTTGAATAAGGATTATTTTGTCTATTATTTTTCACATTTATAGTTTCATATGAAGATTGAGCATCTATGATTTGTCCTAATAAATTTTCTTCTAACACTGGAGGTGTTTGAGAACGATTCATTCCATATTGATCTATTTTTTTTGAAAGAACAACAATTTGAGAAACTATCATAGTTAAAGCATCATAATCATGAATACTGGCTACTCTCTTAAGATTTACCCTTTCAGTAGACCATTGAAAATTATTGGTAGCCATCTCTTCTATTAACACATAAGCTTCTTCAAAAGGTTTAGACAGTAGTGATCCAGCAGCAGCAACGTCATTATAGATCTAAGAGATCCTACTAATCCATTATAAAATGTTTGAATAATTAACCAATCTGGTAAAGCATGATGTTGACATTTCCTAAGAAGTTCTTTAAATCTTTCCCAAGATTCATATATTGATTCTTCCTCATACTGACTGAAAGATGTGATATCGTTTCTAAGCTTAGCAGTCTTAGATGGTGGAAAATATTTCGATAGAAATTTTTGTGAAAGTTCTCCCCAAGTTCTAATAGATCCGGGTGCTAACAAATTTAACCAAGCCTTAGTCTTATCCCTTAATGAAAAAAGAAAAAGTTTAAGTCTGACAACATCATCCGACACTCTGTCGAACTTAAAAGTAGAACAAATTTCTAAGAAACTTGCAAAATGTAAATTAGGATCTTCATTTGAAGTTCCACCAAAATTATTGTTTTGTACCATTCGGATAATTACAGGTTTAAGCTCAAATGAATTATTGGCTACATCAGGATTTTGGATAGTTAAGTGAATTTTATCTAATGAAGGGTTAGCGTAATCTCTCAATGGTTGAGAATGATGTTCGTTTTATATTCTTTGGTTGTTTATGTTATTTTCCATTATTTCAGAATTTATAGATTCTTTTCTCAGTTTTCTAATTCTCCTAACAGTGCGTTCTAATTTCGAATCGTAGGGTATAAGATTTTCAGAACCAAATTTGCGCATACAATCGAAATCAGTTCACAATTAAAACAATTAACTAAATAAGTTACAATTCTATAAAGGTTTTCTAACAGTCCTATTTTTTTCCGTTACTTTAAATATGTTATTCCCGGACAACGGAGCCAAAAACTTGATCCCGTAATTTTAAATATACTTATAAAAATAAGAATTCAACACCATTACTAAAAGATATAAATCCTCAGCAACAGTGCCAAAAACTTGATCAGGAGCGTAATTTTAATTTTAGTAACAATTAAATATTATAAACTTATTATCATAGAGTTACCTTTAAACGCAAGTATACGTATCGCTCAAGTAATACATGACTCTAGTGGAGTCCTGGTTATCAATCCCACAGGGAAAAAATATTAAAGCCTACGGACTAAGATTATAATAAACCAAGATAAAATTACAACTAATCGAATTTGCTTATCTATCACTAATATGCAATCAATAATAAAGTTCTTATATTTAAACTAGTTTTACTAACAGATTACTAATACTACTAAAGTTAAGTTCAAATATATATAAAAGTAAGAATCTTTCTCCTTTGTTAAGTTATTTAAGTGAAATGATAATTAGAATTAGTTTTATATGTGTTGTGCCAAATATGAGTATACTTATTCTTTACCCTTTGGTCCATGTATAAAGAACATTGACTAGTCCTATTGCTTGGTTACTGAATCTGCGGCTAGGCTGGGAGTATACCGGCTCTCACTTCGGAGCTCCTACGTTCCCCTCACCTGAGGGCTAACAATCTACACCTCAGCACCCAAACGATAGGACCGAATTGAGGATTTTAGGTTGTCACTCTAAAATCTCCAATTCTACGTCCGATTAATATTATTTCCCTATTTATTTGCACTTCTCCTTTCAAGGATTTACCCGACTACTTTTCAAAGATAACTATGATACATACTAGTTAAGAATTCTTAGCCCACGGTCAGGTCTTAAAAGTTCTTCACAGATTTTAACAATACAAATGACCAAAACGTATAGTCAAGTAAGTTTAGCTATGGTATCATCACAACTTCTTTATATTTTGTTTAATATACTAATTCATTCAATCATTTCACTAAAACATCAAAAAAAGGAGAAAGACATAACAACTTCTCAGAATTCATGGAAAGGATGCAATAAAACATGGATTTCATATAATAAAGTAAAGTTCTACAAACTATAATAAACAAACACTACTTATCTCAAATTATCCCCAAGCAAACACTTTGAAGTTCCTCTGGATTTCTTCCTTTCTTGCAGCACACGGAATTCTCCTTCGAAATGACAATGCAGAAGAGAACTCTTACTTCCCTTCCACTCTTACAATCCCTCGAAGAATTCCTCACAAAATCTCTATTTGAACTCACTACTCACTAATAACTACACTAATGACTCACTAATAAACTCTTTAGAACACTTTGGACTCACTAGTAATCACGTAGGAGACGTATATGAGACCTTCTGTGACGCTTAGAAGACACTTTTTTTGGCCTAATTTAATTCTTTTTAAAGTTGTAGAAGAGTCTCTAAGGATTTTGTAGGCACCCCTTCGAAAATCGTCCATGTTCGACGTATTTTTGAAAAAATTTGTCGATCCCGCCGTCAGCGGCCTTCTAAAAACAATACTTTTTAAACAGGCCCCGCCGTCGGCGGCCTTCCTTGGAATTAATTCTGAACTCTCGGGAAAATCACGACGTCAGTGCCATTGACCTCGCCGTCGGCGCCCTAGGTCAATTTGGCATAATTTGGTCCTTTTTCCTCTAAATTCTCTCCTTTTTGCATGTTTTTGCTCATTTGTCCTTAAATCTTCATACCTACAGAAAAATACCAAAAATACCTTTCTTTAAATTGCAATATCATCAAAAATCAGTATAAAATAGGCATGAAAATCTTAACTTTTTTTCCTTGGGTCAATGTGTCGGAGGTGAAGGATGTTTTCACTGCACCTTCTAGGACAGTTCAGGAGGTTTCTGCCAATGTTACAGAGGAAGATTTTGATCAGAACACAACCTATAGTGTTGGTATTAATCATGTGGATGTGGTTGATGACTCTTTAATAGTGGTAGAATTACATGTTGAGAGTGCAGAAGATCACTGGTACCCATTGCTGTGATTGCCTTTCCCTCTCTTGATGTTACACTAGCTAATGAAATAATAAACCAATCTTCTGAAGAAGAATGACAAGTCTGCACTTCTCGATGAAGGAAGAAGGTTGGGGGTACTATTCAGCTTGGAGAATTAATGGATGAAACCCTGATCACTCTTGACAATGGTACAGTACTTCAGAATCTGGTATCTGGATCCACCACAAGAACTTGAGGAAGAGTCAGACCTAAACTGCATCACTCATAGATGCTTGTTATCTGCATGTTTGCATTTTTTTTGAGGTTTTTGTTTCCTTTTGTTGAGGTTTTATTGTTTTATGTATCGTATGAGTAGGGCGCCTCTAATGGGCCCTCTCATACAATATTTTTGTTTCCTTTTTATTTCAATATAATTAGCTCTAGGGCTTTTCCATATATATATATATATATATATATATATATATATATATCTGTGTGTGTGTTTGGGAAAAGAGCAACTCGTGGCTCTCAACATGTTAATATAAGAGAGGAGGTACAAAATGAGGGAGGGGAGGTGGATCCCCAAATCTAAAAAAACCCAAAAAAATGCATATGTACTCATCCCTAGGGTTCCACCTCCTGCAAGACAAACTCATGCAAAAAATTATCCAACCAAAAATACATGTATAAAAGACATATGCAAGTATACCTAAGAAGATGCCTGTATACCCCAAAATTTGTAGAGAAAAAAGCTGTGGAGGCATGAAATAAAAAATTTCCAAAAACTGTTGGAGAGCATCTGAGAACTTCCATAGAGATAGGCAGATATCATCCCTAGGGTTCCACCTCCTGCAAGACAAACTCATGCAAAAAAGTATCCAACCAAAAATACATGTGTAAAATACATATGCAAGTATACCCAAGAAGATGCATGTATACCCCAAAATTTGTAGAGGAAATAGCAGTAGAGCCATGAAATAAAAAATTTCCAAAAACTATTGGAGAGTATCTGAGAACTTCCATAGAGATAGGCAGATATCATCGATAGTGCGCCACCCCCCCCCCCCCTTAAATGCATCTCTGCAAAGAAACCTATAGCAAAGGAACCAAGCAACCAACAGAAGCAAACAAGCAAGAGAATTGTAGAAACAACTAGAGAAGTAGAGCAGCATATCTCTCCACAACCAGCATTTCTCCAGTTTAGGGAAACTGCTGAAATGCGATCCAGACTTCCAACAGCTACTCCCACAATACAAAAAGCACAAAAGAAACAAGTTCTGCTAACGTGAAAGTCCAGGCTAGCGAACACAAAATAATTGCAATAGGCCAGCAGCAAACTCCGACAAATATGCCAATACTTAAACTGTGAAAAGTTCTCCAAACAAATATACCTAGCCATCCAGCTGAAAAAAGAGGTCTCCCAATTGGATCACAAAAAAAATAGCTGCAAAATGGAAGCTTACAACAGAAAGAAGCAAAATAGGGGCACCACCCAGAAACTTATATGATTAAGTTTTAATCTTATAAGTTAAAAATTTAATGAAAATTAGATCATTTTAATTTGAATAAAAATTACATTAAAGTTAATAGTGATGTCTTGATTGATCGAGATCGGATCAAGCCAACATTTAGTAAAAATTGGCCTGCCATCATTGACTTGGCATTGAGCTGAAATTAGGTTCTCGGATGTAAATCATTAGCTTCTTTAAATAGAAAAGAGTATTGTTATATTCCCTAAAATAGATTATAAAAAATAGAAATTTCTTAATTTTTATAACTATCTAAAATAAAAAAAATCATTTATACATTGATGATGTGCACAATAAATAAAAAAATTTCTTTTTTACATGTATTTATTTTGAGAGTATAGATTTATTTAAATTTATTTACAACTCTCTTAAGTAATGAGAGGAGTAATATCTTACTAAAATATTGAATACTACATCAACAAGAAATAAAAAAAATAATAAAAAAAAACAATCAAACAAATGCGATAGAAATTAAAAAAAAATTAAAATAATTTCAAAATTTTAATTTAATAAATAAATAATTTAATTATTAAACTTTGATAATAATTTTAAGATTTATCAATTAAATTAAGAGCAATTAGATATATAGCATCCGAAACATTGCTATTTGTAAATCTAGCACTCTCTTTCATCCATTTTCAAATTCCCAACTCAAATATCAAAATTAATGAAAAACCCCAACCCATATTTTTTCATTTGTATCAAATTCTCAATTGTTTCACTGTGACAAGTGTAAATACATTAGTTGTAATTTAAAAATAACATTTGGGTGTTACATTTTTTTAAATTGTAATATTTTGGATGTTATGTACGTAATAATTACTTTAGATTAATTAGCATTGGATTTTTTTTTTTGTTCGGTGCGGGAATTAGCATTGATTTGTTGATGAAAAATAATCCTAATAGAAATAATATATTTATAATTTTTTTATTGATTAATTTAACTTTAAGAAATATTGAAATAATATTATTTTCAAAATTATGAATCTAAATTATTCCTAATATTTGTATATTGCCATTTTGGCACGTTCAAATTATGAAAAACACTACATGAATCCTCGTTAACGATCAATGGGTTATTACCCAACCAGTTCCCCAACTCCAACATCTCCACGAACTCCAAACCTCCTCATTTGGTTCAAACTACAAGGAGAAAGCAGGCGAATACTTTTTTCCTCTTGGATCAGATTATAGAGAGAGAGAGAGAGAGAGAGAGAGTGAGTGAAAAATAATTTTTCTAAATTTTATGATACTCCTTGCACGCTCGGAACTTATTTCTTCTAAAAGAATAAGATCGTATCGTAAAAATAGAAATAATTATTTATTTTCTTAACTTCTGAGTCTAGGTAACTATAGCAATAAAGTGGAACATCAATCATGTCAATAGTAGAAAGATTGAAATGAACACAACATTAAGAAACCCCACACAGATAGTTATGAACCCATGTACCCTCTGCCATGACTTATCCAATTCATCTATGAAGAAAAACCCCTTTTAACTCCTTAATTAAGCCTTCTCTTTTCTCATGTAGAATCATGCATATACTATTATGATTTTTTTATGTATAATTAGATACAATAAAATTATTGTACATAATAATACAGAACAATACATAACAGTATATAAATCAAATATGATAGGTAGTGCCTATATTGGACCTATCTCTTCCTTTTTTTCATGATCTCTGATAGCTAGCTTCAGATTAGCAATAGTACATGACTCTTTCCTGGTTCTTAATGCTGTTCCCAATAGTCTCACTTGCTCTTATGGGGTCATCAAAGTAATTAAGATTTTTGGGATTAATTACCAGTATAATCTCCTCATAACCAGAATTTATAAATGGAGCCTCTACCTCTTCTCCTCCTGAAATTCCACCAAGGAGAAGCTTTTGATCTCCCATTTCATTAAAGTGAAAGTAGTTCTCTGTCTCAAACTACTTTGTTGATCTTCCAAAGCATATTTCAGAAGAGCTGTAGTTCAACTGGTCTCCCCCGAAAATGAGGAGCTTGCTGTTATTTAACTCTGTCTGATAATGTTGTGATGGCCATATTTCAACTATAGGGGACGAAGAATTGGTGTTAAAAAATATGGATGGATAATATTGGTGATGGGAGAGTAATGAAGTTGAAGAAGAAGAAAGATGGAGGATATCATGATCAAGAGAAGGTCGCAATTGTTGATTCTGCTGCTTTAGCTGATGGCTTGATTTTCTTTGAGTTGGAGAGATTCCAAACAATTTCTTCTTGAGTTTTGTATTCCGGTAATTCTTAATGTCGTTATCTATCTTTCCAGGTAGATGTGAAGCTATTATGGACCATCTGCACTTAAACATAAGTCTATTTTAGCAAGGAAAAAAATTGAGAGATGAGATTGTCATAAGTTAAATATTTAGCTAGAATTACATGGCACTTAATTAATTTTAAAGTGTAAGAGAAATTTAAGGCCAACACATTTTCAACATATTTCATAATAACACGAGATTATTTATATAATATTCAACTTAGAGATTATGTGACAGCATTGAAATGTGTGATGTAAAGAGTTTATGGCTCTTTTCTTTTTTAATTTTTCTCCAGGAAAAATGATAGTTTTTTCTTGTACAAAATAACCATCTGCAACAGTTCGGATTGCCTTGTGAAATATAGTGGAGAATAAAATTGGGGAAATTGTTACCAAAATATCATTAGAATGTGTTTTGAAAATAAAATGATATAAATTTTATTTGGTTAATCATACATTAAACCCCCACTTACTATTCTAACCAATTTGAAAATAAAAGAATGCTTGATATCTTGATAATAATGCCATGAAATTTAAGAAATGAAGTGGTATATATCCTGAGCTAAATTTTATTAAATTCATGATATCTTTATTTACCCCTATTTTTCATTTCTTTTGCTTTTAAACAAGAAGCTAAGCTTTAATATCTCTTATGCATGGGAGGAAAAATACATGGCAAGTGGTCAGGTAAGGAAGAAGCCATTTTATCTATGACTGCTCTTTGCTAATACAAGAAAGGAATGATAGTTATTTCATGTTTTGTGTTGCTCTTTTATGTTGTTTGCAGATTTATAAAGTAAATAATGGAGTGAAAAAGAGATAACAGCTAAAAGTAGAATGAATAATTGAGAGAAAAAAGGCAAAAGAGAGTTAACTAACCTGCTTCCAATAGAGGCACAGAGGCTGCATATGATCCTATCTTCTTCATCAGAGAAGTTACCATGCTTTATGTTGGATCTCAGATAATTTAGCCATCTCAACCTGCAACTCTTCCCACATCGCTTTAGCCCTGGAAGCAACCCAAGATCAAGTCTCAACAAATCAATTTTCATAGAAATTATTTAAACTGTAAAAATTTCTTATTTCTCTCAAAACTATTCTATAATAAGACAGAGACACGAGCAATTTGATCAAATGAACAAGAAATTTTGAGCTTTTGTCGTCAAAACATCTCCAAAAATTTCAAGAGAAAGGGAGAGGAAGAGGGGGTGAGGGAGAGAGAGAGAGATGAATCATAATCACTAACCAGCCTTCTGTGGGAGGGAAATCCAATTGCCACCAATCCCAAACTTTTCTATGTAATCCTTAAGCTTATTATCTTCCTCGGGAGACCAAGGTCCTTTCTTCACGTTTGCCTTGTCACAACATGGAGCCCTACCCATATTGGACAGCTTTCTTCTGGCTTAATCCTGCAAGCTCACTTAGCCTTTCTTGTAAAAAGATAGATCAGAAACGAGAATGTATGAAAAAACTAAGGAAAGGAAGGGCTTCTGACTTCAACCCTTGCAAGCTTAGTAGTGCCTTCAAGGCAAAGGCTTTCCTTTGCAAAGAGAGAGAAGTAAGATGAAGGGGCGGAAGTCAATGCATAGCCTGTTTGGTATCAATCAATTGTAGTCTCCTGGTTGGCACTGTCGTTTTATATATATTCACTATACTTTTGAAGACCCTACATCTATGATTTACGTTTGCCTTTTGCCTTTCTCAGGTAGCTTTCTTCCCTTTTTAATCCTCCACTTCGCAGGACAAAAGGAAGTGGAAGTAATTTCCATGGCTCATGATGACCTTAATTTAACACAGCTGCAAGTAAAATTATAATATTTGAGAGGCACCACTGATCAGGCAGAGACCGAAATCTCAGTTCTCATGAGTTGGGGAGTGGGAAACAGTCTTCCTCCTGCCTTACGTCTTACTTCTGTCGTGGAATCTTAATTAAAAAATTACAAAAATGACATCAATATAATAAGTAAATAAATAAAACAAATGAAAAAAAATTAAGGAAGCTTGTGTAGGCTGTTCAGAAAGGACAGTAAAACAAAGTGATGTTTAATCAGCTTGCTGCATGGAGAATTATTAAATATGTTGGGTCTAGTTAACAGTGCATGGCTGGTCAAGCTACTGATAGTCTTCTAATTTTTATTTAAATTTTATGTGGATTAAATTGCAATTATTAAATATTAATTGGTTATGATTAAGGGTGCAGGTGTTGACCTACAGCACAACAACGTGCATATATGATATCATCATTGACTCGTTATCATTAGGTTTTAGAAAAAAAAAATATTTTGATGATTTGTTTTGTTGTAGAAGAGTAGTAACTTTGGATAACAAAGAAGGCTTGAGTTTTAATTAGAAGTTTAGATGTTGGCCCTTGATAATGACTGCTTACTTGCATGCATAATTCAGTTAAGACTTTATTTGATGTGCCTGTGAATCTAATCTTGAATTAATAAAAATAAATTGATGAGCAAAAAAAGACCTATATAATTAGTGAAATAAATATAGGATTGAATTGATTACACAATTAATGGAATAAATATGGGCTCTATAATAGGCATGATTTGATTACACAATTAATGGAATAAATATATGTTTATAATATGCGCGAATTAATGACACTTAATGCCTGCGATTATTGTGTATGTTTTTCCTTTATTACGTTATGCTTTGCTTAGTATAAATAGGTTGTTATGTTACAATGTAATCGCACTCTCTTAAGCCTTGTATTCTTCTTTATTCAAATAATAGAAAGAAAGTTCCCGAAAGTTTAATCTCATTGTTTCTTTTCAATTTGTCTTTCAGCGATCCATTAACTCGGAACCAATAGTGCCTAGCTATTATATGAATAAAATATATGGTTTTGATTCAAATTTAATTCATGAATATTATCATAAATAAATTTGAGTTAGTATGTCTTAATATATATATATATATATATATATATATATATATATATATATATATATATATTAATGTTTTTTTGATATTGGTGCTTTACAAAGGATTTTGTTACAAATTATTAACTTATTAATGTAAGAGCTGAAGCAAATTAAATAAAAGGTCAAGATTATTATGACAAATATTACTTTGACTTTAAAATATTTATCAATATTTTATTTTTAATCCTGTTTGTCACCATACCTACACCAACTCATTCACAAGTAAATTTGGTTCACATTTTATCTACAAGTGTAAAGTCTATGATCCGCATGGGATTTGCGATTGTTTTTTCTCAAGTGAAATGAAACAAATATATTTATGAGCGGGCTGGTGTCGCTACAGTGACATACACTATTAGATGGAGAAGTCTTAATCAATTACGAATCAGTGTTCTACCTTTTAATGATCGATGTTAAACGATCTGACTTCGAGCCGAGAAGATGTGAGTTCTAACCAAACAACTTGAAATCTACTTATTAATCACATCCCTATCTATATCACCATCACTTTGAACAAGAGACCCGAGATTTCTAGAACGTTCACATATTTTAAATGATTTGATCACCCCTAGTTATAACTCTGCCACTAAAGCTGCTACTACTAAAATTATATTTCAAGTATCCAATTCTAGATCTACTCAAACGAAGGAATTGAGACTCCAATATCGGCCTCCATAATTTTAGTTTTTCCTAAACTCTTTCTTCAGTCTTATCCACAAGAAAAATATCACTGGCAAAAAGCATACACCATTGTGTATCCTCCTATAAATGTCTAGTAAAAGCATTCATAAATAAATCAAAAGCATATGTGTTTGTAATCGATCTCAAATGTAATTAGGGTTGTTAATGATCTGATTTCAAGCTGATTCGGGGTCGACTCAAAATCGGCTCGAAAAAAATTCGATCCAAAATTTTGGATCATAGATCGGCTTGTTTATTTCGCTCTGAGCCAAAACATGAATCAATCTTCGAGTGATTAATGATGTTTGAGCTAAACTCACATTAACAATTAGTTAGATAGGTTGTAGTTAGTCACATAGGTAGTAGTTGGTAGCTGCTGTAGTATCAGTGGACCTAAGAGGCTCTCGTACTTGGTAGCTGTAAGGGCATTGGTTCACTACAAAAGCCATAATGGAAGATTACAATGATAGTAGTTAGCCACTGTTGCCATCATTTTTTATTTTTTAAGGTTGCCCCAATTTTTTAGACTTTTCTTGGACCTGCATGAACACAATTAGTTGCCCAAGCACGAAAATCTTATATATGACTTTTTTAACTAAATTATTATTGTACATGTGATTTTTAGGTTTGTAATTTCTTCTTTTCTAATTCAGGAGAAGAACAAACATATGTTTTTACAATTATATAGTACATTACTCTTGCAGTTTGACTTGGCTAGGGCGGTGATTTTTTTTCTTTCCATGGTTTTTTGACGTAAAAAATATTTTTTTCCTTTCCGTTACTTTTTCAATTATCTTTATGTGTGTTGGATTTTCATGCACTACTAAGATGTTAAATTATCACTCTATCGTCACTTTTCTTCTAGCACATAACAAATATTATGTAGTTTTTATCAACTATTCATATATTCAATTCATCGTTAAAAGAATTAATAATTTCAATGTACATTTGATCTAAAATTTTATTCAAATATTTTTATATTCAAATCAAATTTTTATCTATAGCATGAAGTGCAGACTTCTTGCCCCGTGCCTAGTGGTCTTAATTAAGCCTGAACAACAACGAATTCAATGAACCGAAGATCTAACTTGAGGCAGCATGTAAATGAGCTCGGCTCATCTTTGATTTGTGCTTGGGCTTTTAATAGAGTGCAAGCTCAAGCTAGAGCTCTCTATGAGTTCAAGCCGCTCAGTGAGCCGGTTTGTTTGATATCAAATAGGGAAAATAATATTAATTTAAGATAGCATTATAAAATAACTTGATATAAAATATCAGTATCATTTCTTAAATATTTTTAAAGAAAATTTATTAGATTTTAATATATTTCAACTAAATTATTTATTAATTATTTTTTAAACGATCTTGCTCACAAGCTAAAGAGTCGTCAGGGTTGGCTTGAGCCTGGCTTTTTAGCTCATCGAGCTTAGTTCACGATCCACTTATCGAGTCCAGCCTGAGCTGACTCACAAGCCGGCTTGACTCATTTACACCGCTAGATGTAATGAAGAAAAGACTGACGTTTTTTAGAAAGCATAGTGAGGGCTGATAAGTTGACCCAATTTAATAATAATAACAAAGATATACTAAAATAGTCTTCTTTTTTTAAAAAATAAAAATATTCACCATATTTACATATGAATAATAAATAGTTAAACTTATAACATGAATAAAAAAAGGTTTATGCTCACCTTGTATCTTTTTAGTGTTAAAACATAGTAAGAACTTAATTATGTATACAAATTGAGCACTATTTAATATTGATTCATCAATTATGCAACTGTCCGATTTGGTAAGCACAGTTGACCAATTACTATATATATATATATATATATATATATATATATATATATCGTGTGTGTGCTCCTTGGCTCATTGGTTGCGGCCTTTGATGCAAGTCCCGCTGGTCAAGGGTTCAAATCTCACTCATTACGGGTGGATTTGAATAGCACACTGAACTAGAAGGGGGTTCGCTCCTTGGTCAGTTCTACTTATGGGGTTGATCGGCAATCTCCGATCGTCGATCAATCTTTAATATTAATATATATATATATATATATATATATATATATATATATATATATTTGAAGCAAAAATATATTAAATAGAAGAGTTGATACATCTAACATGAGGGATCATAATTAAATCCCCATGTAATAGAGAACTAAAAAAAGGAAAGGATGAGACATCAGAACTACAAACTATATTAAAGGAAGAAGATGCAGTAGAAGCAAGCCAATTTGCAGTGCCGATTCCCTTCTTCGTAGATGTGAGACCAAATAATATGCTTGGAAGAAGCAATAACCTCGATCTTTTTAATCCATATATGAAGGAACCATGGTATAGCAGATTTCGTGTCGAATCAGTAAGAGAAGCAATGAATCAAGTTCAAAATGAAGAAAATTTAAGTTCATTTTTTCAAGCAATTTTCAATCCCCAAAAAACAACAATTATTTCGCATTCTAGTGTAGAACAAGCCATGACAAGGGCAAGAAAGAACCAAAGACATTGTCCTCTAAAATCCCCGCAAAGTCCTCCAATACCAAGCAGAATTAGCTTTTAGGTCGCCATCCGTATTAATTTTCAACCAAGGATGCATAGGAGCCTTCCATTGTACTAAAACAATTTGCCTTTTCATATGAGTCCTAGAAGGAGTAATAAAATTCTGCAGGTTGTTAAGATAAGACCAGCAATTCCGAATAATAGATTGAGAAGAGAAAGAGATATTAAGATGTTTAACATCATTTCGAGCCAACCAGATGAACCAGAATATAGTCAAGGGAGTGTAGTAGTAAGAACCATCTTTCCAATCCTGCCAACAAGCCTCAATAGAAGACCACACAAAAAATTTTCCATTCTGTTCTAATCTGGATAGAATCTCCTTCCAGATGTGCTGAATTCTATTGCAATTAAGGAAAATATGGAATAAAGATTCCTCGTCAAGATGACAAAAAGGACAAATAGAAGGACCTCTAATACCTTTAAGCTTCAAAATATCATCGACTGGGAGTAGCTTCTTAAATAATTTCCAACAAAAGAAGGACATAGATGGAGTGATAAATTTATTCCATAATTTAGTACCCCAATCATTTTTATGCCAATTGAAGCAAGAGTGATAAACAAATTTAGAAAAACTCGAGTAGATGAATTCTTAGGTATTAATCTATCCTTTCCGAAGAACTCGAATAGGAATTGATAAAATCCTGTTAATAATTTCAGGATTAAGATGATGTTAAGCATTTCGTAATTCCATTTATGCTCTTTCCAAAGAATCAACAACAATCTTAATATTAGAAGAGGAATTATAATGATTTGATAAGGATTCATCATACAACCACTTATCAAACCAAAAATTAATTTGGCCATTTCCAATATCCCAAGTAAAGAGATCTTCAGCCTTCAATCTAATTTTAAGCAACTCCTTCCAAGTTCTAGAATCACCCACTTTATATTGAACTCGAGTAGGATGAGTATTATAACAATATTTACCATGCATAAATTTAGACCAAAGAGAATCATTAGCTCGAATTTGAGCCACTCGTTTACAATAGAAGGAATAGCTTAGGTGATGAAAGCTTTTAAACCCAAGACCACCACAATCAACGATCTTGCACAATTTATCCCAATTTGTCCAGATGCATTTGTTTGTGATTACCTTCCCATAAGAATTTGTTGAACATAACAAAAATTAATTTCGAGTACTCTTCTTCATTCTGATCATTTGAAGGATGTAAAGGGGAAAAGATGTTAGAACACTTTTAAGAAGAGTAATTCTTCCCCCATTAGATAAAAACTTGTTAGACCAACGAGTTAAGTTGTGAAGATATCTTAGCAACAATATCATCAAAATGGCATAACTTCCTTCTTCCCTTAATCAGTGGAAACCCCAAATACAAGAAAGGAAAATGAGCCTCTTTAAAGCTGGTGAAATCAGCAATCCAATTTTTAATAGATATGCCGATTTTAGATCCCGCTAGGAATCGACATTTAGGTTTGTTGAAGAGCATACCGTAAACACTTTCAAACATAGCCAAAGTTTTCATTAAACATTTAATGGATTGCTTACTTCCATTAGAGAACATAATGACATCATCAGCATAGGCAAGATGGGAAATTAGTTGTGAAGATCTATGCCGAAATTCGAGTATATGGATGAGACCGTCGAATTTGATTTAACATCTTGGATAGATAATCAAAAGTTAGAATGAAAATGTAAGGTGACAATGGATCACCTTGTTTAATACCTCTACCGAAGAGAAAAACCATGACACTTCCCATTGATCATAACACTATAATGATTATTGGTAAGCCATCTAACAATCAAATTACGTAAATCAGCTTTGAACCCCTTGCCTCCAATACATCAATAATGAATTTCCAACTTATTGTATCAAAAGCTTTGGCCAAATCCAATTTAAAAATAATGTTGGAGCCTCTACACTTTCTATCCAGATCGTTAAAAGTTCTTGAGCCAAAAGCACATTATCACTAATACTTCTCCCTTTTAAGAAAGCAGCTTGATTTTCCGAAATTAAATCTTCCAAGCAATGGTTGTAATCTAGCCACCGAATCTTACTTATGATCTTAGAAAAGTTGAAGACTCCCACGCTTGATACAACTGTGTCATTCAAGCTTCTATACTTTTAGAGTCACGATATCACTCAACCTTTCTAAGGGAGATTTCGATCGGCTCCCGGCATCGTGTTATCGGCAAGAGATTCCGATGGAAACTCATCCCACATCGCTCTCATCATGAATGTCTGGTCATATCTCCCCATCTCGGCTTATAGGTCAGATCCACATCTACGGCCCATTATAACAACACCTCTTGTTACTCAAAGACATTCCCGCAGATGTTATAATTCCTCTTCCTCAATGCCGGCGATAGTTGTCGTTATACTCGTGGCTGACACGATGGACAATGGTTCGTTTCACTCGTTATCAAGCCCGAAAATGTTGATAAGGGTTGTTTTGAGGAGCGTCAGCGTGTCGACTCAGCCAGATGCGGTCACTGCCCCTTCTTCATCGGGGGTGGACATACTATCTTCTCGTGCTCTAACTACCGTGGAGAAGGCTCAATTCCCCTCTGAGGTGATGGAAGATAGGGATGAAGCAAACAAGCAAAGTCAGAGGATGGAAAAGTTGTCTCCTATTACTAACGAGGAAGAATTAGAGCCAAACACAAACCACCTTACTGATATTAATCATTTGCATGTTCTTGACAACTCTTTAATCGTGGTAGAACGACACACGTTGAGAGGGTAACATACTCAAGTATCGAAGACCGCCTACACAAACACCTGAGGCCCACCGCCGAGAATCGCCTTTCCTTCTACTTGATTCGACCGACTACTTCGTATAAGAATGACAAGTTGAATTACCGGCGGAGGAGGAAGGTTGTGGGCACTTTTCAACTTGGAGACTTAATGGAAAATACCTTGCTCACTTTGGAAATGGCACAACACTTCAACAGTTTTCGTCCGGATCCACCCAAGAACTGCAGGACGACGCAGTTGCATCACCACACCCATGTACACTTGTTATTTGCATGGTTTTCTTTTGCTTATGTCTTTTGTAACTTTTTTGTTGGTTATCTTTGACACTCAGACAGTATGGGTAGGGTACCATCTATTGGGCCCCTCTCTACAACTTTTAAATATATTCTTTATTTTAATATTACTCAAATTTCTGTGGCTTTTTCTTAATAAATAAATAAATAAATAAATATATATATATATATATATATATATATATATATATATATATATATATATATATATATATATATATATATATATGAATAAAATCGAGATGCAGGAAGAGGATGGCGACCTCGTTTCCATCTAACCCCGCCCAAGGTTTTCGCATTTCGATGGTGACTTTCAGGCGATCCGCCGGGCTACTTCCTCCGCGACCTCAACTCGGTGACCTTGACTCCAGAGTTCGCTCGCTGGTTTTGGTTACGTGTACGGGCCGTCATAGATATCGACAAGAAAGGCCGAATTTCTTTCACGGTTCACTAGTGAAATTCCTTTCTCCTTCTTCTCGCATCTTATTCTTCCTATCGGATCGTTTTGCAATTTTGGAGTTTTGTCAGTAGTTCGGGCAATTGGGATTCCCTATTGCTTTTCTGCGTACCTTGGGAAATGGCTCGGAGTTATGCCGTCGTACCTGGGGGTTTCGTCTCCTGGATCAAGTAGCCAATCATGCTTCTTTCCCATGCTTTTCATGATGCTCTCAGTTAGGGGTGATTATACCTTCATTAGAAAGTAGGAAATGAAGAAAGGTAAACTCCGTCTGCTCCTCATCGAGGTAGAAATTAATACTTCCGATCGCTTCGTCATTATTATCTAGTTTCTGGAAATGTTCATATTTTTTGGCTTCAAGTTTCGATTATTAAAAATATTTTGATTCTCTAAGGCTCACTGATAGCTGGAAGGTTGGTTCACTAGATGGCTGTCATATTCTCATCCAACTCTCTACTAATGTAGATTATACTCAAATTTTTTGCTCAAAAAATTCTAAAGATTGATAATCACATTATGAATATTTTAAAATGGATCGTGGATTTCGATCCTAAATCAGAATCCCATATTATCCCCGTTTTGGTTAAATTTCTAGGGCCCAAGGTGCATCTTTTCCATTATGAAATCATTTAAACTCTTGCAACAGCCTTTGACATACCGGCGAAGGTCGATATCTAACACTTTATACGTACATACCATCTGAAGCTTGTGTGCTTTGCTGAAAAGCAAGACATCACTCAATCTTTTCCAGAGGCCGTTCGGATCGTCTCTCATCATGACTAATGGCAAGAGATTGTGATGGGACCTCATCCTCAATATTTCTCTCACTACGAAATGTTCTTACTACAAATTTTCGTCATAAGTCACACATCCCCAACTACGCCCACTCGTAATTTCTCCTCATGTTTCTCAAAGACAATCATATCAAGTATGAGCTCCAGATCGTGTTAATGTATATGTTCGTTCGTTGATGACATCTTCTTCCCTCTGCCCTGCGATTTCGTCTATGGTGGAGGCGTGCAAAATGGTGTTATTACACTGTTTCCACAACATTATTAGGATCGAGATGAGGCTCATGCTCTGAGGTGAATGATGTTGTCACCGCACCTTAGGATAGTTCAAAGAGGTTTCGCCAATGTTACAGAGGAAGATTTTGACTTTAACACAACTTATGTTGTTGGTATTTAATCATGCATGGTCAATTTACTCTTTATCACTTAATTATTCGTCGAGAGGCAGAATATTCCAAAGTATCGCGTAATATACTTCACGAACATCGGGAAACTATCATGCGATCGACTTTCCGTTCACCGATGCTACACCCGACGAATGAAATAATACACCGGTTTTCCGAAGAAGAATGACAAGTCTACACTTCTGGAGGAAGAAGGCTAATGGACACTATTCACTCGAGAATTAATGGACGAAACTCGATCACCGACAATGGTACAACACTCTAATCCGATATCTAGATCCGCCTGTAAAGGACCCGATATGCGCACCCAAACCGCATCACCTGGCGTACGCTCGTTATCTCGCATGTTTGCATTTTTTTTTTCGAGTTTTTTGTTTCCTTTTACCGGGGTTTTATTGTTTTGGCACTACGCAGCCGCCTTTACTCTGCCCTCTCATACTATTTTTTGTATCCTTTTTATTTCAATATAATTAGCCCTAGGGCTTTTATATATATATATATATATGGGAAAAGAGCAACTCGTGACTCTCTACGTGTTAATATAAAAGAGGAGGTACAAAATGAGGAAGGGGATGTGGATTCCCAAATCTAAAAAGTCCCCAAAAAATGCATGTGTACTCATCCCTAGGGTTCCACCTCCTGCAAGACAAACTCATGCAAAAAATTATCCAACCAAAAATACATGTATAAAAGACATATGCAAGTATACCTAAGAAGATGCCTGTATACCCCAAAATTCCGTAGAGGAAAAGCAACAGCCATGAAATAAAAATTGCTAAAAATCGTTGGAGAGCATCTGAGAACTTACAACAGAGATAGCAGATGTCATCGATAGTGCCCCCCCCCCCCCCTCCCCCCCTCCTAAAAAATTGCCAAAAACTGTTGGAGAGCATCTGAGAACTTCCATAGAAGACAAGAAAATGAAGTCCGTAGTCGCTACAGTAGAGGGCAGCTGCACGCCGCGCCCACAGAGATTCAAGAAGTTCGAAGAGCTACTCTCACAAGCAACGCAACGAAGAAATAAGAATCGCCGTATCCGTAAGATGTTAACAAAACTAGCCGCGGACCAGCGCGACGAGACAGCTTGCTAATGCCGACACATACACTTCGAGGACACCGGCTCACCGGAACTCGAAGAAAGGAGGCCAGCCTCCTAGATAACAGAAAGGACCGTGGAAATCCCTGTAAGATCGAAGAAAGAAGGCTACCACGCCACCGGATAGAACCACAAGTGATGCATGACCTTGTTGCAGAGCAACCCCGGGGATGTCCCGACTGTGCATCATCCCCGAGGAGCCGAGGTATGCGTGAGAACGCGAAGGGATTGAACCGTATATCCCACAATATGTCACAAGGCCTCGCCATCCGCAGATCATTCCGGAATACGAGCCGGAGAGAATGAGAATGTTGAAAAGAAAACCTTTGAATACTTCGAGAGAATTAAAGGTAGAAGAATCAATATACTAGAGGGCCTCGAGCTACATACCGACGTATTCTCCGAGTATGAACAACAGAAAATCGTGGATTGTATCCGGGATTTGAAAAGAATGGGCCGAGCAGGCCGCCTAAGGGAAAATACCTACTCAGAACCCCGGAGATGGATGCCGTGGAAGGGAAGAATCACAATACAATGCGGATGCCGCTACAACTTTGTCGAAGACAGAAGGGAAACCCACCGGAATACTCCGTCATGGGCAAGTAGATCCGATGCCATTAGTCATCAAGAGAATGGTAAAGAGATTGATAACATGGAGGGTACCGCCACAGATTGCATACCCAATAGCTCGCATTATCAACATCTACAAACAGAGGTGATCGCATACCCCCACATATAGATCACCACGACTTCGTCGAGCCCTTCGCACGCCTCTTTCCCGAACGAGTGTGACATCATGTTCGGATCCGACCTCCGGATCAGTAGGCCCGGGTGAGTTCCGAGGGCCGTTGAAGATACCTTTACCGGTAGGTTCCGTCATGATACCGAAGGGCAACGGAGCGTATATCGCTAAGCATTGCATACCGTGAGTACCAGATGAAGCGGATCTCGCTACTTTCGTGAGAATGGATGACAGGAAGACACCTTACCATTTCCAACCGTACCCGTAGCTAGAGAACCTCCGGCCTTACGAGCCGTGAGTTACATGGGAGATATCACACCTCCAACGTACATCCACTCAGCATCCTCGCCAAGGATGGCTTGGAAGGTGATGTTATTAACCATGTACCCCACTATTCGTACATGGATTTTTGATAGATGCTTCTTTCGATGGATCGACAAAGATCATACACAATCCGTTTCGAGTCTACATGGATTGTATGAGATGTATTCCGCATCGAGTTGTATGATGTATTTTCAACATGATTGGAATGAAAGTGACCATGTCACATTTTTGGCCTTCACCTCTTTTGTGCAAATTGATTGGGAAACGCCATTAAAGTTAAATGAACTTCGAACAAAGAACATAAAAGAAATAAAAAAAGGGATAAAAGAAAACTTTCTAAAAAAAAATCTAAAAAATGACGAACACCAAATTCACATGAACATTAAATAAACGATAAAATAAAATTTGAATCATTAAAAGATAAACGAAATCAACATAAATGTTAAATCAAATCACAAATCAAATTCTCAATCAAATTCCAAATCCACTCTCGATCAAATTTCAAATTTGATCTTTCCAAATTTCAAATCAAATTCTCAACCGAATTCCAAATCCAATCTCGATCAAATTTCAAATTTGATCTTCCAAATTTCAAATCAAATCTTAAATCAAATTTCAATCGAGTTCAAACTCATCCTTCCAAATTTCGAATTCGATCTTCCGCATCTCAAATCAAATCTCAATCAAATTCAAACTTTGGGTCGAGGATTTTACATCCAAGACCGCACCGCTTTAGGATTCTTCCCTATCGACCGAAATACATCAAATTCAAACTTTGGGTCGAGGATTTTACATCCAAGACCGCACCGCTTTAGGATTCTTCCCTATTGCACTGAAATACATCAAATTCAAACTTTTGGGTCGAGGATTTTACATCCAAGACCGCATCGCTTTAAGATTCTTCCCTATCGCACCGAAATACATCAAATTCAAACTTTTGGGTCGAGGATTTTACATCCAAGATCGCACCGCTTTAGGATTCTTCCCTATTGCACCGAAATACATCAAATTCAAACTTTTGGGTCGAGGATTTTACATCCAAGACCGCACCGCTTTAGGATTCTTCCCTATTGCACCGAAATACATCAAATTCAAACTTTTGGGTCGAGGATTTTACATCCAAGACCGCACTCGCTTAGGATTCTTCCCTATCGCACCGAAATACATCAAATTCAAACTTTTGGGTCGAGGATTTTACATCCAAGACCGCACTCGCTTTAGGATTCTTCCCTATCGCACCGAAATACATCAAATTCAAACTTTTCGGGTCGAGGATTTTACATCCAAGACCGCACCGCTTTAGGATTCTTCCCTATCAGCACCGAAATACATCAAATTCAAACTTTTGGGTCGAGGATTTTACATCCAAGACCGCATCGCTTTAGGATTCTTCCCTATTGCAATCGAAATACATCAAATTCAAACTTTTGGGTCGAGGATTTTACATCACCGCAAGTTCTTCCCTATTGCCGAAATACATCAATTCTGTCAGGATTTCATCCAAGCCTCTTGGATTCTTCCCTATTGCACCGAAATACATCAAATTCAAACTTTTGGGTCGAGGATTTTACATCCAAGACCGCACCGCTTTAGGATTCTTCCCTATCGCACCGAAATACATCAAATTCAAACTTTTGGGTCGAGGATTTTACATCCAAGACCGCATCGCTTTAGATTCTTCCCTATTGCACCGAAATACATCAAATTCAAACTTTTGGGTCGAGGATTTTACATCCAAGACCGCACCGCTTTAGGATTCTTCCCTATTGCACCGAAATACATCAAATTCAAACTTTCAGGGTCGAGGATTTTACATCCAAGACCGCACCGCTTTAGATTCTTCCCTATTGCACCGAAATACATCAAATTCAAACTTTTGGGCTCGAGGATTTTACATCCAAGACCGCACCGCTTTAGGATTCTTCCCTATTGCAATGAAATACATCAAATTCAAACTTTTGGGTCGAGGATTTTACATCCAAGACCGCATCGCTTTAGGATTCTTCCCTATCGCACCGAAATACATCAAATTCAAACTTTTGGGTCGAGGATTTTACATCCAAGACCGCACTCGCTTTAGGATTCTTCCCTATTGCACCGAAATACATCAAATTCAAACTTTTGGGTCGAGGATTTTACATCCAAGACCGCACTCGCTTTAGGATTCTTCCCTATCGCACCGAAATACATCAAATTCAAACTTTTGGGTCGAGGATTTTACATCCAAGACCGCACCGCTTTAGGATTCTTCCCTATTGCACCGAAATACATCAAATTCAAACTTTTGGGTCGAGGATTTTACATCCAAGACTCGCATCGCTTTAGGATTCTTTCCCTATTGCACTCGAAATACATCAAATTCAAACTTTTGGGTCGAGGATTTTACATCCAAGACCGCACCGCTTTAGGATTCTTTCCCTATTGCACTCGAAATACATCAAATTCAAACTTTTGGGTCGAGGATTTTATATCCAAGACCGCATTGCTTTAGGATTCTTTCCCTACAGCAATGAAATACATCAAAATCAAACTTCGAGGTTAAGGATTTTACATCCAATACCGCATTGCTTCCGAGATCTCTCCTCATTGCAATGATTCAATCCAATCAATTCAATTTTCTTTCGAGGTCGAAGATGTTACATCTAAAACCTCGTAATTCCAATTTTCATTTCAAATCAAATCCCTCAAATTAATTTTGACAAACTTCAATCTAAATCGAAACTCCAAACTAAAATCTAAGTTCACACGTCAAACTTAAACTAAAACAAAATGAAATCTAAATTGAATTCCCCGCATCATGTGATTTGGGATTCACCTCTTTTTTTCCTTTCCCGCCGAGAGTTCGTGAATCTCCAGCTTCGTAGATATACTTGCTACTCCCCACGGAAACTCTTCTACTTCGTCCTAAGTTCGTCACTGGACATCTCGTGTTGGCTTTGTTGATCGCTTCGGTCAACACCAATACGCGCGGTGTGCTCCGTCACCACCACACCTATCGGGGGTCCATTTGTCGACCTCATTTTCGATGAGGTCTTCTCTTCTTCTCTTTAGTACTTAGAATCTAGCCTTAGCTTTTCCTTCGACCGTCTTAGAGGATTAGAATCGGGACCCACCTTTTAGAAATTCAAACCACTTCTTAACTCCCCGCAAACTCTACAAACTCGATTGTAGACCCCTAATCACCTAGTAGGGTTGAAATCAAATGTGAAAGTTTAAAGGATGAGTTCCTATAGGACTCTTCGGGCCTTAGGATCGCCTCAGCGGCCTAGTCCGGTGAGGGGCCGACTTACACACACACTACACTTATACACTACACTTTCACATACCTCCTAAAACTACACCCATACCTAACTCGACCTCCCGACTCATGTAGGTGATTCACATGGATGGTCCTTAACCCCTAAGCCCTCGCTAAGAGGTTGGGAACAACATAGTGAATGCCTCAAATGGGTCCCTTCATGGCTCATATGGGCTTGATATGGCTTCATGGCTCAACCAAAATGACTTCTTTCCACTTACATCCACCCAATCTTCAATTTCCCAAATTTTCAATTTTTGACCCCCGGACCCTACACCCGCTTAACCTACCCAAAACCCCCGAAATTACCCAAATTTCTCAAAATTTCCAAATTATCCAAAATTCTCCAAAATCATTCCCAAACATTTCCACATCACTTAAATTGATCATCCATACCCAAAAATACCAAAAATTCCAAGAAAACCTCCCAATACCCTCCAAATACCCAAAATACCCTTCGACCCAAAAATCCAAAAATTCAGAAAATTCCCAGAAAATTCCAGAAAATCCCAAATATTCCCAATTTCATTTTGTCCAACTACACCATGGGCCAATTTTGTCAATTTACCCTACTTTTGTCAAAACCCCCAATTTGACCCATTTTAACCCAAAGTGAACCCAATGTTAAACCAAACCTACCCAATTGACCCCAATTTTGGTCCAATTCAATTCTAAACTTCAATTCAACATCCCCAACACCAATCTAGACCAAATCCAAGTCCAATTTGATTGATATTTGGATCCAATTTCACTTTTGGCCTTAAAGCCCAATTTGGACCCATGACCCAAACCTAACCCAAACTCACCCAATTCAACTCCAATTAACCCCAAACCTTTTCTAAATCTTCCTTAACATTCCCACAAACAAAACACTAACATGATTTGCCCAAAATTTAGACCCAAATCCCACTCAAATTCAACCCAAAGCTAAAAGGCCCATTTTCGACCTAAACCCAAACCTAACCCAAATGAGCCCAAACCCCAAAATCAAAGCCCAACCAAAGTCAAAACCTCTTTGAAACACTCCCATAAACATTTCTCAACATTGATTTTACATCAATTTCAACCCTAGCCCAACATTGGCCCAACTTGGCCCACTTTCACCCATATAGGCCCACTTACCAAATAAACCCAAATTCAAACCAATTCAACTCCAAATCACACCAAATCGACTCCAAGCCCTTCATAGAACATCCCTAAACCAATTATGACATTTATTTGACAAAGTCCTTCACAAAATCTTCACCCAAATGCCCATCCTAAAATCAAAAAGCCCATTCCCCTTAAACTTTCCTAAAAGCCCACTTCACCACATTCAAAAGCCCAAATCCATCCAAAGCCCACATGGCACTTTCCCTCATCATCCATTTAATCAAAATCACCCCTAAGTTTCAAAATCATCAATTAAACCATTCCAAATCAAGCTTCATGCAAATTTTCACCAAAATATCCAAAATTCTTAAAACCCATTTTTATGAAATCGACCCAACCTTTTCCCAAGCCAAATGGAGCCATGAAGCCATGCACAAGCCATATGCAAGCCATGAGCAGCCACTTTACACATCACCATGTCATTTTTGGCAAAAGGAGGGAGTCCTTTAATGATTCCCTTAAGGGTGATTTAGCCACTTCCATGACTCCACTAAACCATGCTTAAGCTTAATCGTACTTGGATGGTGACCCTTCCCCACTAATTAAGCCGACCTAAACCACTTTATCTTCAGCCCAAGCTAGCCATGGGAAGGTGCACCCAACCCATTTGCATGGGTCGACCAAAATGAGCCAAAATGACCCCTTCCCCTTTCTACTTTGATTCAACCACTTTACACATGTCAAACCTCAATCGAATGCACCAAACCCCAGCCCCGACCCACCCGAACAGATGGTGACCAACGCCCGGCCGGCCAGCCACCAGGCCGCCGGAAAACACCATGGCCGAGAGCTCACATGTGAGCCCAACTTGAAATTCTCACCCGCCGAGCCGCCCCATCCCCACGGGCCATCGGAGCCGTTCTTCTCTGCAAAGAGCAACTGATCCCCAACCCTAACACTCCCCGGGAGGCCCTCCACCCTCTCCTATTTAAACACCACCCCTCTCGGCCATGAGAGGTGCCGAAAACAAACCTTAAGGAAACTCGCCAAAATTGTTCCGTACTCCTCCCCATACACAGAGCACTTGATCCCCAGTGAGATCCCCCTGCCATTTCTTCTCTCGCGAGCTCAATTTCGTAGTCGAAATTCCACCCAAAACCAGGACACTTCTCCACAGTGAGCCAATCCCCAAATCGATTGGTTCTACACCTTCACCGTACCAAGGGAAGGTGTCCACCAAAGAAAGCCCCATCTCCAGTGCCACCCAGCTTGCTCCAACCTCCAAGCTTTGTGATCGGGCTTGGTCGAAATCACATCTAGACAATTCACTGCACCGGAGACTTCATCTGGAGCTTGCTGGGATCCAATCGAAGGTGCAACAACTCTCAGATCGAAGCCACACTTCTCTGAGCAAAGGTATGAACTAATTCTTCATCCCGAGCTTCTGGAGATTCTCCATTTCGAATGCTTTAATTTCAATGCATGATAACCGTATAGATGTGTTCGTCTCTTCAAGACGAATCCATAGAGCATAAGAACATGAAAATCCATCGAGTATCGAGTGAGATCTAGTGGATTTAGTGTGGACGGCTCTCGGCGAGGACGCTCGGGACGATGAACGGATGCCGTCCATTCAATACACGCGCGGGCGGACGGCTCGCATGGCGTCGGACCGTGAGACGGAGCGAGAACCGCGGGCCCCGAAGCGCCGACTCGGATGGCGGCGTCGAATGGGAGCGCGACCACGCGGCGTTTCGGAGATGCCGAGGATGACGTCGGCGCCGCGTGGATAAATAGAAAATTAGGGGTATTTTCTATTTATTTAATTCCCTAAACTTCAAAAATTCATATCTTTGTGTAGAAAAATCAGAAAAATAAAATAAAAATACCCTCTCGCTTCAAGTGAACAGAGGAGAATAATGTGGAAAAGAAATCATTTAATTTCATCAAGTATTTTATTTTTTATAATTTATTTACTCTCTGCATACTTTTAATTCTCCATGCATGTATACAATTCACCATGGCATGAGACCATATGGCTTTTAAGCCTCCGAATTTGGGAACATTCCCTGAATTTTCCAAAGTCAGAGGCCATCCCTATAAAAAGTTATTGATTTTTCAAATTCATGTTGCTGTTTTGAGTATTTTAATTCTAATAAATAGCATGTTGTGAAATAAATTCTAGGAAAATTTGAGGATGTTTCTTATGACCAAAGAACCCTAGGAAAAATAGGTTTTGAGTTAGTTCATTTAAAACAACCCTAATTAGCTTAAACACCCAAAATAGGTCTCTAATTAATTAGAGTTAACCATGCATCAAATTGACTTGAAATCAATTCTCCACTGACCTTTAGGATCAGAGGAAACCATCATAAAAATTTGAAGTCAATCGGACTTAGTTAGCCCCACTAATCGGGTTGATTAAGCCACTTAGTCATTTTAAACTTTAAAAATTCATAACTTTCAAAATACTTTTCAAAAATTCACCAAATTGGTTTTGGAGCCTCTCTGATATCAGGGGAATTTAAGAAAATTAAAATTTCAATTTTCTAAAAAAGTTGATTTTTAATAATATTTTAATATTTTTAATAATTAAAAAATAATAAAAATCACAAAAATAATAAAATTCACCAAAATGTCACATTTTGAATTTTAATCACTTAGGAACAAATCCCACATTTTTCTTAGGTCTATTTAGTGAAATATTAAATTTTAAAGCCCTAGGGTAATTTTAAAATTAAAAAAATGTATTTTCTAGCATTTTCACTAAAATAATTATAATAAATCATAGAAAAATCAGAAAATTGCAAAATTTGATTCTCTGATTTCCTTGATATCAGAGAGATTTTTGAAAAATATAAAATTCATTTTTCAACATTTATTTTATTTTTAAATTAATTAACACTCCAAAACTTAAAATAATTATAATAAAAATAATATAATTCAAAAAATCACCAAAATTGGTCCAAGTGGTCCTCTGGTCATTAGGAATGTCCCCTAATTTTCTTAAGGACAGAAACTTTCCCTTGGTCATGTTATTAAATTTTCCTTGGAAATCTCTATTTTCCACCAAAAATAATTATATAAATAAATTAAATACATAAAAATCACATTTTCTCCTCTCATGTCTTTATCGACATATGAGTGAAGTCACATAAAAATTTCAAGTTCATTTGATTTCAATTTAGTGAGTTATGAGATTATTAAGCTTAAAGGGTAAAATGGTAATTAAAATCTTTAATCCTTAATTAAAACTTTTAGGTTTAAAAAAAAATTAACAAGTAAAATATTTGATCCTCTTTCGATTTGGATGATTGAAATTTAAATAATTAAAGGGTAGAAACCCATTAAACAATTTTAAAATGATTAAACTTTAATTAAATAATTGATTAAATTTGGAAGAATAATAAAATTCGAATTATTAAAATAAGGATATTATTAGGAAGAGATTTATTCTTTAATTTAAAAAATCCCTAAATTAATCATCTCATTAATATTCAATTCTTAATTAAAATGATAACTCAAATTCAAAACATTAAAATACTTAATCATTAAACTAAAATTAAATTATTAAACTCTTTTAAAAAAAAAAATTTCAATTAAAATTAAAAAAATAAAATTAAATTAAAAATTAAATTAAATTAAGTAAATTAAATTAAATTAAATTAAATTAAATCAAATTAAATTAAATTAAATGAAATAAATTAAATCAAATTAAATTAAACTAAATTAAATCAAATCAAATGAATTAAAATTAAATTAAATTAAATTAAATTAAATTAAATTAAATTAAATTAAATTAAATTAAATCAAATTAAATTAAAATTAAATCAAATCAAATTAAATTAATTTAACATCTAATCAAACTAAATTGAATTAAGTTAAATTAAAATTAAAACTCAATTAAATTAAATTAAATTAAATTAAATTGAATTAAATAACAACACCTAAAACAGAAAGAAATTAAATATAAAGCAACTTGAACACTATTCTAAATTTAAACCCTTTAACTTAAATCAAATCATTTGAATACCAATTTACCCTCGAAAGTTTTAGTTATCATAACTCCTAAACGAACATTAAATGAAATGTTACTTCACTCATAGGATATTCAAATGTCCTAGTTCACTGAGCAAGATAACAACAAAACTTGAATTCTCGGATGATTAATTCATTTGTATAATTAAACCCATTTGGACTTAAAACAATCCTAGAAATATTGAAAAGATGTTTAAGACTATTCTTAAGCACTTTCTCAATATGATAGGACATTTGTAAGAACAATTGGACTTAATTGTTCTTTGATGAAGAAAATCGTCCTTAAACCAAAACACAAGGAATCTAGACGTCATAGGAAATGACTAGCTATAGGATTAGGAATTTGGTAGAAAACCATAACCCTTACCTTAGCTTTACCTAGGATCTTGCTTAAATATTCTAATTGTGTTTTAAGTGCAGCTGGATGACGGGAAGACCCTCCAGTACGCTTTTATTTTATTGCAATTTACTTTCTTGCAATTTACATTATTGCAATTTATTTAACCGCATCGCACTTACTTTTCTCGCATGATAAACAATCTGTTGCATGAAAACTCACACCTTTAGGATAGCTCCTAAAACCGAAACCAAAACTAAGTTAAAAGTCATTGCAAGATAAAATTCACCGTCACAACATTTCAAAATATAAAATAACTCAAAATTTAATCACAAACAGAACACAAAACTACAATTACAACTAAATTAAAACGTCCCGTTGGATGATCGGGAATACCTCGGATGATGTAACCTACGTGTTGCTAACGGGATTTCCCACGGTCTAAATGAAAGTGTGGAACTCATTCAACTGAGTTTAGCAAATTCATCCGGACTAAGTGAATCCGATAAAAATAATGATGCCGAAGGATGGAACCGTGGGATCTTAACCGGTGTCGTTATAATCAACTTTAAGATTTGTTTTAATTAAAACGTAAAAAACACTTGGAAATTAAGATTTTCTCTAAACCAAAACACTTTTCTCATTCCTTGATTTATGACTTCTAAAACTAAACCTTCGCAACAACAAGGAGCTCGGAGCATGGTGGGCAGCACGGCCATCGTCATCAGCAAAACTCGAGTCTACTTCAAAAAAACTTTCCTAGAATTAAATAACCAAGCCATAGGATTTCGAGGTTGTTAGCCTAATGCAACATAAATCCTCAACCTCTTCGTTAGGCACTTGCATTGCAAATTAAGCCCTAACCGATCTTAGGATTCCGAGGTAGTCGTTTGGGTACGACATAAACCCTCACATCTTCAAGGCTATTTGTATGATTCTATCATATAAATATAAGTCCTAATTAATTAAAATTGGCAAAATCAAAACATTTAAATAAATATTAGGACTTTCCTAAATCCAAGCCAAATAATAGGATAGTCGGAAATTACCGAAGTCCGCTTCGAATCCGTGATTTCTCCTACCTTTCTTCCTTTGGTTTCCCAAAACAAAATGTTCCAAATTTGATCCATTCCCTATCGAAATTCCAAAATTCAATCCTCGAAAACTTAAACTTTGAAATCCTCGAGAGCGGAATTATTGATTATTATCGAGAGTTTTCTTAGGTGATTCCCGTCACTTAAGATGTAATTAACTATAGGGGCTTGCCCTTATAGGGAATTTTAAAGAACCTGTGTAATATAAACCCCGTTTAATGTTTTCATATTAAGCGGGGAATTTTGTCGGCTTATAAAATTGGTTCGCGGACCAAACGGATGTCACAAATCTTCTAGTTTATTTAATCGAGCCCCACCGTCAAGCAAGTGTGTCTATCTTTAGGGATAGATACACGGCTTGTGGTGCGGTGCTCGTTTATATAATCTATTTGGGATGTGAGATCGGTTTAATCTCATATCTTAAAATCTTCAAATTTAAAATTATTTTCAAAATCAAATACTACTTTCCAAAATTATTTATTTAAACTAAATTAAGAATTCGCTGACAATTTCTGTAGGCGACCCCTCTTCAAAACACAACACACCGACCTAAAAATATGCCGAAAATCTTCGATTTCTATAGTTCCGTATGAAAATATTTGAGTTATGGTGAAAGGTCCTAACCATCGAGACTTCAATTTTCCAGGAAATAATTTCAATCTAGTATTATATAGCAAAACTTCCTGTCCTGGTTCAAAATTTCTCTGATTAATCTTCCGATCATGCCATAATTTCATCTTTTTTTTATAAATCCGATCATTATCATATGATTCATTTCTTAATTCTTCTAATTCATTTAATTGTAGCAATCTCTTCTCACCAGCTTCTTTCATATTATAATTAAATTCTTTAATCGCCCAATATGCTTTATGTTCTAATTCAACCGGTAAGTGACATGTTTTTCCATATATAAGCTCGTAAGGAGTCATTCCAATCGGAGTTTTATAACCGATCCTATAAGCCCATAATGCGATTGTCTAATCTAATGTACTAATCTAACCTATTTGGGTTTACAGATTTTTCTAAAATACGTTTAATCTCACGATTGGATACTTCAGCTAATCCGCTAGTTTGTGGATGATAAGCAGTGGATATCTTATGAGTAATATTGTATTTTTCTACTAGTTTGTGAATGTATTTATTTCTAAAATGAGTTCCTCCGTTAGTGATAATCACTCTCGGCATTCCAAATCTAGTAAAAATATTTTTCATCAGAAATTTTGAAACACTCTTTAGCATCACACCTAGGTAAAGCTTGTGCCTCAATCCATTTGGAAACATAATCAACAGCTACTAATATATATGAGTTTCCAAATGAAGGAATAAAAGGTCCCATAAAATCTAATCCCTAAACATCAAAAATTTCAACTTCTAATATAAAATTTAGAGGCATTTCATTTCTTCTAGATATATTTCCTACTCTTTGACATTTATCGCAAGTTTTAATATATCTGTATACATCTCTAAATAGAGTAAGCCAGTAAAATCCAGATTGTAGAATCTTATAAGCAGTTTTATCAGCCCCAAAATGTCCTTCAAAATCAGAATCATGACATTTTTGAATAATTGGTTCAGTTTCTTCATAAGCTACACATCTTCTAATAATTAAATCCTTACATTGCTTATATAAATATGGTTCATCCCAAAAATAGGTTTTTGTATCATGGATGAATTTTTTCTCATTGTTGCAAAGTTAGCATAGGTGGTAAAATATTACTAACTATATAGTTTACTATATCAGCATACCATGGTATTTTCCATTCATTAATATTATATAGTTGTTCATCAGGAAAACTGTATATAATTTCATTTTCAATATCAGATAATTCATGATTTTCTCATCTTGATAAATGATCCGCAATTTGATTATCAGTTCCTTTCTTATTAACGATCTCAAAATCGAATTCTTGCATTAATAGCATCCATCTAATTAATCTTGGTTTGGAATCTTTCTTTTGCATTAAATATTTGATAGCAGAACAATCGGTATGCACGATACATTTTGTTCCAATCGGATAAGGTCTAACTTTATTAAAACCATATACTACCGCTAATAATTCTCTTTCAGAATCGTATAATTTATTTCACCATCATTTAGAGTTTTACTAAGCATAGTATATAACTTTAAAAATCTTTTCATATCTTCGCCTAAGAATCGCTCCTACAAGATAATCACTAGCATCACACATAAGCTCAAATGGTTTCTCCTGCTTAGGTGAAACTATTATAGGTGCCGTAATTAATTTTTCTTTTAAAAGTTCAAAAGCATTCAGCATTCGATCAGTAAATTCAAATTTCTTGTCATTTTCGAGAAGTTGGCATGTAGGTTTAGTAACTTTTGAAAAATCTTTTATATAGCGTTCGTAGAATCTAAGCATGTCCAAGAAAACTTCTTACCCCTTTTACGGTAGTTGGAGGTGGTAATTTAGCTATAACTTGAATTTTTGCAGTGGTCCACTTCCATGCCTTTTTCCGAAATTTTATGCCCTAATACAATGCCGCCAAAGAACCATAAATCGACATTTCTCCCAATTTAGAAATAAATTTGTTCTCTCACATACTTCTAATACTTTTTCAAGATGAGTTAAGCATGTGTCAAATGATGTTCCAAATACAGAGAAATCATCCATAAATACTTCTATTCCATTGTCAATTAACTTACTAAATATAGACATCATACATCTCTGGAATGTTGCTGGTGCATTACATAATCCAAAAGGCATCCTTCGAAAAGTGAAAGTTCCATAAGGACTAGTAAATGTAGTTTTCTCTTGATCCTCAGGAGCAATTTGTATTTGATGATAACCGGTGTATCCATCTAGAAAACAAAAATACTTCGTCCGGCTAATCTATCTAACATCCGATCTAGAAATGGTAAAGGGAAGTGATCTTTCCTGGTGGCGGTATTTAATTTCCTATAATCAATACATATACGCCAATCCAAGTAACTTGTCTTATAGGAATAAGATCGTTATTTTCATTGACAATGACGGTCACTCCTCCCTTCTTAGGAACACAGTGAATTGGGCTTACCCAAGCACTGTCAAAAATAGGATATATAATACCATTATCTAACCATTTTAAAATTTCTTTCTTAACTACTTTCATTATTGGGATTAATCTCCTTTGGGAATCAGTTTTAGGTTTATGTTCATCATCTAAAATAATTCTATGCATACAGATTGAAGGACTAATTCCTTTAATATCTGCTAAAGTCCAACCAAAAGTTTTTTTATATTTTTTTAATGTTTCTAAAAGTTTTTGTTCTTGAGATTCGTTTAATGTAGATGAAATAATAACTCGGTAAAGTTGAAGAATTACCTAAATAAGCATATTTCAAATGATCGTGTAATATTTTTAGCTCAAGTTCAGGAGGTTTAATAATTGATGGAACTATATTCTTGTCAGTGTTTTCAGTATTATCCAAAAATTTAAATTTTTCTTGAATATAATCTAATTCTTCATTATTATCTTCAATTAATTCAGTGTTTTCTTTTTCTAAATTATCTTTGTAATATTCCTTAAAATGTTCGCGTTGTAATTGTTCAAGTATTTCCATCCGAAAACATTCATCATCTTTTTCTAGCGCAGGATATTTCATTGATTTTGCAATATTAAAGGTAACTTTTTGGTCATTTACTCTCATAGTTAATTCTCCTTTCGAACATCAATCATAGCTTTTCCAAGTAGCTAAAAATGGTCTTCCTAAAATGATAGGAATTTCTTTATCTTCCTTCATATCTAAAACAATAAAATCTACTTGGAAGATAAATTTATCCACCTTTACTAACACATCTTCAATAACTCCCTTAGGATAGGTAATCGAACGATCGCTTAATTGAAGGGTTACCGAAGTAGGTGTAATTTTTCCTAATCTTAATCTCTTAAAAATCGATAGAGGCATTAGATTGATGCTTGCTCCTAAGTCACACAAAGCTTTTCCATAAAATTTTTCTCCTATAGTGCAGGTATAGTGAAACTACCGAGATCTTTCAATTTTTCAGAAGCTTCTTCGAATAATAAGCACTACACTCTTCACTAAGTGCGACTCGTTTCATTATCGTTGAATTTTCTTTTCTTATTTAGAATATCTTTCATAAATTTTACATAATTTGGCATCTGATCTAAAGCTTCGACAAAAGGTATATTGATTGTTAATTTCTTTAGTATTTCAAGGAATTTAGCAAATTGTTCATCTTTTTTATGTTGAGCTAGTCGTTGAGGAAATGGTGGTGGAGGTGTTTCAACAGAAATTTTCATAGGTATTAAAGGATGTTCCAAGTTCGAATCTTGTTGAATTGTTTCCTTTTCAATTTCCACTTCCTCATTTTCGCTTTTAAGTTCTTTTTGAATTTGAGGTTCTAATTCTTTTCCACTCCTTAGTTGTATTGCTTTAATTTGTTCTTTTCCTTGATCTTTAGGATTTATTTCCACATTACTAGGAAAAGTTCCAGGTGTTCTATTATTTAGTGCAGTAGCAATATGTCCAAGTCGAGTTTCGATATTTTTAATAGATGTTCCTTGAATTTGTAATTGATTTCCTTGAATTTGTAGTTGATTTCCTTGATTTTGTAGTTGATGACCCATATTCAAAATTAATTCATCCATAGATAATTTCTTATCTTTGAATTGTGGGTTATTGTTATTAAATCTAGGGGGTAATTAGGTTTATAGTTTGGATTTGCTTGATTAGGTTGATTCATCCATTGTTGATTAGATGTGTTATTCCAATTAAAATTTGGATGAGTTTTCCACCCAGGATTATAATAGTTTGAATAAGGGTTATTAGTTCTATTATTAATAGCATTTAAAGTTTCATAATTAGATTGAGATTTTATGATTTGTCCAGTATGAGTTTTCTTCTAAAGTAGGAGAGTAGTTCATTCCAAAATGATCTAATTTCTTAGATATAGCAGCAATTTGAGAAGCTAACATAGATATTGCATCGTTTTCATGAATGCCGGCTATTTTTTTCTGGATTTACTCTATCTCGCGAGCCATTGGAAATTATTTGTTGCCATTTCTTCGATTAGTGCATAAGCTTCATCAAATGGTTTAGACATTAATGAACCTCTAAGCAAGTAAGCATCGATGATCGATCTTAAAGATCCCACTAATCCATTATAAAAGGTTTGAATAATCAGCCAATGCAGTAGCGCATGATGTGGGCATTTCCTAAGAAGTTCCTTAAATCTCTCCCAAGATTCATTTATTGATTCTCCATCTATCTGACAAAAAGAAGTTATATCATTTCTAAACTTAGCAATTTTAGATGGTGGAAAATATTTGGATAGAAATTTTTGTGATAATTCTCCCCAAGTTTTAATAGATCCGAGTGCTAACGAATTCAACCACATTTTAGCCTTATCCCTTAATGAAAAAGGAAAAAGTCTAAGTCTTATAAGCATCGTCGTATACTCCTTGATATTTAAAAGTAGCACAAAGTTCTAGAAAACTAGCAAGATGTAAGTTAGGATCTTGAGTAGGTGAACCACTAAATTGATTGTTTTGTACCATTTGGATAATTGCAGGTTTAAGTTCAAATGAATTAGCAGGTACATCAGGGTTTTGAATAGTTAAATGAATTTCATCTGATGTAAGGTTGGCATAATCTCTTAATGGTCTTTGTTGGTTAATATTTTGAATTTCAGGAATATTCGTCATTTGTGTTAAATTTATAGTTTGTTTCTTTTGTTTTCTAATTCTTTTAATTGTACGCACTAATTCAGAATCGTAAAGTATTAAATTTTCGTGTCCAAATTTGCGCATACAATTTTAGAATGATATTAATTTATTATGATTATTTTAAAATAGTCTGTTACTTTAGTAAATTTTTCTTACTTTTCCAAGCAACGAGCGCCAAAAACTTCGACCCACAATTTTATATTATGATATTTTAATTTGATTGCAACGACGCCAAAAACTTGACCCCGCTATAATATATGTATAGAATTGTAATTGTTTATGTTGTGGATGCTACGCAAGTATACGTATCGTATCAAGTAATACAGGGCTCTAGTGGAGTCCTAGTTATCGATCCCACAGGGAAAGAGAAAATTAAATAACAGCTAATTTTAAAATAATAATAATAATAGTAATAATAATATAATATACAAAAATTTGGAATTTTAAATTTAAGCGCAATAAAGAAAACTAAGTATTTTAATTAGATTAACTAAGTAGAAAATTAGTACGAATTGCAAGTGCAGGAAATAAAACTAATTGCTAAATAAGTCTTAACTATTCAGAAAAAGTATCTTTCCCCCTGTTTAGAAATTTAAATGATTGATGAATTTAAATAGATAATGTTAAGGTATTGTGACAAATAGGAGCATTCCTATTCTTTACCCTTTGGTCCAGTGTAAAGAATATTGACCAATCCTATGTTTGATTACCGAATCCGCGGCTAGGCTCGGGAGGATACCGACCGCCACTTCGTAGCTCCCACGTTCCCTCGCCTCGAGGGCTAACATCTACACTTCAGCTCTCAAACAATAGGACCGAATTGAATATTTTAGTCTGTCACACTAGAATGCTCAATTCTACGCCCAGTGATATTATTTCCCTATTTATTTGCACCCTCCTTCCAAGGCTTTTGAATTTCCCCGAATATCATATGTAATTTTTACTATAGTTGATAATCAACATATTTTAACAAATCAAATGGCCATTTGAAAAGTAAATTAAGTTTTAAGTAAAAATTATCACAATTTATTAATATATAAAAATACTTCTATTTTTAGTTCATCAAATCACTTAATTTCATAACAGTGGAGAAAGACTAAATAAACTACTCGTAATGCATGGAAACTAAACTAATCATGGATTTCATTTAAAGTTAAAAACAATAAATACAAATACTTATCTTAATTTATCCCCGACGTACTCCTCGCAGTTCCTTTGACTCTTCCTTCCAGTACAACACGACTCACTAAAACTCACTAACTCACTAAATACTCACTAAAGACTCAAAATAACTCACTTATAACACTTAGAACACAAAAGATTGGACTTAGAACACAAAGACTGCACACAAAAATAACACACAAAAGACTTAATTTCGGCTTCTATATATAGAGGTAAGCAAAGGACCAAGAGGTGTGTAAGCATCTCTTCAAAAAGTGTCCAGGTTCAATGTATCTGCACCATTTGAACTAGCTCGCCGTCGGCGACGAACTACCTCGCTGTTGGGGAGGCTTCTAGAAGATCTTCAAACCGCTCTAGCTCGCTGTCAGCGGGATCGGGCTCGCTGTCAGTGAGACAGTTATAAATTCTTCAGAATTTTCTTCCTCGTGCCCTCGCCGTCGGCGGGCTCGATCTCGCCGTCGGCGACTCAGCACAAATTGCATGATTTTGCTCCAAATTTGCTCGTTTTTATGATTTTTGCTTTTATCACCTAAATTCTTCATTCCTGCAATAAAATAAAGTAAATACCCTTCTTTAAAGTGCAATTTCATCAAAAATAGGTATGAATTTCTTAATAAATTTTTCAGCGATCATTTACTCATATGTAATGGGTCGCATGGGTTATGTGTAACCCAAGTGAGGTCATCATGATGTCATTATTAGGTTTGGAATTTTGAAAATCATTTATTATGTCATAAATGGTGTCATATGTCCAAATTTCATTTTTATGGCTTTTTAATTATAATTCTATTTTTAATTAATTATGTAATTAATCAAAAATGTTAGAAATTATATTATTAGCCAATAAATTAATCAAAGTAATTTTGGATTAATTATTTGATTAATTTTATCATTTTTTATTCAAAATTGGGTATTTTGACCAAATTTGATATATATTGACTAGGGTTAATCAATGTTGACCCAGGTTGACTCAAATTGACCTATTTTAGCCCAAATATAACCAATTTTGACTTTGTTAACCTTGTCATGGTTTGATTAGTTATAAAGTTCAAAGATTTTGTCATTTGGGGTTTGATTGGTCATGTTGACCAATTTTAGAGTTTAGGTTAACCCAATGATCAATGTGGTGACACTTGGATTAACTTGTGATTGCTTTGATCAATATCAAGTTGATTTTGTCAATGTCTGCTATTGAAGTTAATTTTGTGGTCAAGGGAGCATGGGTTAGCCATTTTGACCAATTTTACCCTTTTAGGTCAAGAGTTGACCAATAAGGCTAGGGTGATTGTCTTTGTATTATGCATTGATTGTTTTGATCAAATTTTTATTATTTATATCAAATAATGATCAAGAAGGTCAATACAATAATCTTTGGGTCATGGTTTGATCATTTTGACGAAAATTGACTTTTTAGTCAAAGGTGACAAATGAGGTGAACATGGTGGTCTTTAGGTGTTGGGTTGATGATTTTTGATTAATTTTGACTTTTTGGGTCAAAAGTTAGCCATTTGAGTGAATGGAGTTGTTCTTTGGTCAATAATTGACCAAAGTTAAACTTTTCGTCAAAAATTGACTTGTTGGGTAAGTAGGGTTGGTCACTGGGTCAGGAATTAAACAATTTGACCAAAGTTGACCATTTGAATCATAGGTTGACATATTAGGTCAATAGGGTTAGCCATTGGGTCAAGAATTGGCCAGTTTTACCAAAGTTAAATTTTTGGCCAAAAATTGACTTGTTGGGTCAGTATGTGGTCACTCGGTAAGGAATTGACCAGTTTGATCAAATTTGACTTTTTGAGTCATAGGTTGACCTGTTGGGTCAATAGAGTTGGTCATTGGGTCGAGAATTGACCAATTTTACCAAAGTTAACCATTTAGGTCAAAGGTTGACCTATTGGGTCAGTAGTTGATAAAAATTATTGATTGGATCATTTAAGAATGTCATTAAAATTTAAATTAAAAAGGCCTTATTAAGTTTTTACCCTGGTCATTAGGGTTCATCAACTATCATTGGGACCATTCACAAAAGTGAGGTCAACAGGCCCAATCCAAGTCATATTAAGCCTATGCCGAGTTGTTAAGCCATTTTTGGAATCTTCTAATGCCTAAACACTTCTCCCAATTGAGAACCAAATTGGTTTCTTCAAAGTATTTTAACACATTCACTAAATGATCTAAAAAGAATTCAAATGAAGGTCTAAAAATTGAAAATTTATCCATAAACACTTAAATTTCTTTCTCAATCAGGTCATAAAAAATAGATATCATACACCTCTGAAAAGTAGCAGGTATATTACACAACCCAAAAGACATTCTTCAAAAAGCAAGAGTTCCATAAGGACTTATGAATGTTGTCTATTTTTTATCATTATGAGCTATAGATATTTGATAATATCCATAACATCCATCTAGAAAGCAAAAATAGGGATGATCAGCTAATCTATCCAACATCTGATCTAGAAATGATAAGGGAAAGTGGTCTTTCCTAGTGCCTGAATTTAATTTCCTGTTGTCTATACATATTCGCCATCCAGTGACTTGTCTTGTGGGTATTAATTTATTCTGTTCATTTATAGTAACTTTCACTCTCCCTTTTCTTAGGAACACAGTGAACATAGCTAACTTAAGCACTATCTAATATAGGATATATAATACCTGCATCAAGCCACTTCAATACTTCTTTTTTGATAACTTCTTTCTTAATTGGATTTAGTCTCTTTTGAGGATCTACCTGGGGTTTATGATTATCTTCCATCAGGATCCTATGCGTGTAAATAGAGGGACTAATTCCCTTTATATCTGTTAAGGTCCATCTTCCTTAGAATATTTCTTAATTTCTTTTCATGTAAATGAGTCTAATTTGAGGATATGATAATTAGTAATGCAGATGAATTCCTTAAATAAGCATAGTTTAATTTTGTAGAAAGCACCTTCATCTCAAGTTCAGGGGGTTCCTCAACAAAAAGACTAAGAGGTTTACTATTTGCTGTTGTATCTAAAATCTCAAACATCTCCTGAACAAATTTTAAATTATATGTCAAGCAGAGCAAATTCCTCCTAAAAATTTTAAATTTCCTCTTCTTCCAAATCTGGCTCTACCAACGTATCTTCATAAATGTCACTGAAATGGATACTACATAGATAATCAATTAAGTCCATTTGAAAAACATGCATTTTTGTTTCCTTTAGAGGGATACTTCATAGATTTTAAGACATTAAATGTAACCTTTTGATCATTTAATCTTATTGTTAATTCACTTTTTTGCACATCTTTCTTAGTTTGTCTAGTTGCTAGGAGAGGTCTAACTAAAATGATTCAAATTTTTTATCGTCCTTTATATCTAACACAATGAAATCAACAAGGAAGATAAACTTATCTACTTTGACTAAAACATCTTCTATAACTTTCTTTGGATAAGTGATCGATCAATCAGTTAGCTGAAGGATTGCAGTACTAGAGGATACTTCTCCTAATACTAACCTTCTGATGATAGATAATGACATAAAAATTATACTTGCTCCAAGATCACATAAAACCTTTTCATAAAATCTTACTTCTATTGTACAAGGAATAGTAAAGCTCCCAGGATCCTTAAACTTCTGAGGAAGCTTCTTCTAAATGATAGCGCTACACTCTTCAATATGCGCAAGTGTCTCATAATCTTCAAACTTGCTCTTCTTGTTAAGAATGTCTTTCATGAAATTTACATAACTGGGCATTTTCTCTAGAGCCTCGGCAAAAGGAATATTAATAGTTAGCTTTTCAAATACTTCCAAAAATTTTGAAAATTGCTAGTCCAACATTTGTTTCTTAAGTTAATGAGGAAATGGAGGTGGTGGTCTTTCAAAGTTAATCTTGGTTGGAGAGACTGGTCTTTCTAATTCCTTGGAAATATTTTCCAAAGGTTTTTCAGGTTCCATAGTCTCCTTTTCAACTTTATAATCTATTTGAACTACATCCTCCAACTCTCTTCTACTCTTTAATTGGATAGATTTAACATGCGCACTATTCTTCTTTTTAGGATTAATCTTTGTGTTTCTATGAAGAGTTCCTTGGGTTCGATTGTTAAGTGAGTTAGCAATCTGTCCTAATGGGTGCTCTATATTCCTAATTGCTACACCTTCACTTTGTAGTTGATTCCCCATTTACAATTCAACTTCCTCCCAAGATAGCTTCTTCTCCTTAAATTGCAGGTTGAAGTTAAACTCTGGAGGATAATAAGGTCTATAGTTGGTACTGGCTTGGCTTGTCCAATTTCCTAAAGGATTTGACTGATTATTTCCTCATTGTGAGTTTCCCCCACCATAATTGTTTTTCCAGTTAAATTTAGGATGTTTCTTCTGACGAGGGTTGTGGAAATTGGAATAATGATTGTTAGCTCTACTATTAATTGCATTTATAATTTCAAATGGTGAAGTGCTAGAATCAACCATTTGTCCAAATGAATTTTTCTCAATTACTGAAAGTATTTAAGGTTGGTTGATTCTAAATTGATCTAGCTTCCTTGATATTTCTGCTACCTGAGAAGATAGAATTGAAAACACGTCATTTTCTTGCACACTAGCTACATTCCTTGGGTTTACTCTTTCAGATGACCTTTGGAAATTATTTGTGGCCATCTCCTCTATCATAGAATGAGCCTCATCAAATGACTTTAACATAAAAAAAATCCACCAACTGTAGCATCAATAATAGATCTAAGGGATCCTATTAAACAATTATAAAAAATTCTGGATAACTAGCTAATTAGTTAGTGCATGATGTGGACGCTTCCTAAGAAGCTCCTTAAATTGCTCCAAAGCCTTATAAATCGACTCACCTTCATGCCACCAAAATGAAGTAATGTCATTTCTATATTTAGCAGTTTTTGAAAGCAGGAAATATGTAGCAAGGAATTATTAGGCTATGTCACCCCAACTCCTAATTAATTCAGGTGCTAATGAGTTCAACCATATCATAACTTTATGCCTCAAGTAAAAGGGAAAGTCATAAGCCTAACAACGTCATTGGACATGTCATTATAGAGAAATGTAGCACAAAGTTCTAGAAAACTTGCTACGTATAAATTTGGATCCTTAGACGAGTTTCCCCAAACTGGTTGTTCTGCACCATTTGGATGATAATAGGCTTCAAAAGTATTGGCTTCTACAATAGGTGTTTTAATAATTAATTGAATTTCATTTGTTGTATGATTAGCATAATCCCTTAATGTCATTTGCGCATTATGATGTTCATTGATGATTCTTGAGTATCTATGTTAATATGTTGATTATTCACCATTTCTTCTTCATGTTCATTAATTTTTTTTGTTTTCTAATTTTCCTAATGGTTCTCTCTAGTTCTGAGTCGTATGGTTCAAGTTAAAGGTTCATTAGTAGGTTTACACACAAACAAATAGTAAAACAAACAAAAACAATATTAAAAAGTTCCAAATCTAAGTCCTAATAGTTCACCTAAAATTCTCCTAAATTCTTCAGCATCATATCCCGGGCAACGACCCCAAAAAAGTTTGATGCGGTACTGTGACAACTATAACTACGGCTACAACGCCAATGCAAGTGTATGTATCATTTTTGTATTAAGGGACATTTTGAGTTCAGGTTGGCGTACCCACGTGAAGTAAGGCAGTTAAACTTAAGAAAAGTTCTAGCCTACTAAAATTATTCTTACCTTGGAATAATTGATAGTTTTAAGTTGCACTTACAAGTCCTAATAAATTAACAGTAATCTTATTGGTTTAATCTTAAAAAACTCTACTACCTATAAATGAGCTGGTAAAAATCAGGTTATAAAACTACCCTTTCTTATAATAATCTATGTAGTGTATGGGAACATAATACTTTAAATTGCAAATGTGGTTAGTGATAAATAGGAAAAATTCTCTTCTTTACCCTCTCTGGAATGCCAAAAGAAGTTTTGTTAAACAAAAACCCAATTGAACCCATCAAGGATTATTTATTTATCTAATTGCATCCCTTATAGTTTACTTTTACTTCATACCCTATAGTTTGACATGATTAAGGGTGTAAACGAACCGAACACGAACGAACAGAGTTAGTGTTTGTGTTTGTTAAATAGTGATAAATAGGAAAAATTCTCTTCTTTACCCTCTCCGGAGTGCCAAAAGAAGTTTTGTTAAACAAAAACCCAATTGAACCCATCAAGGATTATGTTTTTATTTATTTACATCTCCTTATAGTTTACTTTTACATTGCTATTCGTGTTTGGTTAGTTTAACAAACTGAACGAAAAAAATTGTCTGTGTTCGTCTCGTTTGCTTATCGAACGAATCGAACACGAACTTCCTGGCGAACCGAACACAAATTGTTCGAGAACAACGAGTTTTTTTGACAGCCCTAGCTTTGATAACATACTTCCTCAAAATGAAATAAATTGATCAGGTATTCCGTACACATCAGGTAATCCATACTTCCTCAAATTGAAGCAAACCGAATAAGGTGTTTAGAGTTTTGTTTAGGATTTTATTTTAAAATATAGTATATAATATTAATTATAATATTATAATATTTATATTAATATAATTAACACTATAATATTATTATTGTTATTAATAATTTATCATATATTATAATATATATAAGTTTAATTATTTAAAATATGATAAATTATTGTAATATATAATTATTTTTAAATTATCATAAATATTTTATCCATAATTATTTTAAATTATTTTATATTTCGAACAATAACGAACTGAATATGAACGAATACATCACTGTTCGTGTTTGGATCGTTTAACAAATCGAACGAAAAAATTTTTTCGTGTTCGTCTTGTTTGCTTATCGAACGAATCAAACACGAACTTCTTGGCAAACCGAACATGAACTGTTTGCGAACAATGAGCTTTTTTTACAGCCCTAGACGTGATCTTCCTAGTTGTTTATGCCATACTTCTCCCAAGTCATTATGGGTTCAAAATGAATTTTAACAAATCATTTGACCATAATGATAAGTAAATGAAAAGCACAAGGAAAATCATCACATTTAAGATTAAAACCTAATTTTAAAAAATCAACCCTAGCTTTGATAGCATACACAACCTACTTATTCATTCTAATAATTTTAAAAACCAATTATAAAAAGCAGTCCTATTTTCCTATAAGAAACACCACAAACATCTTTCAAATAAAACAAATCCACTAGAATTGTGTTTATAGAAAAGTACAATATCAAAGTGTTTACAATACTTATTTTTTTCCCCTTAACAAAATGTTATAAATGCTTCCTCAAAGGATCTCCCAATCCAAACTGCAATGCTGAGTATCTCCTCTCCAATACAACTCTTAATCCTTACCAATATCTCACTACAAAAAGTAAAGAAATGTAAAATCCTACCCTAAGAACTCATAAGGAAAACCCTTAGGACTACAACAATTCTCCCCCTTTTTTCCGTCAGGCTCCTTCTCCATACTTAGCCAAATACATCCATATAACTTCCAAATAACTCTTGGAATCGTGTGAAGTAATTGCGGAAAACTGCCTTATAGCATTTAGAGTCCACAGGGTTGGTACCTAAGCGCCACCTTCTCTGTTTGAGTAGGAGGGCATCAATGCCTAGACACCCAAGAAAGTGGCACCAAGGTGCTTGGAGGAGTGCCTTTGGCACAAAGTGGTTGGTGCTTAGGCATCAATGCTCCAAGACTTCTTTAGCTCCTTTTCACCTTTGCTTTGCTCCATTTCGTTCCAGTTCCTTTATTTATTTTATCTGCAATAAAAATATAAAAATATAATTATTTAAAGTGCAATTTCATCTATAAAAGGTGCAAACAATAAAAGAAATTAAGCATTCTTTTCTACATATCATACAGCGGGATCGATGGTTAGTCGATGGTATGCAATGTCTATGGGGAATCCAGACATTTTGGTGGCCGACCAGGAGAATTCGTCTCGATTCACCTTGAGGGTTTGGATGAGAGTTGCATTCATCATCAAGGATTTGCATAACTAAGTACACAGTCTACTTCGATGCACTCAACATTAATTAAAACTAAAAATTTGAGTGTAGTGAGGTATAAAACATTTAAATTTGAAATCTCAAAATAAGTGCATATAGTCTTAGGATATTATGCACAACACCTAGACAGCTTGATTTATAATCAGGTCATAAGGCCTACAACTCCTAATAAACTGTATCCCGTCTTTTTTGCATCATCGAGGCTGGCCATGCATGGTTTTGAATGTGATCAGTGGTTTAGATTACAACTCTTTCAAGATAGGGTTGTAAGTCCATTGCATTGCATATTTCTCTTCTTAGTGGTTAAGGTTATGAAATTTCACCTCTCTTGGTGAACTCCACCCTATGGCTCCAACGTTATTCGTTCAGTTATGATGTAAATATTTACCTTTAGGCTTCTGCATGATTGCATGTCGTGTAACGTAAGTCCTAACATTTTGACAAAACATCGAGATGAAATATTGAAATTTCTCTTCACGTAAGACAAATGCCAAAATGATAATATAGTCTTGGATAATACCGAGGTTTCCTTGGTATTTTCAAGTATCCCATATCTTTCCCTCTATGGCTTCCGTTAACAACTATTCAATTTTTGAACTTATCCCTTTGTGGAAACCTGAATTTAGAAATTTTATGAGGACAAAGTTGCAGCCTTATTTGAGAGTTTTCGTAAGTAGCATTGGCTTCTTAAGATGTAACTAATTATAGAGGTTTGCTTCTATATAAAGGAGAAGACTCCAAAACTAATCTAAACTTTATTTAATCTCCAAATTAGATATGGGAAGTGACCTATCGAGTTTACTCGTAGACTAGTGAAATTATCCAACGTTCCATTTGTTAAAATAATTAAAACCTTTCTAAATTGTATTTCTGCCTTTCTAGGCGGTTTACTACTTTCAATGACACACTTGGTTATTCGAAAAACCCAAAATTTTGGATCTACATGGCACTCAAAAGCCCCATGTTAGTCAGAAAGCGAAGATCCATGATAGTGAAAGCTCGACAGGGAGACAATGCACTAACGAAATGGACGTGAACAACCTTTTGAATTCATTCAAGAAGGGGATTATTTCTACTTAGAGAGCTTTAATTCATCGGAGGGCCGACTCCCTCAACATGGTGCATAATAGATGGCATTTGAAGGCGTTGGTGATCTTGAGAATGCCAATGGTCATCTCAAATGCAGCTATGTGGTCGACCGAGTTGGAGGAACCTTTGCACGAGTCGAGGTTGGTGGTCTTAAGCTTTTTGGGTGGTTCAGCTTCAGAGATTTTTCTGTAAAAAGCATTCCCTGTGTGGCAGACTGCAATTCATATAGTGTGATGCTTTTCCACCGGGGCTGATCCAACACTATCTTGGTAGTGAGAGTTGTTGCCAACATCCTCTTCTGGCTAGGATCTACAGCTGATAGGCCTCGACCAATCCTGTCTACCGTTTAGCTCAGCGTGGCTAAATTTGTAGGGATTTTGGTTTTGTGGGTTATGGCCTCCTCTAGCCAAGGAATCTTGGAGGGCACCCACGATATATTCTCTCATTTGTAGTATCAATTATTCCTTCATCTCCATTACTTATTACTGGACTATCTCCCTCGTGCTATCCATCTCTATGAACTGATTTTGTGTCTGCACTGTGCTCCTCATTATGTTGGAGGCATTGGTCCACACTCATCACACCATTTAGAGTGTTGAACCCAAAAATGTTTGAAATCTCGCCTAGCGAATAGAGCACAGATGGAATGGTACGGATTGAAGAGTAAAAAGAGCTTTGTTGCTTTCCTCTTTCTCATGACATGTCTCCCATCTTTAGGTATATGAGGTAGTACATTAAGCGTACAATTACCTTAATTCTCTCCCCATACAAGAGATTTAGAGGCACAAGAAACATTTGTAGACACAACAATATATATATATATATATATATATATATATATATATATATATATATATATATATATTCTTTTTCATTTAGAAAACATTATTTAGGATGTACTTATCATGTCCCCTAAATATCGATTCCTCATATGTGCTAATTCGACCTAGTTGGGATTCAAAAACCGGACGGATGGGACTAACGCCGAAGCCGCCATCCAGACTGACTACGGTTGCGCGCATCCACACACACACATAGATATATATATATATATATATATATATATATATATATATATATATATATATATATATATATATATATATATATTGATGGAGTCACCTGTTTCGTTCATCTCCGGTAGGCCGAATTAAGAGGGGATATTAGGAGGGTTTTTCGGTCGGCCTTATCTATGAATTCCTCAATGCTTTGGCTCGTCTCTCTTGTCTGCTTGCTGCCGTAAAGTCCTTCTTGCGGATGCCTTTTGTTTGATTCTGATGTTCATTAATTCACTATTTGGTTGGGCATACCGATTGAATCATGTACCGATCATCTGGTTTGATTATCAATTTGTTGAATAACTCCATTTGTTGAGTGGTCTTGACGCATTTTGGTTAGGGACCCACATTATTTGTGGTGTTACATACCCTCACTTCAAGATTTGTACCACCCCAAACTGATCATATAAAAATGATGGTGAATTAGTGACAGTTTGGGCCTCAATAACAGGGATGTACAGTAGGTTTTTGAAAAACTATACACATGAATGGGTTGGTGCGACTTGATGATACTATGGTGACATAAGAAAGATGTTGGGATAATAAGGAAGTCTAATATCACCTAAATAAAACCCAAAACGGCGGCGTCCGAAAACGCTCGTTAGATTGACAAGGGCCAGGGCCTGCGAGGCGGTTTCTGTTCCGTCAAAATTGAGATGGCTACGGCGCTGCCGTCTGCCTACATCTCTCCATCTCCCTCGCCGACGGTTTCTGACAAAGGTGGTGTTGTTCTTGTTCCCCTCCGTCGTCGTCTTGAACTCACGCGGTCCTCTCCCGCTTTCTCTTCGATCTCTACCCTTCATTTCTCCCCACTTTATCGATCTTGGTCTCGAAGGGCGGACGCAGCGTCAGCCGCTTGGAGTAGCTTGGAGGAGGTGCAGCTCCTCGGGGATCAGGTCGAAGACGACGCGCCCTCGTCGATCGAGCTTCTTCCGATCACCAGTGAGGAGCAGTTCGATCGGATCGTTGGAGAGGCGCAGCAGCTTGATGAATCGTTGATCATCCTCTGGTTTTTTTTAGAACCCTTGTTGTTTGTATTTTTTGTTCAAATTCGTTAGAATAATAAAATTGACATTTGTATGAACATCTTAGAACTGGCTAATTCAAAACAAATGAATAAAATGATGATTTCTGTCTCGAATTATGCTTTTTCATAATTAAACAATAATGATTTTTAATTGCCTGGACCAAATGATGCAATCTGGTAAACTTATTGTTTTTCAAAGCTAGCCCGACGAATCCTTCTAATGTGATGCTTTGTGAAGCATGATGGAGCTTTCAAACTTTTATTAGAAAAATAAAGCATACGTTGTGAATGAGAGCAATTATCTTAGCAATGGTGTTAGAAGTTTCAGAAGTTATGATGTATTTGCCTAGATTCACTGAAATTCTAATATCATACTAGAGATTATTATAAAAAGTTTTATTAATGCTAGATTTTTTTGTATGAAATCTTGGCACACAAATCAGGTATTTCTTTGGTAGAAATGGCGTTATTTTACGCTATTAATACAGAATTCCAATATCTTTGACATGTTAAGCTTTTAAGAAAGGCAGAGGTAGACCTAAGAAGACTTGGGCTTATCGTATAAAAAATGATGTTAATGTATTAGAATTAAACGAAAATATGACACTAAATAGGGTGCAATGAAGAAAAAGGATTCATGTAGCCGACCCACATAGTGGGATTAAGGCTCTGTTGTTGTTATTAAACTTCTAAGAAAATTTGACGAACATGCCATCATTAGTTTGTCTTATAACAAATTTAGATCAATCATTATTCTTATTTTAAAAATTCTAAAATTGTTTTTTCACTTTGAGAAAAAATGTCAAATTATGAACAATTTTATAGAAATCTCCCATAAAAATCCGTGGTGCATGTCATTTGGCTATTTTGAAGTTTAATAATTCCTGATTGTCTGACCTAAGTTAGCTGGTCTAAAAACTTGATGCAAGTTGATGAGTTAATTTATCTGAATCTGTTTCATAGTTCTTTATACATTTTGGTGTTTAAGTCTAATTTTTGATGTAGGATGGCGAATTGGTGCAGAAAATGCATATATTTGAAGCCGAAGTTGGAGAACCTAGCTGCTGATTACTATCCAAGGTCAGAGAACTACTTTCTTTGTTCTTGGCATTTATTTCATGTTGGCATGTATGACTTCTAGCTCTTTTGCATAACTTGAGGCTCTCCACTGCTTTCCGTTTCAAAAAAAGTCCTTTCTTCATCTGATTAGTTGGTTGGTTATTATGCTTTTCAAGAGCGCTTTTTTAATAATCTCCATTATTTTGCCAATTTGAGCCATAACTTCTACCAAACTTTAAACGGAGGCTTTTGTAGAAATAGGTTTTTAATAGACTTTTTTTAGAAGGAAAACCTTAACCATGCAAAGCTTTTGGGTAGGTTAGCATGCCTTAGATAGTGTCCTTCTCTTGAAATTAGGGAAACGTTTAAAGCATCATTTTGTTGAATTCAAATTTGTACGCGAATGAAACTAAAACTTAACTAACAAGAAATACAATACATTAAGATTAGTAGTAAAGAGGTGGAGAGAGAATCTAGAATAAGTTTTGCAGTTTTGTAGATTGGTCAAAAAAACAACACTTTCAGTATAAATGAATTGACAACTAGGTCTAGGCAGTTCTAAGGCCAAGTTTAAATACTGATAGGCAAGTCCGTTACGACTTTGGCAATTACTTCATGATGCTGGCAAGTTTATCATGATCTAGGTGAGTTTACTTTGGTTCAATTGAGTTCTTCGCGAACTTGGAGAGTCTGCCATGGTTCTAGCAAGTTCATTGTATCCTCAATTGAAATATTGAGCCATTTGAGTCAATTTGATATTTTTGGTGTTTGCATAATTTATGAAAACAGGAATGCTCTTTACACAGTCAATATATGTTCTACATATCTGCTCAAATTACTTTATAGTGAAGATGTGCCTATTTTATGAGCTTTTTGGCTAGCATCTCATCTTTCATGATACTGAGTCGAGATCATGTCGAAGTATTTTACCTGAGTATATGAAATAATATTTCTTTATCAGAAGTAGAATTTGCTTTTGTTTGTATTGCTTGATTAAATTTTTTTACTACTTTCATATTCCACTCCAATATCATAAATTTATAAGCTCTATAAAACTATATTGTGATGCAGAATCCATTTCTACCGTGTTGACGTGAACAGTGTATCTCAGAGGCTTGTTAATCGTGCTGGAATCATAGTGAGTTTGAATCTTTTTATTCTGATATATTAAAGTTGTGTGTTTTGCAATGATAGCAACACCATTCACGGTTTCTCGGTTGAATCTCGAGGGTTTGTGATGAATTATTCCTATTTTTGATGCGTCGCATTATTTTGCTTGAACTCTTGGGACCCTAATATCACGCTTTAAAATTGCGAAAACTTCGGCTGAGATGGCTTCACTTGATTCAATTTTATTGAAATTCAAATATATATTCAAATATACCTGGGAATTGACTAACTTCGAATTTTCTGTTTTTACCAACAGGAGGTTATAAAGCAAAACCCCTTGGTTGTTGTGACACCAACATAATCCTGGAAAGCAAATTGATATTTGGAAATAGTTGTATTTTTGTTGTAATTTCTTTGATTCAAAAGAAAAATTACTTTGTAAAGGTTTTTACCTTGTAATAGCGTTGTCGTCTGAACATGCAAATTATTAAAATAGTATGATTGTCTTGTTGGGATTTTTCATTCATTTCCCTAATTAATTCTTCTTTTTCCTTTACAATTTCCATTGAAAACCTTTGTGTTTTCAAGAGAAATAAAACCTTTGTGTTTTCAAGAGAAATGAATTTTATAATGTGGTCCATATTTAGTCTAAGTTCAGCATTTTCGTATGCCACTCTTTCGTATGCCCTGCTCACATCCGTTGATCTTTATGATGGGATCACGACCGTAGATCTCTGTGATGGGAAGAGCCTATAAATAAATGTGATGCTTAATGTTTTGGTCCCTAAGCTTGTTCCTCATAATTTTATTTTTCCTCACCATCGGGTTGTGAGTGAGAAAAGTTTAGAAAATCTATAACACAAAATTTACCGTGTAAGCAGAGAGTTCGACTTTGCACGTGTAAGTTATGGATGGAGGTATGTATGATCCTATCTCGCTTCCGCTTATCGTTTCAACAAATTTACTTATTGAAATTAATAAACAAGTTTAGATATCTTTTGAAGATATCATTTAGTTATAAAAATATGATAATTTTTTTTACATTTGGTATCAGAGCAAGCTTAACCTCTGCCTTGCTTACTCTGTTTCACTCTGTTTTATACTCGTATACGTGATTTTCGATTCTTGGCAATTGATTGATTGAGTTATGATTAAAAATCTTTAGTACATTGATTTCTAATGTATGTAATTGTTGTTACACGAGTTTAAATCATGATTGTGACATTAAGGTTAATGTCCGTGCTTATTGCCCGATTTTTCAATCCAAAATAAAACCGAAAATCATGTTGAAATCAAGTTCTAAATGATTTGACACATAATTGATTTTGAGATTAATTATGAGTTATTTTTGTATTTTAATGTGTTTAAATTAGTTATTTTTTTAAATTGTATGTTTAATTTTTGTGTTAGGTTAAGCATACAATATTAAATTAAGTAATTTATGCACATTAAAATTATAATTAAGAACTTATTTGGTTTAAAAGTTGAATAACAATTATGCATATATTATTTATTTATTTCTTGAAATTTATGTATATAAATTTATGATTATTATACATGCAAAATAATTATGTTAAATAATATTTATGCACTATTATTCATTTATTTGCATTATTTATGCAAATTTTTAGCTTTTAATAAAGAATTAATTAATGATAGTTGATTCATATAATTTTAATTAATTAGGGAATAACCACAGCATTTTTAATTAATTAAAATTATATATTAAGTTTAAGAATTACATTAAAACATTAGTTGTAATTAATCATAAGAAATATAATGAAATATACCCACAGGTATTTTGTTATATTTGCATGATTAATTAGGATGAAATATCAACTTATATTTATTAATCTACCCACATGAATTAATAAAGGGAATATAATTTGATAGTTTTATCATAAAGTTGTTAGATGAATCTATTTGAGTAGGATTTTAGCTCACAAGCAAATTCTATGTTACTAGATTCATCATTTTGAGCATGATTTACATTTGTAAAATATGACATTTTGTTTTTAAGTCTCAAAATTTTTGTTTAATGAGCATATATATTTAAAAAAATTTTGCAGTTATTCAACCTGTGAATATTTCTAATTTTAAGTGTGATATTCCCGAATTAAAAAGTGATAACTATAAGGTGTGGAAAGAGAGAATTCTTCTCCATTTATGATGGATGAATGTTGATTATGCTATAATAAAAGACGAACCACCTGCCATTACTGAAACCAGCATTCCAGATGCTGTTAATCTTTGTGAAAAATGGGAGCGATCTAATCGCCTCTCTATGATGTTCATAAAGACTAAGATATCTGCTGGTATCCGTGATTTTGTCGAACAGCATAATAAGGTCAAGGACCTTCTGAAAGCCATCGATGAGCAGTTTGCTACGTCTGACAAGGCTTTGGCCAGTACCTTATTTATGCAGTTTTCATCCATGAAGCTCACCGGAATTAAAGGCGTGTGTGATCATATCACGCACATGAGGGACATAGCGGCTCAGCTTGAAGCTTTGGAAGTTAAAATGTCAGAATCATTCCTGGCTCATTTCATTCTGAACACTCTGCCCCAACAATATGGATCATTCAAAATCTCTTATAACACACATAAAGACAAATGGTTAATTAATGAGTTGTTGACCATGTGTATCCAAGAGGATGGTAGGTTCGCAATGGAAGAGGGTGAAAAAGTGAATTTTACTACTCAAGGAAAGAGGAAGAGGGATCAAGCCAAAAATAAGAAAAAGGACAAGATTCCTCCTCAGCCAGACATAAAGAAAGAGTCAAAGTGTTTCTTCTGTAAGAAGAAGGGGCACATGAAGAAAGAATGTATTAAGTTTAAGAACTGGCTCGACAAGAAAGGTACTCAATTTTCATTCGTTTGTTATGAATTTAATATGGTTAGTGTTAATCATAACACATGGTGGATTGATTCTGGTTCTACAATCCATGTTTCTAATACATTGCAGTGTATGCAAAACCTAAGGAAGCCAGTGGGAAGTGAACAATGCATCTATTCAGGAAGCAAGATGAGTTCACATGTAGAAGTCATTGACACGTGCAGTTTGGTTTTAAGCAGTGGTTTCGTTTTACGTTTGGAAAAAAATTTTTATGTTCCAAGTTTCTCTAGGAATTTAATTTCTATTTCAAGACTTGTTCCTTTGGGTTTTTCCTTTAACTTCTTGGATTTTGATTTTAGTTTATCTTTTGAATCTAAGGTTATTGGTTATGGTATTTTGTCTGATGGTCTTTACTCTATTGAATTGCAAAATGATGTTGCTTATAATTCTATGCATGTTACTGTTGGGTTAAAACGATGTGTTGTGAATGAGGAATCCTCTATGTTGTGGCACCGGAGATTAGGACATATCTCCATTAAGAGAATTAAAAGTTTGATAATGAAGGGGTACTTTGTATTTTGGATTTTGCTGGCTTTGAGACTTGTTTAGATTGCATAAAGGGTAAACAAACTAATAAGTCTAAAAAAGATGTCAAGAGGAGCACAAATCTATTAGAGATCATACACACAGATATTTGTTGTCCAGACATGGATGTAGTTGGTCCAAAATACTATCACCTTCATAGAAAATTATTCACGGTATATGTATCTCTACTTACTTCGTTCTAAGGACGAAACTTTGGATGTCTTTAAAGTCTTTAAGGCTAAAGTGGAGAATCAATGTGGAAAACAAACTAAAATCGTGAGGTCAGATAGAGGTGGGGAGTACTATGGAAGATACACAGAGAGTGGACAAGCACCTGATCCATTTGCGAAGTTTCTTCAAGAACATGGGATTGTTGCCCAGCACACTATGCCTGGTTCTCCGGATCAGAATGGTGTGGCAGAAAGAAGAAACCGAACTTTAATGAACATGGTGAGAAATATGCGGAGTAACACGAAACTCCCTGAATTCATGTGGACTGAAGCTCTAAAGACGGCCGCGTATATATTAAACAGAGTTCCAACCAAGGCTGTTCCAAAGACACCTTTTGAATTATTCAAAGGTTGTAAACCAAGTTTGCGACATGCGCGTTTGGGGTTGCCCGTCTGAAGTAAGAATTTACAACCCACAAGAAAAGAAGTTAGATTCAAGGACCATTAGTGGGTATTTTATTGGATATGCTGAAAGGTCTAAAGGGTATAGATTCTATTGTTTGTCTCATAGCACTAGGATTATGGAATCAAGAAATGCAAAATTTTTTGAGTATGACTTGATCACTGAGAGTAATCAATTTCAGGATATTGTTTCTGAAAAGGATCACTGTGAAGCTTAACCCTCTAGGTCAAGTGACAGATTGATTGTCATCCACACCCTTCAAGGACAAACAGGTGTTAGACAACCAATTGTTGAAGTTCCACAAGCTATCAATAATGATCAAGTAGATCAAGTTGTTAATAAGGAATAACAAGATATTGTTGAACAACCAGTTGAACGACCAGTTGAACAACATGTTGAAACAACGTTAAGAAGGTCTACTAGAGAAAGAAAATCAATCATACCTAATGATTATGTTGTGTATCTTCAAGAATCGGACTATAACATTGGAGCCGAAAATGATCCTGAAACGTTTTCACAAGCTATGAGTTCTAAGGAATCGGACTTATGGCATAATGCCTTGAAAGATGAGTTGGATTCTATGACATCTAATCGAGTCTGGGATCTCGTTGAGTTGCTTAATGGTGTACAAGCCATTGGATCTAAATGAGTTTTTAAAACAAAGAAAGACTCGCAAAGTGACATTGAGAGACATAAGGCAAGACTTGTTGCCAAAGGGTTCACTCAGAGGGAAGGAATTGACTACACGGAGACATTTTCTCCTGTATCCAAAAAGGATTCTCTCCGAGTAATTATGACATTGGTAGCTCATTTTGATTATGAGTTACATCAAATGGATGTGAAAACGACATTCCTTAATGGTGATCTAGAGGAAGAGGTTTACATGAAATAACCAGAAGGATTCTCCTCTAGTGACGGTGAACACTTGGTCTGCAAGCTAAATAAATCCATATACGGTTTGAAACAAGCCTCCCGTCAGTGGTATTTAAAATTTCATGAAGTTATTACTTCATTTGGTTTTAAAGAGAACGTCATGGATCAATGTATATACCAGAAGGTTAGTGGGAGTAAAATTTATTTTCTTGTATTGTATGTGGATGATATTTTACTTGCAACCAATGATAGGAGTTTACTTTTTGAGGTAAATCAATTCTTCTCCAGGAACTTTGATATGAAGGATATGGGTGAGGCATCTTATGTCATTGGCATTAAGATCCATAGAGAAAGACCTCAAGGTATTTTGGGTTTGTCTCAAGAGACCTATATCAATAAAGTTCTAGAGAGATTTCACATGAAAAATTGTTCACCAAGTATAACACCTATTGTGAAGGGTGATAGATTCGATTTGAGTCAGTGCCCGAAAAATAATTTCGAACGGGAACACATGAAGAACATTACATATGCTTCAGCTGTTGGAAGCCTTATGTATGCTCAGGTTTGTACCAGACCTGACATGCATTTGTTGTTGGAGCGTTAGGAAGATATCAGGGTAATCCAGGTATCGACCACTGGAAAACTGCAAAGAAAGTGATGAGATATCTTCAAGGTACAAAAGACTACATGCTCATGTACAAACGAACTGATAATTTGGAGGTGATTGGCTACTCCGATTCAGACTATGCTGTCTGCATTGACTCAAGAAAATAAACAGCTGATTATATTTTTATGCTAGCTGGTGGAGCTGTATCTTGGAGAAGTGCTAAGCAGACTTTGACTGCTACTTCCACTCTGGAAGTTGAGTTCGTATCATGTTTTGAGGCTACCTCGTATGGTGTTTGGTTGAAGAGTTTCATAGCTGGGCTTAGAGTCGTGGACTCTATTTCGAGACCATTAAAGTTGTACTGTGACAACTCAGCTGCAGTATTTATGGCTAAAAACAATAAAAGTGGAAGTCGAAGTAAACACATCGACATCAAATATTTAGCCATAAGAGAACGTGTTAAGGAAAATAAAGTGGTCATTGAACACGTTAGCACTGAGTTGATGATTGCTGATTCTTTGACTAAAGGCATGCCACCAAAGAATTTCAAGGATCATGTAGTACGAATGGGACTTGGTTCCATAATGTGATTTATTGTTTTAATGAAACTCTTATTGAGTTGATGTTTTCTCATATGGTTTTGTGCACATATTTATTTGTTTATTATGAGAAATATCATTTGGTTTGGACCTGGAATAGACATATGGTTTATTCATTAAGTTATATGGGCTAGTATATAGTGTAATACATGGAAGATAATACTCACTATAAGAGGACATATCGCCATGTTTCATATATTTTGCTTCTCTATATGGTGTGTGTTGAATTATATGGACCAAGTGGGAGAATGTTCGGATTTTTCATTCATTTCCCTAATTAATTTTTTTTTTCCTTTACAATTCTCATTGAAAACCTTTGTGTTTTCAAGGGAAATAAAATCTTTGTGTTTTCAAGAGAAATGAATTTTATAATGTGGTTCATATTTAGTCTAAGTTCAACATTTTCGTATGCCACCCTTTCGTATGCCTTGCTCACATCAGTTGATCTCTATGATGGGATCACGGCCGTAGATCTCTGTGATGGGAAGAGCCTATAAATAGATGTGATGCTTAATGTTTTGGTCCGTAAGCTTGCTCCTCATAATTTTGTTTTTCCTCACCATCGGGTTGTGAGTGAGAAAAGTTTAGAAGATCTATAACACAAAATTTACCATGTAAGCAGGAAGTTCGACTCTGCACGTGTAAGTTATGGCTGGAGGTATGTATAATTCTATCTCGCTTCTGCTTATCGTTTCAACAAATATACTTGTTGAAATTAATAAACAAGTTTAGATATCTTTTGAAGATACCATTTAGTTATAAAAGTATGATAATTTATTTCACATGTCTAGATCACTCTCTGCAAATGCCTGGCAAAATGACAGGACTAGAAGGTATGCTTTGTACACATCCAAATTTACTAAGGTAGAAATTTCATAATGCAAGAAAAGATCTTCCTACTTATTTCAAATACTTTGAGATGCAGTTAAAAGTATTAAAATTCTTTGGCAAATGTGTGGCTGTTGTGCTAATTCCATAACTGCGGTTTTTCAAGTACACTGCTCACGAGCAAGAGTCCGAACCAATCACAAAGCCTAACATGTGAGATCTTTTTAGAGACTTCGGTGGGAGCTTTTGAATGACAATAAATAGGAAAAGACTGATATAGTCAATGGATGTATATACTAAAGGTGACGGTTCTAAGCTTTGGTGGAAAATAAAAACTATGTTTAAATAGTGCTCTACTTTATTGGGAAATTTACATACATATCACACAATCCTTATGTATTTACATATCTAACATCTAACTTTTGATATTTACATTATAACACTTTGAGGTTATAAACCTATGCAGAAAAAGATGTATTTTCAGTTTTATAAAGTTAAAGTGCTATTTTTGATGTGATGTTTAAGATTTGGATGGTATACATGTAAATAGAAAAGTTTTGCTGTTAGATATGTAAAAATATAGAAATTATGTGGCATGTATGTAAATGCCGCTACTTTATTTTGCTAATGCTCAGCCTTATTGTGTATTCATATTTAGCAGTTTATTTTTATCTTTTTTTATGAAGTACTTTTACTTTTTTAATCCTGACTCTTTGTCCATCATGTGCATCCTAAACTGCAAAAACTTGAGCAGAAGATGCCGACTATACAGGTAAATCTGTAAACTCTTGATTGTTCATAATGTCAATAAATCACATCCATCCTAATCGCTGTGCATGCTGCAGCTATGGAAGGATTCTGAAAAGAAGGCTGAGATTATTGGCGGACACAAGGCATGGTTGGTGGTCAATGAAATTCGTCAGATGATAGATAATGAGAATTTTTCTGTGCTTTGACTATTTTAGAATTGGAGATAAGGTTTTCTTCTTATTGAGCAAATTTTAGTCCAAGCGTAGCACACATGAATCCAATTTTATGTTTAGGAGGGCATAAACTGCTTGCATGTTATAGAGTTTTCTGGCAACAATGAAATAAAATTTAAATTAAATTGTCGTGTATTATTTTGTTGGTCATCACAATTTTTTTGTCACGTATCGGGTCCGAAAGGAGGTACACCTCGATAGCACAAGACGTGCTAAATGAATTGAACATGTTTTGCATTTTCAAAAAATAAAAAAAAGAACAAAAAAAAAAAAATGTAAATAATAAGTGGAATAGACTGTTAAGTATAAATTTTATTCTATAATTAAAGAAAAAAATTGACTGAATCAAAATTGAAATGACAACAATAAGCAACTACTTAGAACCGAAAAGAAAAATGCAATAGTTAAAGCAAATACTAAGAAAAATATCAAAATATGAAATCTAAAACTGTCAAGTCTGTTCCCGTGTAGACCATCCTACTAGTGGCAGGATAAAACCTGTTATGCAAAATATTAAGAGTGAGTTTGACAAAAGAAAAAAAAACTCATTAAATAACTATTAATTAAAGCATAAACACAAGGGAAACGAGACATACAATATAACAATAAAAATGATGATTATTATACTCGTATACAATATCTTTAATAACAAGATTGTTGTAAACATCTAACATGCTTATTTATTATAAGTAAACATGCAATCATTTTGAATCAAATCTTTTATTATTTAGTTTTTTATTATAATAAGTTTTGATAGACACCATTGATGTACTTCATGCTTTAGGTTTTCAAAAAAAAAAAAAGGAAAAAAAAAGCTTTTGATACTATTAGTTAGGATTTTATCATTGATGTACTTTATGCTATAGGTTTTCTAATAAGTGGCAAGTCTTCTGGTTTCTTCAAAGCCTGTAGGGGTATTAAACAAGGGAATCCTTTATTACATTTTCTTTTTGTTATTGCATTCGATTATTTATCTAAATGTCTCAACAAGCTTTTTCATAAATATCCTAGTGTTTACTATTATCATAAAAGGCAAAATTGGCATCTCTCACTTATGTTTTGCTGATGATTTTATTATATTTACTAATGGGAATAAAAGGTCCATTAAGCGAGTTTGGAATGAGATCACCTTATTCCAAGATACTTCAGGTATGACCTTTAACACTTCTAAATGTAATATTTGCATGAAGGGGAGACAACTTGAATTTTTTTTTTTTTTGCTTAGAAAACTATTTGTATCATCATGAGTAAATAATGAAGGCATTTTTGTCACAAGTCTTAAACTTTTTTTCATTACAAAAAGAAATTATTAAAAAGACATGGCTTGGCTAACTATACGCACAATTCCAAGTTTGAATGACACTCAGGGAGCTCAAGCAATTCACAAAAAGGATCCTTAATACCTAGCCAACATTGGGAACTTGAACTTGAGTTATAGAATGGACAATAGCATATGACGTCCGCCCGATAAAAAGTAACTAAAATCTATTAATAACATAAAATATCTGATCAGTAAAACCCATTTAAAAATGACCAACGACAACTATTAATGTCAAATCAACATTACGCTCAAGAACCGAGCTCAATGCTTAAGCATCGATAAATCCCATCTTTCCTTACACATCATAGAACATGCTCTAGAGGTATTTTCCTTCACATTGGCAACAATATTCATGGTGAGTAGCATGCAAATCACCCCAAGAAAGAGTCTCGATCGTTATCCCTGTGAAGGCTTCAATAAGATCTACTTAGTATGCCTTGCACAAGGTGTGACCCATCCAAGGTGAAGACCTAACTGAGCAAACGATGCATAGGAAATATAGGATTTTAGCTGGGGTGAAGCCCATCTTCTAGTACCAATCCATCTTCATTTATTGAGGCTTATTCAACTACAACTGGAGATTTTGAGTACCTGTCCATCTTCATATTGATGAGGGATACTGCTCATCCAATGCTCATGTATACCTTTGCCCTCTCCTTCTGCATAGAGAACCACACGTGAGTGATGCCCTTCTATTTTTTCCTAAGAGGAGGGGATGTGAGGTACTCGAGCCGGTAGCCATAGCCTTACTGCGAAAAATTTCTTCCTCTCGAGCAACGGGTTCAGGCTTTGACTTGAGTTCAGAAGGTGTCACCAGGGTAGGCTGGCTTGCTACTCCTCTTTTTAACAACAGTAGAGCTTGTAGTAGCAAGCCTAGGGTTTTTTGTCCCTGCTTCCATAATCTCCTTCAAAGCCTCCTCCTCAATTTTGCTTTCTTCCAAAAGGATCGGTTTTCGTTCAACATCCTGATGTCGTGTTCTGAAATGACCTACACCTACCAATGAACTCTTAGGTTTTATCTCAATAGAGTCTCTCAGGATCACAATTGGAGATTCAGAGATAGAAAAAATAAAGTTTACTCCTTCAGTGTTGTCTATGATGTAGGCCACTACTGATTCCATACCTGCTCTCATTGTAGCCTCTAGGAAAATAGGCTTTGTTTGGGGTTTCCTCTAGGCCACCTGAGTGGCAACCTCCTCTACTTTCTTGGCCTACTCAACATCAGAAGTAGCTCAAAGAGCCACAATATTCTAACCAAACTTTTCTGGATGAAGCACATTGTTGATGATCAATTGATCGATGTACTATTTACTATAATTTAATACTATCGATCTAGAGGAGCTTTACTATAAGCACTTTGTATATGACAGTAGGAGTGAAACCTTCAAATAATGGTACATTGACTTTGAATATGCACCATCACATCAACACAATTCAAGAGAAATAATAATAATAATAATATAATTTTATTCAAAAATATGTGAATTGCACTTGGAAACTAGTGCAAGAGGAAGAACTTTACAAGTGGTTCATCTGGCACTTCGGCTGAGACAAGCCATCGCCGAAATAATTCGTTATACAAATTCTTGTTGACCTCATTTTACAATAGGTCAATACCTTGACCTAAAAAGTCAACTTTGGTCAAACTGATCAAACCGCACCTAATGACTCACACTCGTCGACTCCATAAGTTAAACTTTCGACCTAAAAAGTCAACTTTGGTCAAACCGGTGAAACCGTACCTAATGACCTACACTCGTTGACCCCATAGGTCACCCCTACGACCTAAAAAGTCAACTTTAATCAACTGGTCAAACCTGCACCTAATGACCTACACTGTTGACCCCATAGGTCACCCCTATGACCTAAAAAGTCAACATTGGTCAAATTGGTCAAACCGCACCTAATGACCTACACTCGTTGACCTCATAAGTCAACCCTATGACTCAAAAAGTCAACTTTGGTCAAAATGATCAAACTGCACCTAATGACCTACCTCGTTGACCCCATAGTCAACCTTTTGACCTAAAAAGTCAACATTGGTCAATTTGGTCAAACCAGACATAATGACCTACATTGTTGACCTCATAGGTCAACCCTATGACCTAAAAAGTCAACTTTGGTCAAACTGGTCAAACCAGACCTAATGACCTACACTGTTGACCCCATAGGTCAACCCTATGACCCAAAAAGTCAACATTGGTCAAATTGGTCAAACCGTACCTAATGATCTACATCTGTTGACCCCATAGTCAACCCTACGACCTAAAAAGTCAACATTGGTCAAATCGGTCAAACCGGACCCAGTGACCTACACTGTTGACCCCATAGGTCACCCTTATGACCTAAAAAGTCAACATTGGTCAAAATGGTCAAACCAAACCTAGTGACCTACACTATTGACCTCATAGGTCACCATTATGACCTAAAAAGTCAACATTGGTCAAAATGGTCAAACCAGACCCAGTAACCAACCCTGTTGACCCCATAGGTCACCCCTATGACCTAAAAAGTCAACTTTAGTCAACCGATCAAACCGGACCTAATGACCTACACTGTCGACCCCACAGTCTCCCTTATGACCTAAAAGTAAACTTTGGTCAAATTAGTCAAACCGGACCAATGACCAACCCCGTTGACTCCATAGGTCACCCTTATGACCTAAAAGTCAACTTTGGTCAAAATGGTCAAACCGGACCTAAGTGACCTACACTATCGACCCCATAGGTCACCCTTATGACCTAAAAAGTCAACTTTGGTCAAACCGGTCAAACCGGACTTAGTGACCAACCCCGTTGACCCCATAGGTCAACCCTATGACCTAAAAAGTCAACTTTGGTCAAATTGGTCAAACCGCACTAATGACTACACTCGTTGACCCCATAGGTCAACCTTTTGACCTAAAAAGTCAACCTTGGTTAAATTGGTCAAACCAGACCTAATGACCTACACTATTGACCCCATAGGTCAACCCTGTGACCTAAAATGTTAACTTTGGTCAAACTGGTCAAACCAGACCCAGTGACATACCCTGTTGTCCCCATAGGTCAACCCTTTTGACCTAAAAAGTTAACTTTGGTCAAATTAGTCGAACCGTAGCCAATGTCCAACTCCATTGGCCCATAAATCAACATTTTCACCCACCGACACATTTAAAACACCACAATGACAAAATCACAAGAATTGGACATCTTAAAGTCAATTTGATCAATTTGAGCCGACTTGGGTCAACCCAAGTCAAAATTGATCAACACTTATCTATTTTGATTAAAATAGATAAAATGAAATAAAAATAACAAAATTAATCAAATAATTAATTTCAAAATTATTTTGATTAATTAAAATGATTAATGATTTAATTTTTAAAATTTTAATTAAATGAGATAATTAAAATGAAAATTAAAATCATAAAATAACAAAAATGACAAAAATAATCAATTAATTAATTTGAAATTATTTTCAATTAATAAATTGATTAATAAAATAATTTCCACCAATTTTAGTTAATAAAATAATTAATTAAAATGGGAATTAAAGAAGAAATGAAATCATTTTTAGCCTCTTCATATTTAATTAGGCTAAACCATCTTAAAGGCTTATTTAACACTTAATTAAGCCCATCTTAAGGCCCATTACCCATGGCTTAACATCCATGGTTATGCATGGGATGAGGTGTCACCACCTCCTTCATTCTAAACATATTATCTCCTTAAGGTGGCCGGCCAACACAAGGCCATTTTCTCCACCTCCCAAGCCACCCAATGGGAGGGAAAACCACACATGAAACCCCCCTTACCATGGTTAATGGTAATGATGAAGGCTAGGCATATGTGTCACCATTTTCCAACCTAAGAAGTGAGGTGTAAGCTCATTAGCAAGTGAAACAACAGCTCACAAGTAACCTCCCACAATGGCCAATGGACAAGAGACAAAGAGATGAAATTCATCATGAAAAACTTAGGGAGAAGCATCCAAGCCTATCTCCACCAATCGATCACCCAATCACCTAATAAAGGAGGTAAGTAATCCTCTAGAATGTACCTAAGCCAAGCCAACACCATCCCCTTACTATAAAAGGACCCCATGGCCGAAACTAGCAAGGAGGAGAAAAATATTTAGGGAGGTCCATAGGCTGCTCAAACCATCTTGCTCCCAACATAAAACTTCTTCCTAAGAGCTTCCACAATCTTTTAGGATCAATTTCAAGCCCTAGTTTCAGCCCATTTGAGCCAATTTGATCAATTTTCAAAACATGTCCCAAATTAGGCATCTCTTTCAAATTCCTCCCAAAGCCCGACTTCGGAACAAATTGCCGCAGCAACTATCTTCCATTGGGGTCCTAGAAGGCAACCATAAAGTCAGATCTAGCTTGATTTGCTTGTGGCTAAGGTATGGAATTTATCTTTGCAAAATAAATCATGTTTTTGATAAATCATGTACTATACTAGCTCAAAAGTGTATCATCACCGTATGGATAGATACTTCTCATCCAGATGAGCATTTTAAAAAAAGAATCACTCAATTTCGTCAAGAAATGAGTGAGATATTAACATTCGAAGTTTAACGGTTTCGAACTTTTGAAATAAATTACGAATATTCTCGGCCCTCCGATCGCGCGCCGTTCGAGATGGACGGCCTGGATCCCGCTTCGCGCCGTCCGCCGTCCGACCCGTTGCACGGGATCTTCCCGCCCGTTCGACGCGTCCAAGGACACGCGTCGACAGCGGGGGGTTTTGGCGGCGCGATATTAAAAAAAAAATCCATTTTAACCCTTGAAACTTCAAAAATTCATATCTTTTTAACCAGAGGTCCTAAAAATAAAATAAAAACACCTATGGAAAGCTCTTGAAGAGGAGAAAATTATGAGACCAAAATCATACTTTTATTTTCAGTATTTAATTTTTAATTAATTAAATACTCTCTGGAGTATTTTAATTATTAAAAATTATTTACAAATCAAAAAATTATGAAACTTTCGAGGCATTTATCTTTATGTTCTAGGGACCTTCCATAATTTTTCTAAGGATGTAAAACATGCCTAGGATACTTTTCTTGAATTTTCAAGTTTCTTTGTAATTATTTCAAATAATAATTATAAAAATTTGAAAATTAAGAAAATAAAAATACAAATGACGAGGAATGATAGTGGCAACGTACAATGACTCTAGGAAAAATATTTCTAAGTCATAGAAATAATTTTGAATGACATTTGAAAATTTAGGGTTAAAATCATTTATTAATTAAATAATTTTGAATCCTAAAATAACCCTTTGTAAAATTGAACTATTTTCATCAACAATCTAAGTTTGAAAATGGTTCTAGCACTATGATAGGCTAATAATAAACCTCACTTGAGTCTAAAATGTCAAGATTAGATTCAATTAAGGCTTAAAATGACATTTAAATCCATTAAACCTTACCTAAATTAGGTTTAATAAAAATTAAACTCCTTTAATTAAGCTTAAAGACACACTAAACTTAATTAACCCATTAAACCTTCCCTAAATTAGGTTTAATAAAAATCAAACTCCTTTAATTAAGTTTAAGGACACACTAAACTTAATTAACTTATTAAACCTTACCTAAATTAGGTTTAATAAAAATTAAACTCTTTTAATTAAGTTTAAAGACACACTAAACTTAATTAACCCATTAAACCTTACCTAAATTAGGTTTAATAAAAATTAAACTCTTTTTATTAAGTTTAAAGACATAATAAACTTAATTAACCCATTAAACCTAACCTAAATTAGGTTTAATAGAAATTAAACTTCTTTAATTAAGTTTAAAGACACACTAAACTTAATTAACCCATTAAACCTTACCTAAATTAGGTTTAATAAAAATTAAACTTCTCTAATTAAGTTTAAAGACATAATAAACTTAATTAACCTATTAGACCTTACCTAAATTAGGTTTAATAAAAATTAAACTCTTTAAGTTTAAGGACATATTGAACTTAATTAACACAAAACCAAACACTCTTTAATTAGGTTTAAAGACATATTAAACTTAATTAATCAAAACTAAACTCCCTTAATTAGGTTTAAAGACATACTAAACTTAATTAACCTCCTTAAACATAAGGTTTAATAAAACTCAAACCCTAATTATGTCTAACCCTGCACTCTAATTAAACCATTAAGCCTTAACTAACTAAGGTTTAATCATACATAAACCCTAATTAGGTCTAACCCTTAGACCTAATTAAGCCTTTAAGCCTTAACTAACTAAGGTTTAATCAAACTCAAACCCTAATTAGGTCTAACCCTTAGACCTAATTAAACCATTAGACCTTAACTAACTAAGGTTTAATAAAACTCAAACCCTAATTAGTTCTAACCCTTAGACTCCAATTAAACCATTAAGCCTTAACTAACTAAGGTTTAATAAAACCTAAACCCTAATTAGGTCTAACCCATTAGCACCTAATTAAACCATTAGACCTTAACTAACTAAGGTTTAATCAAACCTAAACCCTAATTAGATCTAACCATTAGCACCTAATTAAACCATTAAGCCTTAACTAACTAAGGTTTAATAAAACTTAAACCCTAATTGTGTCTAACCCTGTAACTAATTAAACCATTAAGCCTTAACTAACTAAGGTTTAATCAAACTCAAACCCTAATTAGGTCTAACCCTTTGACCTAATTAAACCATTAAGCCTTAACTAACTAAGGTTTAATCATACCTAAACCCTAATTAGTGTCTAACCCTTGCATCTAATTAAACCATTAAACCTTAACTAACTAAGGTTTAATAAAACCTAAACCCTAATTTGGTCTAAACCATTAAACCTAATTAAACCATTAAACCTTAACTAACTAAGGTTTAATAAAACCTAAACCCTAATTAGGTCTAACCCTTAAACCCAATTAAACCATTAAACCTTAACTAACTAAGGTTTAATCAAAACTTAAACCCTAATTAGGTCTAAACCCTTAGACCTAATTAAACCATTAAACCTTAACTAACTAAGGTTTAATAAAACCTAAACCCTAGTTAGGTCTAACCCATTAGACCTAATTAAACCATTAGACCTTAACTAACTAAGGTTTAATCAAACCTAAACCCTAATTAGATCTAACCATTAGATCTAATTAAACCATTAAGCCTTAACTAATTAAGGCTTAACTAAATTCAAATCCTAATTAGGTCTAAACCTTAGACTTAATAAGACTATTAAGCCTTAATTAACCAAGGTTTAACAAAAATCAAACCTGACTTAAGTCTAACCTATTTATACTTATGTCAAACCAAACTTAGTTAGATCTAAGTCAAACTTAAGTCCAATCTACACTGAACCTAAATCAAACTTAAACCTAACTTAAGCCTAATCTACATTAGACTTAAGTCAAACCAAACTTAGGTTCAACCCACATTGAACCTAAATCAAACTTAAACCAAACCCTTAGGTTCAACCTGACATGAACCTAAATCAAACTTAAACCTAACTTAAGCCTAATCTACATTAGACTTAAGACAAACTAAACCTTAGGTTCAACCCACATTGAACCTAACCTAAACCTACCTAACTTGAGTCCAACCTAACTTGAACTCAAGTTAACCTAAACCTTAGGTTCAACCCACATTGAACCTAATCTAAACCTAATCTAACTTGAGTCCAACCTAACTTGAACTCAAGTTAACCTAAACCTTAGGTTCAACCTACATTGAACCTAACCTAAACCTAACCTAACTTGAGTCCAACCTAACTTGAACTCAAGTTAACCTAAACCTTAGGTTCAACATTAAACCTAACCTAAGCCCAACCCAACTTGAACTCAAGTTAACCTAAACTGGTTCAATCCAAATTTAACCTAACTTAAACTCAAACATAACCTAACTCGAGTACTTGAACTCAAGTTAACCTAAACTTTAGGTTCAATCCACATTGAACCTAACTTAAACTCAAACATAACCTAACTTCGAGTCCAATCTAACTCGAACTCAAGTTAACCTAAACCTCAGGTTCAACCCACATCGAACCTAACCTAAACCTAACCTAACTCGAGTCCAACCTAACTCGAACTCAAGTTAACCAAAACCCCAGGTTCAACCTACATTGAACCTAACCTAAACCTAACCTAACTCGAGTCCAACCTAACTCGAACTCAAGTTAACCTAAACCTTAGGTTCAACCCACATCGAACCTAACCTAAACCTAACCTAACTTGGGTCTAACCTAACTTGAACTCAAGTTAACCTAAACCTTAGGTTCAACCCACATTGAACCTAACCTAAACCTAACCTAACTTGAGTTCAACCTAACTTGAACTCAAGTTAACCTAAACCTTAGGTTCAACCTACATTGAACCTAACCTAAACCTAACCTAATTTGAGTCCAACCTAACTTGAAATCAAGTTAACCTAAACTTTAGGTTCAATCCACAATGAACCTAACTCAAATATAACCCAACTTGAATTCAATCCAACTTGAACTCAAGTTAACCCAAATCTTAGGTTCAATCCACATTGAACCTAACCTAACTCGAGTTCAATCCAACTTGAACTCAAGTTAACCAAAACCTTAGGTTCAACCCACATTGAACCTAACATAAACTCAAACATGACCTAACTTGAGTCCAACCTAACTTGAACTCAAGTTAACCTAAACCTTAGGTTCAACCCACATTGAACATAACCTAAACCTAACCTAACTTGAGTCCAACCTAACTTGAACTCAAGTTAACCTAAATCTTAGGTTCAACCCACATTGAACCTAACCTAAACTTAACCTAACTTGAGTTCAACCTAACTTGAACTCAGGTTAACCTAAACCTTAGGTTCAACCTACATTGAACCTAACCTAAACCTAACCTAATTTGAGTCTAACCTAACTTGAAATCAAGTTAACCTAAACTTTAGGTTCAATCCACAATGAACCTAACTCAAATATAACCCAACTTGAATTTAATCCAACTTGAACTCAAGTTAACCCAAATCTTAGGTTCAATCCACATTGAACCTAGCCTAACTCGAGTTCAATCCAACTTGAACTCAAGTTAACTCAAATCTTAGGTCCAATCCATATTGAACCTAACTTAAACTCAAACATGACCTAACTTGAATTCAATCCAACTTGAACTCAAGTTAATCTAAATCTTAGGTCCAATCCACATCGAACCTAAATTCAACCCAAACCAAAGTTAAGTCTAATCTACATTAGACTTAAATCAAACCGAACTCGAGTTCAACCCCTAATGAACTTAAGACAATCCTAAATCTAGGTCCAACAAAATAGATTTCGATTAAGACTTAAACCTTACCTAAAATGGATTTGAATGGTCGATAATTCTAATTAAGTCTAATTTATTAGAGCTTCGATTAACCTTTAAATCCTATTTAAACAAGGTTTAAAATTTAATTAAGTCCATCCTAAATCAAACCTATTAACTTAGGTTCAACTGTGACATGAATCCAAGTTAATTCAACCAATATCGAATTTAACTTTAAACCTTCTAACTTAAGTTCAAACAGTACATGAACTCAAGTTAATCAAATTCAATCAACATTGAATTTAACTTAGATTCAATCAGACATGAATCCAAGTTAATTCAACCAATATTGAATTTAAATTTAAACCTTTTAACTTAAGTTCAAACAGACATGAACTCGAGTTATTCAAATTCAATCAACATTGAATTTAACTAAGATTCAATCAGACATGAATCCAATTTAATTCAATTAATATTGAATTTAACTTTAAACCTATTAACTTAAGTTCAAACAGACATGAACTCGAGTTAATCAAATTCAATCAATATTGAATTTAACTTAGGTTCAACTAGACATGAACCCAAGTTAGTTCAATTAATATTGAATTTAACTTTAAATCTTTTGATAGACACGAACCTGGAATTTAAGCTCAAACTCAAGATCAATTCAACATAATTCGACACTCTAAAATCGACATAACCGACATAAATTTGATGTTGACATAATCAACGAAAATTTGACATTTTAAATATAACATGATTAGCATGAAGTTGAAATTTCAAAAAAACTTGACATTCAAAAAAAAAATATTCTGTGATATTATTTCTGACGATATTTTCTTCGCAGGATGAAAACAAGAAATTCTGTTTAGATTTTCTTTGCATGTTATAGGGTGTGTTAACTCTGTTTTGCAGGACGCCGACGACGAAATATTAGCAACAAAACAAAACAAAACTTTTAGGTTAGACATATAACCTGAAACTTTTCAACAAGACAACAACATTGAAAACAAAACAAAACTTTTAGGTTATAAACTTTTAGGTTAGACATATAACCTGAAACTTTTCAACAAGACAACAACATTGACAACAAAACAAAACTTTTAGGTTAGACATATAACCTGAAACTTTTCAATAAGACAACAACATTGACAACAAAACGAAACTTTTAGGTTAGACATATAACCTGAAATTTTTCAACACAACAACGACATGACAACAAAACCAAAACCTTTAGGTTAGACATAATACCTAAAGTATTCAATAACATGATATAACGACATTTGGGAGTGATAGTGGGTACATCTCTCCTTAAAATAAACTTTTAGAAAACAAATGATTAACATTAATCAGAAGTTTTCTTAAACAATCGAAAATTGTTTAAGATGTAATTAAATATAGAGACTTACCTCTATAGGAGATCTAAAAGAACCCAAAACAGAAATCTCTGGTTTACCATGATTTTCTTAATATGAAAATTCTAGAATACGTTATTCTAGAATATCCTCATATAAGAATTATCATAAACACCATTTTCTACTATTAGTCCTAAAAATTCTCTAAATTCTTCATAGGATTTATACGAATAAAACTAGGCTAATACTAGATGGCGACTCCTTGACATTGATATGATATATTGGATGGCGATGACATGACATCATCATCAAATGCCATGATATTTCTTTTTTCCATCGCCACCAAGAGAGTGGCGACTCCGTTGGGGAGAATCTTTCTTCTCATCTTTTGTTATGATTTGTTTTCATTTCAAAATTTTGAAAATAAAAGTTCCCAGTTTATAAATAAGTCGATAATATTCGATTTTCTTGAAATTACAGAAAAATCGCAATGGATTCTCCGAATTCGATCTTTTCTTACTTTCAAGACTTTGACATACCAATGTAGGAAAATCCTCCCTTTTATCATAATAATTATGGATTATTTAGTGAAACGGAATTCATATTAGATAATCCATATCAAATCGATTCTCAATCTTTTCAAGAATTCCGCTTGCAACCTTATGAAGACTTTCCGAATTTTACGTACAATTTACTCCGAATATACACTCGAAGAACCTTACATCCTTGAAGAAATGAAAAGACAGAGTGATAAGAAAGGAAAACAAGTTTACAGAAGATGATGTTCCACCATCATCTATGTATGAGATCGGATCTTCTTCAAGGAACGTTCATGAAACTCCTTCATTTAAAAGAAATAAAAGGTGGAACGAAAATGATAATTTTGAAACACCTGAATTTCAACAGAATATTTTTGGAAATCCTTCCTTTTTGGAGGAAAATCAATATATTCCAATTCCTGTTGAATACACTGACAATTCCTTTCAACCTAAAAGATCTCCCCCATTTCGTGCTGTACATTCAGTGTTTAAGAGATTAGCACGAAAAGAAAAATATTCATTATCTAAGTTATTAGATAAAATGGGTTGTGCAATCTCCAACACCATGAAAAGAAGAATTTTAGCAATGGAAAATTCTGATTATCAAGAAACTGTTTATCAATTCCCAATTGATGAACATTGTGTTCGAGTGCCAGTAAAATTTCGATTGGGCCCTAGAATAAAAGATGTAGTGGTCACCAATGACAAAACTCGATATGACAATTTAATGTCTGAAGCAGAAAATACAACTGCTAAAATGACAGACTTGGTCCAGATGCTACTTAAAGCAAATTATCCTTATACTGGATATGATACACCACCTGAGAATTCTCGCCATATACTTGAAAATAATGTATGGAGACGAAAATCATCTGATAGAAATTCTGATACCACCAACACTCTCGCAAATAATTCACAAGAAGAGATTTGCGTAAAACATTCTACAAAATCATTTCAGGAGAGATTAAAGAAATTAAAAGAAGATATTAAACAACTTTCAAGACAAGAAAGGAAAAATACTTCTGAAAGTTCCAATGAGAATGTTGCTAGCGTTAACATAGTAGAAACCCAATCTGCTTCCTTAGCATGAGAATCAAATGAAGAGGAATTGCGAGAGGTGATACGACAACGAGATGAACAAATATGTCGTCCTGAACAAAGAATGGAAGAACTGGTAGCGACTTTGCAAAAACCACCAGCCGGCCCTTCTCCAGCTATTGAAATCATTAGACCGGAGGCTATTCACATCCTTGAAAGCAGAGAAGAACTAATGGATGTCGAGGAAAGTACTCGAAAGAGAAAGAATTCTCCTCATAGCGAAACTCCGTAAAAGGATATTACAAAAATAAGTGGAACAAAAGATTAAAGAAACAATGGCTCTGGCAAAAGCTGGAGCATTAACTCCAAAGGGTAGGCCATACCCAGAGAAATTTGATTATGTTCAATATCCTAAAGGTTTTGTTCCTCTTGTCTTTAAAATGTTCGATGGGACGGGAAATCCCCGACAACATCTGGCACATTTTAGAGCAAGTCGCCGTAATGCTCGGAGGAAATGACGCTCTCCTATTTCGACAATTTGTTAACGAGCCTCACGGGAGTTGCCTTCGATCGGTATGCGGAACTTCCCAACGGATCTGTCAAAACTTTTGTAGAGCTTGAAAGCCTTTTTATTCAACGCTTTGCAGGAGCACAACATCACACCACTGTTGGTGATCTGGTGGTAGAAAAACAAAAACTAGGAGAAACCTTGGTAGATTATATTTTACGCTGGAGAAACCTCAGCATGAAATGTGAGCCACAATTACAAGAACAACATGCTGTTGGAATACTGCTAAAAAATATCCATGGTCCTATAGCATTCATGCTTAAAGGATTTACGATAAAAACTTTTGAAAAATTACTCAGTAAAGCTGCCAATATTCAGGAAGAGGTTAAGCAGATGAGTATAATGGAGAAAACTGAAAAAACAAAAACTATCAAAACTTTTGAAAAGAAACCTGGGAATATTGCAGAAAAAGGCAAACAGGTGATGCAGATCCAACCGGAGCAAAAGAAGCAACGAAAAAATCCTTCGACATCACAGACATCACCTCAATTACAACTTCAACAACCAATCACAGTATCAACTGAGAAGAAAACAATGGCTCAAAGAATGAATAAAGTATATTCATTTAAAACAGAAGCCGTCGGTAAAATATTTCGTAGCTTGCTTAAAATACCCGAATTTAAGCTATCGAAGCTAAAAGGCCAACAGATATTGACATGAAGGACAATCCTAATTATTGTCCTTATCACAGGATGCTCGGACATAAAATTGAAGAATGTTTTGTCTTCAAAGACTGGATAGAGCGTAATTTCAAAGATGGAAATATAGTCATTCCAAAAGAATACTTGAAAGAACCTGAAAAGGGATCAGTCAATATGGTTTCGATAGAGGAACTTAATCCTAAAAACAAGGATAGCATTTCTGAAGAGATCTTTGCTAAATACCAAGTTACAAAATCTCCTAAGAAAGAAAAGAAAAAGAAAATCAAGAAAATGGAAAAGATTAGAGGTCTTCCGTACATAGGGCGCAACTCCTTTTGTACCTTCTAGTTCATTTCACTCTTGTACTAGGATAGTTATGTCGGCCGAAGGAGGAAAAATCCTCAAGCCAATAACTTTGTATGACTTTCTTTTTATCATGAATAATAACAATCCTAGTTTTGCGTACATTTTGTCCATTCTGGATGATGCTTCTGAGAATGACCATTTGGATTCTAACCCTATAGACAATGCTCAAATCGTATATGATCAATCTAAAGACTACCAAACTAATGAAAAAGAAAATGAGAAATCTGACAATGACACAAATGAAGATGACATTGCTACGCTTCAATTACAAAGAATTCCGATTTCTATAGGATCGGAGTCCCTCGGACTCGAAACGAATGAATCGGATAATCAACTCGAAGAAATAGTTGAAATTAACTTGAGAAGTGGAAAAATCTTACCTCCTAGGATAATTCCACAAGAAAAAGAAAAACAAATAATTACACCGGATAAGATCATTCCTCCAATATATCCTCGAACTTCGAAGGAAGTAAGGATGATCTTCACAATAAGGTGGATTATAATATATCGGCTCATTTGAGAAAATTACTCGCAAAATTAAGCATTTATGACGCTCTCATACTTTCCAAAGAAATGAGAGAATCATTAATAAAAGCTCTTTCGGACCTCGACATTTCGCCTAACTTAACTTGCAAGTACTACCCAAAACGAAGCCTACTCATTAGAGGAATCAACAAAGATTACCTTCTCTCGACAATGACTTGTTGCTCGGAACAACCGAACACAATCGTCCACTATATATTACAAGAAACATCAATGACACGATACTTTCGAGAGTTCTTATCGACCCGAGTGCTTCAATCAACATTATGAATCCGAGAACTCTTGCATACTTAGACATTGATGCCTCTCAACTATCAAGGGATACGATGATGTTAAGAGGATTCAATCAACAAGGAGAACGGCCCTCGGATCAATAACATTGCTCTTAAAAATAGCCGACTTGGCAACGACAAAGCAAAATTTCACATTATTGATTCGTACACCTCTTTTAATGCCTTACTTCGCGTACCATGGCTCCATGAATATAAAATGGTTCCCTCTTCATTACATCAATGTATCAAATATTTATGAAAAGGACAAGAATTTCGTATTATAGGAGACCTGCAACCGTTTTCAATCCATGAAATCGGTATACATGAAGAGTCAGCATATTATGCTCCTATAAATAAAACAATATCTTCCAAAGAGACAACGGTAATTGTGGAAGAAAAGAACAAAGAAAAGAAAATAAATGAAAAGGATTTTTCTTCAATAAAGACAAAAGAGGCTAATTTCCGTCAGACTCGCACTCGAGGTCGAGGCCGAGAACGAGGACGAAGGAGAGAAGATCCAATTGTCACAAGGAAGAAACCATTGAAGTTCAAAATCCACCTGGATTCTGAAGAAGAAACGACATCTGTGGTTGCAAAGGAACCCCAATTCAAAATATCTTTAGAAGAAGAAGATAAAGAGAAACAATTTGAATCTATGTATGACAAAATCAATCATTATATACATTCTATGACTCTAACTCCAATCTCCACTTCTAAGATTGAGAATTTAATAGTCAAAGAAGTATATAATGATGACAAAAAGCCAATTAAGTTTAGACTTGGCTCTACTTCTTCTTGTACTAAAGATGATGTAAAGATAGAAGATGGAAATCTTCCACAATCAATGAAAATTCCTTTTAAGCTGTATTCTCCTTGGGCACGAAAATTCATTCAAAATAGTTTAATGCTCAAACAATGGTCTTTAAAACAACCGCATTTCATTGAACAAATGTGGAATGATAATAAACGAAATTCTAACTCTAAAAAGGTGTTGGATTTGGAGTTTTGGGACCATTAGATGATACAAAATTTTGTTCGATCGTCACGAAGAATGTGATTCGAAACATCGCTCGATCTTCCAATCGAAAATGCTCTCCGGAGTTGGAAGAAGAAATTAAATCGACAATTGATGAACTAAAAGAAATAAATTTAGGAACTAATGAAAATCCAAAACCGCCTTTATTAGTTCATTCCTTAATGATGAGGAAATAAAAGGCATAACTAAATTGTTGATGGAATATAAAGATCGTTTTGCTCTGACTTATGACGAAATGCTCGGTATATCTCCGTAAGTTGCGTACCTATAAACTTGGGATGGACCAATTCATAAACCCAGCTAAACAAGCTCCAAGAAGGATGCGTGTCGAAATAGAGCAACAAGTCATCGCGAAGTCAAGAAATTGATAGAGGCCGACTTCATACGAGAAGAAAACTATCCAACATGGCTAGCTAATGTGGTGCCGATTAAAAAGAAAAATGGACAAATAAGAGTCTCAGCATGGACTACAGTGGACTTGAACAAAGCATGTCCAAAAGATGAATTTCCTTTACCAATTCCTGAGTTAATGGTTGATATTGCATCAAAATATGCTTTTCTTTCATGGATGGATCATCAGGATATAACTAAATAAAAATGTTTTCGAAAGACGAAGTAAATACAGCTTTCCGAACACCCATCGGCATATATTGTTAAAAGGTTATGCCATTTGATCGAAAATGTCGGTGCAACCTATCAAAGAGCCAAGACACGGATTTTTGATGAACTAATACATAATCAAGTCGAATGTTATGTCGACGATCTGGTTGTCAATAGTAAACAAAAAGACGATCATATATATGATTTGAGAGTTGTCTTTGAACGACTACGAGGATATAATCTTAAAATGAACCCTTTAAAGTGCGCCTTTGGTGTCACTTCAGGAAAATTTTTAGGATTTGTAGTTCGACATCGTGGAATAGAAATTGATCCTCTCAAAATTGATGCTATTCTAAATATGCCTCCTCCTAAAAATCTAAATCAATTGAGATCCTTCCAAGGAAAATTAGCATACATACGACGTTTCATTTGCAATCTATCGGGTAGATGTCAACCCCTTACTGCCCTTACTAGAAAGGATGCCAAATTCGTGTGGGATGAAAAGTGACAACATGCCTTCGAAGACATTAAACAATATTCGACAACCCCTCCCGTCTTAGCAGCCCCTGTATTAGGAAGACCTTTAATCCTTTACACCGCGGCATTGGACAATTCACTTGGAGCTTTACTAACACAAGTAAATGATGAAGGAAAAAAAAATGTGTTATACTACATGAGTCGTTGTTTACTTCCAACGGAAGTAAAATATCCGACAATTGAGAAGCATTGTTTAGCCTTGATCTTCGCAGTTCAAAAGCTATGACATTATATGCTTTCTCATAAAGTAACTCTTATTTCAAGAGTTAACCCATTACAATATTTAATAACACGACCGACACTTTCTGGGAGATTAGCAAGATGGGCAATGATCTTGTTACAATTCGACATAACATTTGTACCGCTACGTGCTTATTAAAGGACAAATCCTAGCAGATTTCTTAGCGGCACACCCAATTCCAACGTATCACCCCTTAATGACGATCTACCCGATGAAGAAATATCGAAGTAAAAATTCTAACATGCAACAATGGGAACTCTACTTTGACGGAGCATCGTCTGCATGGAAAGACAAAGACAAGTAGACAATCATACCAGGCAAAGCCGGAGTAGGATTAATTTTCATTACTCCAGACAAAATGATGATGCCCTTTTCCTATCATTTTACGTAACCATGCACGAATAACGAAGCCGAATATGAAGCGCTCATAACCACCTAGAATTGACAATATTAATGGAAATTGAGAATATTGATATCTATGGAGATTCCCGCTAATTATCAATCAAATTGCCGGCAAATATAAAATTCCGAAACCACGACTTAACAATATTCCCGTTACACTCCGAAATTACTTCAACAAATTCCCGATGTAACATTCTTCTTAATCTCGAGACGAGACAATTCTCTAGCGGATGCTCGGCAAAACTTGCAAAGGAATTTGCGTGTCCGAAGAAGATGACATACCGATTTCTATAAAAGGACGACAAGTTTTTTCTCAAATCGATATGGATAATTTGCATAAAATCGGTGAAAATATGACAATGGCAATAGATGACGAGAAGGATGATTGGCGACAACCAATCATCAAATATTTACAAACTGGAGAATTACCTGAAAATAGTTCTATTGCCAACCAAATTAAACAAAGAGCATTATCATACGCTCTAATAAATGTTGTCATTTACAAACGATCTTTTGATCAAATGTGGTTAAGATGTTTAAACCAAATTGAAGCTCGAGAGATTGTTAAAGAAGTTCATTCGGGTTTATGTGGTGCACATCAATCTGGGCCCAAAATGAAAATAAAAATAAAAAGAATGGGTTATTATTGGCCAACAATGATGACAGATTGTCTTGACATTGCAAAGAAATGTCATCAATGTTAAATACATAGAGTAGTTTTACATCAACCTCCAAATATTCTACATCCAACTATTGCATCATGGCCATTTGAATGTTGGGGTACTGACATAGTGGGCCTTATAGATCCTCCATCCTCCAAAGGCCATAAATTTATTCTGCAACTCATCGACTATTTTTCTAAATGGGTGAAGCAATACCCCTTCGAGAAGTCAAGGCGAACAAGTTCTCCACTTCTTTAAAACACATATCGTTTATAGATTTGGGATTCCTCGAAGAGTCATACTCGTATAATGGGTTGGCCTTCAAAAACACAAAAATGAATCACTTTATCCAGAGACATGGGATCGATCGGAGATATTCCACAATCTATTACCCTAAAGCCAATGGATTAGCTGAAGCTTTCAATAAAACATTGGTGCAAATCTTGAAAAAGACATTAAGTAATAGCCCGAGACGATGGCATGAACGACTAATAGAAGCTTTATGGGCTTATAGAACTACATACCGAACTCCAACACGGTCTACACCATTTGCTTTCGTATATGGTTCCGAAGCCATTTTGCCTCTAGAAGTCCAAATTCCTTCTCTCGTAATCGCAATAACCGATAAAATAACCGAAGAAGAAAATGTCAAGTTGCGACTCAAGAACTTGAAAATTTGGAGGACAAGCGTTTGCAAGCCCAACAAAATCTTGAATTATATCAAGCAAAAATGATATGAGCTCACGACAAACTAGTTCATCCTAGAACCTTTCGAATCGGTGAATTAGTTTTAGTTCTTCGAAGACCTATACTAGCTCATCGAATGATAGGTGGCAAATTCGAACCCATATGGGAAGGTCCATATGTAATTGAAAAGACCTATTCCGGAGGATCCTACCAATTGGTGGATTGTCAAGGAGAAAGAATCCTACCTCCAATCAATGGGCGTTTTCTAAAGAAATACTACGCGACATAGAAAAGAAAGAAATGAATAAAGACTTATTTATAAACTGAGACAATAAATTCTCCTTTCAAAAAAAAAATCACCTTTGATGTTTTGTGACATCTCTTTCATTTGTTAAACAAACATTTGAAAATCTGAAATGATATTCTGTCTTGATATTTTCAGGAAAAATGCCTGAATACAGATTATTTTTCTCATTCCGAAATAATATGACTTTTGCCTTGGACCGTCGAGATATAGACACGGGGACCAGAGTTCACTTTGATTTCGACCTATTGTAGGTTGAATCCATATATCATGGATCGTTACTTTATCTAGTGAATCACAGTGAAGTTAATCTGCAAACACATTTGATAGAATTCAAACTCCGACAACCCGAAGAATATGACCGCACAATCGATGATAAGCTCGGATGAAGCAGAATCCATGATTGCCCTCGTACAAGGAACGTCAACATCAGGAACCAAAAATCCAACGACAGGATTCACCAGATCGCAAAGACGAAATTGTAATAAACGACTAAAACGACAAAAACAATTACAAGAGAAACAAGACATGGAAGAGATGAGTTAGTTAAAATCGCGGACTATCAATACTCCGTTTGAGGAAATAATATCGGAAACGAAAAATCTAGACCTTACATAAAAAGAGGATGGCAAAGCAGTCGTCACTCCACCATCGGTCACACCTGCTCAATATTTGAGGGTATCAGACAAAAAGAATCACTCAGAGGAAGAGATACGACGAATTAGTGCCATTGAGTGGAGAACTTTCGAACAATATAAATACGTGAATAAAAGAACAATAAATATTCTGGATGGTCTTAAACTTTTTACCAGAATATTTGATGAAACTGAACAAGCTGCTATCATCAACCACATCATAGAAGCCCGAGATCATGGTAGGTACAGGATGCCTTCGAAGGAGGACCTATTCCGAACCTAGTAAATGGATTCGAGGTAAGGGTAGCAAACCATTCAATACGGATGTTGCTATAACTATGCAAGAGACAGAGAAGGAAATCTTCCTGGGATTCTACGACATGAACAAGTCGACCCTTTACCCGTTGTGATAATCCAAATTATCAGACGACTCGTTACTTGGGGGATCATACCTGCAGATTGTGTTCCCGATAGCTGCATCATTAATATGTATGATAAAGGGGAGTTTATCCCTCCTCACATCGATAGTCATGATTTTGAAAGACCATTTTGTACTCTCTTTAATGAATCGCTGCTCCGTGATATTCGGAAGAGAGATACAAATCTTGGGACCCGGAGAATTTGAAGGCACATGCCGCGTCCTTTTAACTCGAGGATCGCCTCTTCCGTTCCAAGGAACGGTGCAGATTTTGTGAAACACTCGCATACCCAAAGTGTCAACAAGCCACGAATCTCTATTACCTCGCGACGAATGAAACCCGACAAACGACCGTACCGGATATCAACCGATACCGCAGCTCGAAGGACTAAAGCCTTTGAACCGCCGTGAGCCCGTGAATGTCTGAACACCTGAAACATGTTCGACGAATGATGTTTTGGAGTGTAGGACGTTTATGGACGATCTGATAATCTCCAAATCTACAACATGATGTGAAGAACTCCCGACATATATTATATCTATAGTTGTCGATGTGTGATATATCGGTAGATGTTGACATGTAAAATATCAGTAGTTTGTTGCAGCGTGCTATATGATATGTACATATGTATGTACTGTAAGCTTTTGTTTGCAATAAATATGTACTGGTGACTTTTTTATGGAAATAAAATAAAGTGTTGAAGGAAAATATATCCCGATTGTCTGTGATATGTCGACTGGTCCTGAAATCAATAAATGACAAAATGAATAATCTATGATAACCAAACATGAGAATTAACTTTCGACCTATATAGGTGAAAACCCCAGCGGAAATTCCCACCAAAAATATTAATGAGTTCGCCACTCTCTCCAGTTATTGGATATAAGTCCTTTCCTCACACGGAAATCACGGCTTTCCTCTAACCAAATCTTGATATCGAAATTGAGGAAAATAGAAAATGACATCTATTTTCTCTCTTCGCTATCTGGATATAAGTCCTTTCCCGACACCGAAATCACGGCTTTCCTCTAACCAAATCTCGATGTCAACACTTCGAGCAAAATAGAAAATGACATCTATTTTCTCTCTTCTGTATATCGGATATAAGTCCTTCCCCGACACGGAAATCACGGCTTTCCTCTAACCAAATCTTGATATCGACATCGAGGAAAATAAAAAATGACATCTATTTCTCTCTTCGATTATCGGATATAAGTCCTTTCCCGACACTGAAATCATGCCTTTCCTCTAACCAAATCTCGATATCGACACTTCGAGGAAAATAGAAAATGAAATCTATTTTCTCTCTTCGGTTATCGGATATAAGTCCTTTCCCGACACGGAAATCATGGCTTTCCTCTAACCAAATCTCGATATCGACATTTCGAGGAAAATAGAAAATGACATCTATTTTCTCTCTCCGGTTATTGGATATAAGTCCTTTCCTGATGTGGGAATCATGGTTTTCCTCTAACCAAATCTTGACATCGACATTTTGAGGAAAATAGAAAATGACATCTATTTTCTCTCTTCGGATATTGGATATAAGTCCTTTCCTGACACGGAAATCACGGCTTTCCTCTAACCAAATCTCGATATCAACACTTCGAGGAAAATAGAAAATGACATATATTTTCTCTCTTCTGCTATTTGATATAAGTCCTTTCCGACACGGAAATCACGGCTTTCCTCTAACCAAAAATTGATATCGACACTTCGAGGAAAATAGAAAATGACATCTATTTTCTCTCTTCGGTTATTGGATATAAGTCCTTTTCGACACGGAAATCACGGCTTTCCTCTAACCAAATCTTGATATTAACACTTCGAGGAAAATAGAAAATGACATCTATTTTCTCTCTTCGGTTATCGGATATAAGTCCTTTCCCGACAAGGAAACCACGACTTTCCTCTAACCAAATCTCGATATCGACACTTTCGAGGAAAATAGAAAATGACATCTATTTTCTCTCTTCTGTTATTAGATATAAGTCCTTTCCCGACACGGAAATCACAGCCTTTCCTCTAACCAAATCATGATATCGACATTTCGAGGAAAATAGAAAATGACATATATTTTCTCTCTCCTGTTATCGGATATAAGTCCTTTCCCGATGCGGGAATCATGGCTTTCCTCTAACCAAATCTCGACATCGACATTTTCGAGGAAAATAGAAAATGACATCTATTTTCTCTCTTCGGTTATCGGATATAAGTCATTTCCCGACACGGAAATCATGGCTTTCCTCTAACCAAATCTTGATATCGACACTTCGAGGAAAATAAAAATGACATCTATTTTCTCTCTTCTGCTATTGGATATAAGTCCTTTCCCGATGTGGAAATCACGGCTTTCCTTTAACCAAATCTTCGACATTAACATTTTGAGGGAAATAGAAAATGACATCTATTTTCTCTCCGATTATTGGATGTAAGTCATTTCCTTCCACGAAATCATGGCTTTCCTCTAACTAAGTCTTAACATTGACATTTTCGAGAAATGGAAAATGACATCCATTTTCTCCCTCCCCGTTATAGGGTATACGTCCTTTCCTGACACGGAAATCACGACATTCCTTTAACAAAATATCGACATCGACATTTTGAGAAATGAAATATGACATCCATTTTCCCTCCCAATAAATTTCTTTTCAAATACAAGAAGAAAATCTCAAACCAACAGAAAAGACATCTGACATCCTCCGGGAGTGATATGATGTTTCCTCCTTTCCTGATCATTATCAGACATCTCTTAGACCACTTCGGTCAACGTCAATATGTGCAGAATACTTATAAAGTATTCTCCACATATTGGGGGCCCTTTTGTTGACCTCATTTTACAATGGGTCAATACCTTTCGACCTAAAAAGTCAACTTTGGTCAAACCGGTCAAACCGCACCTAACGACTCTACACCGTTGACCCCATAGTCAACCTTTCGACCTAAAAAGTCAACTTTGGTCAAACTGGTTAAACCGCACCTAATGACCTACACTGTTGACCCCATAGGTCACCCCTATGACCTAAAAAGTCAACTTTGGTCAAACTGGTCAAACCAGACCTAATGACATACACTGTTGACCCCATAGGTCACCCCTATGACCTAAAAGTCAACATTGGTCAAATTGGTCAAACCAGACCTAATGACCTACACTGTTGACCCCATAGATCAACCCTATGACCTAAAAAGTCAACTTTGGTCAAAATGGTCAAACCGTACCCAATGACCTACCATGTTGACCCCATAGGTCAACCTTTTCGACCTAAAAAGTCAACATTGGTCAAATTGGTCAAACCGTACCTAATGACCTACACTCGTTGACCCCATAGTCAACCCTATGACCTAAAAGTCAACCTTGGTCAAATTGGTCAAACCGTACCTAACGACCTACTACTCGTCGACCCCATAGGTCAACCCTATGACCTAAAAAGTCAACTTTGGTCAAACCGGTCAAACCGCACCTAATGACCTACACTCGTTGACCCCACAGTCAACCCTATGACCCAAAAAGTCAACATTGGTCAAATTGGTCAAACCGTACCTAATGACCTACACTCGTCGACCCCATAGTCAACCCTACGACCTAAAAGTCAACATTGGTCAAATTGGTCAAACCATACCTAGTGACCTACACTGTTGTCCCCATAGGTCACCCTTATGACCTAAAAAGTCAACATTGGTCAAAATGGTCAAACCAGACCTAGTGACCTACACTGTTGACCCCATAGGTCACCATTATGACCTAAAAAGTCAACATTGGTCAAAATGGTCAAACCAGACCCAGTAACCAACCCTGTTGACCCCATAGATCACCCCTATGACCTAAAAAGTCAACTTTGGTCAAACTGGTCAAACGAGACCTAATGACCTACACTGTTGACCCCATAGGTCACCCTTATGACCTAAAAAGTCAACTTTGGTCAAATTGGTCAAACCAGACCCAATGACCAACCCTGTTGACCCCATAGGTCACCCTTATGACCTAAAAAGTCAACTTTCATCAAAATGGTCAAACCGTACCCAATGACCTACACCGTCGACCCCATAGGTTACCCTTATGACCTAAAAAGTCAACTTTGGTCAAAATGGTCAAACCGTACCTAGTGACCTACACCTGTTGATCCCATAGTCACCCTTATGACCTAAAAAGTTAACTTTGGTCAAACTCGGTCAAACCGTACCTAATGACCAACCCTCGTTGACCCCATAGGTCAACCCTATGACCTAAAAAGTCAACTTTGGTCAAATTGGTCAAACCGTACCTAATGACCTACACCGTCGACCCCATAGATCAACCTTTTCGACCTAAAAAGTCAACCTCGGTCAAATTGGTCAAACCGTACCTAATGACCTACACCGTTGACCCCATAGTCAACCTTGTGACCTAAAATGTTAACTTTGGTCAAACCGGTCAAACCGCACCCAATGACCTACCCCGTTGACCCCACAGTCAACCCTTTCGACCTAAAAAGTCAACTTTGGTCAAATTGGTCGACCGTAGCCAATGTCCAATTCCGTTGGCCCATAAATCAAAATTTTCACCCACCGACACATTTAAAACACCACAATGACAAAATCACAAGAATTGGACATCTTAAAGTCAATTCGATCAATTTGAGCCGACTTGGGTTAACCCAAGTCAAAATTGGTCAACACTTATCTATTTTGATTAAAATAGATAAAAATGAAATAAAAATAACAAAATTAATCAAATAATTAATTTCAAAATTATTTTGATTAATTAAAATGATTAATGATTTAATTTTTAAAATTTTAATTAAATGACATAATTAAAATGAAAATTAAAATCATAAAATAACAAAAATGACAAAAATAATCAATTAATTAATTTGAAATTATTTTCAATTAATAAATTGATTAATAAAATAATTTCCACCAATTTTATTTAATAAAATAATTAATTAAAATGGGAATTAAAGAAGAAATGAAATCATTTTTAGCCTCTTCATATTTAATTAGGCTAAACCATCTTAAAGGTTTATTTAACACTTAATTAAGCCCATCTTACGGCCCATTACCCATGGCTTAACATCCATGGTTATGCATGGGATGAGGTGTCACCACCTCCTTCATTCTAAACATATTCTCTCCTTAAGGTGGCCGGCTAACACAAGGCCATTTTCTCCACCTCCCAAGCCACCTAATGGGAGGGAAAACCACACATGAAACCCCCCTTACCATGGTTAATGGTAATGATGAAGGCTAGGCATATGTGTCGTCATTTGCCAAGCCTAAGAAGTGAGGTGTAAGCTCATTAGCAAGTGAAACAACAAACTTCACAAGTAACCTCCCACAATGGCCAATGGACAAGAGACAAAGAGATGAAATTCATCATGAAAACTTAGGGAGAAGCATCCAAGCCTATCACCATCCAATCGATCACCCAATCGCCAATCAGAGGAGGTAAGTAATCCTCTAGAATAGCCCTAAGCCAAGCCAACACCATCCCCTCGCTATAAAAGGACCTCATGGCCGAAACTAGCAAGGAGGAGAAAAATATTTAGGGAGGTCCATAGGCTGCTCAAACCCTCTTGCTCCCAACATAAAACTTCTTCCTAAGAGCTTCCACAATCTTTTAGGATCAATTCCAAGCCCTAGTTTCAGCCCATTTGAGCCAATTTGATCAATTTTCAAAAACAGCCCAAATTAGGCATCTCTTTCAAATTCCTCCCAAAGCCTGACTTCTAGAACAAATTACTGCAGCAACTATCTTCCATTGGGGTACTAAAAGGCAACCATAAAGTCTAATCTAGCTTGATTTGCTTGTGGCCAAGGTATGGAATTTATCTTTGCAAAATAAATCATGTTTTTGATAAATCATGTACTATACTAGCTCAAAAGTGTATTATCACCGTATGGATAGATACTTCTCATCCAGATGAGCATTTAAAAAAAATCACTCAATTTCGTCAAGAAATGAGTGAGATATTAACATTTGAAGTTTAACGGTTTCGAACTTTCGAAATAAATTCCGAATATTCTCGCCCCTCCGATCGCGCGCCGTTCGAGATGGACGGCCCGGATCCCGCTTCGCGCCGTCCGCCGTCCGACCCGTTGCACGGGATCTTCCCGCCCGTTCGACGCGTCCGAGGACACGCGTCGACACCAGGGGGTTTTGGCGGTGCAATATTAAAAAAAAATCCATTTTAACCCTTCAAAATTCAAAAATTCATATCTTTTTAACCAGAGGTCCTAAAAATAAAATAAAAAGACCTCTGGAAAGCTCTTGAAGAGGAGAAAATTATGAGACCAAAATCATACTTTTATTCTCGCATTTAATTTTTAATTAATTAAATACTCTCTGAGTATTTTAATTATTAAAAATTATTTACAAATCAAAAAATTATGAAACTTTCGAGGCATTTATCTTTATGTTCTTAGGACCTTCCATAATTTTTCTAAGGATAGAAAACATGCCTAGGATACTTTTCTTGAATTTTCAAGTTTCTTTGTAATTATTTCAAATAATTATTATAAAAATTTGAAAATTAAGAAAATAAAAATACCAATGACTAGGAATGATAGGGCAACAGACAATGACCCGAGGAAAAATATTTCTAAGTCATAGAAACAATTTTGAATGACATTTGAAAATTTAGGGTTAAAATTATTTATTAATTAAATAATTTTGAATCCTAAAATAACCCTTTGTAAAATCGAACTATTTTCATCAACAATCTAAGTTTGAAAATGGTTCTAGCCTTATGATAAAGCTAATAATAAACCTCACTTGAGTCTAAAATGACAAGATTAGATTCAATTAAGGCTTAAAATGACATTTAAATCTATTAAACCTTACCTAAATTAGGTTTAATAAAAATTAAACTCTTTTAATTAAGTTTAAAGACAAACTAAACTTAATTAACCCATTAAACCTTCCCTAAATTAGGTTTAATAAAAATCAAACTCCTTTAATTAAGTTTAAGGACACACTAAACTTAATTAACCTATTAAACCTTACCTAAATTAGGTTTAATAAAAATTAAACTCTTTTAATTAAGTTTAAAGACACACTAAACTTAATTAACCCATTAAACCTTACCTAAATTAGGTTTAATAAAAATTAAACTCTTTTAATTAAGTTTAAAGACATAATAAACTTAATTAACCCATTAAACCTTACCTAAATTAGGTTTAATAAAAATTAAACTCTTTTAATTAAGTTTAAGGACATACTAAACTTAATTAACCCATTAAATCTTACCTAAATTAGGTTTAATAGAAATTAAACTTCTTTAATTAAGTTTAAAGACACACTAAACTTAATTAACCCATTAAACCTTACCTAAATTAGGTTTAATAAAAATTAAACTTCTCTAATTAAGTTTAAAGACATAATAAACTTAATTAACCTATTAGACCTTACCTAAATTAGGTTTAATAAAAATTAAACTCTTTAAGTTTAAGGACATATTGAACTTAATTAACACAAAACCAAACACTCTTTAATTAGGTTTAAAGACATATTAAACTTAATTAATCAAAACTAAACTCCCTTAATTAGGTTTAAAGACATACTAAACTTAATTAACCTCCTTAAACATAAGGTTTAATAAAACTCAAACCCTAATTAGGTCTAACCCTTAGACCTAATTAAACCATTAAGCCTTAACTAACTAAGGTTTAATCATACCTAAACCCTAATTAGGTCTAACCCTTAGACCTAATTAAACCTTTAAGCCTTAACTAACTAAGGTTTAATCAAACTCAAACCCTAATTAGGTCTAACCCTTATACCTAATTAAACCATTAGACCTTAACTAACTAAGGTTTAATAAAACTCAAACCCTAATTAGTTCTAACCCTTAGACCTAATTAAACCATGAAGCCTTAACTAACTAAGGTTTAATAAAACCTAAACCCTAATTAGGTCTAACCCATTATACCTAATTAAACCATTAGACCTTAACTAACTAAGGTTTAATCAAACTCTAAACCCTAATTAGATCTAACCATTGCACCTCAATTAAACCATTAAGCCTTAACTAACTAAGGTTTAATAAAACTTAAACCCTAATTAGTTCTAACCCTGTACCTAATTAAACCATTAAGCCTTAACTAACTAAGGTTTAATCAAACTCAAACCCTAATTAGGTCTAACCCTGCACTCTAATTAAACCATTAAGCCTTAACTAACTAATGTTTAATCATACCTAAACCCTAATTAGGTCTAACCTTAGACCTAATTAAACCATTAAACCTTAACTAACTAAGGTTTAATAAAACCTAAACCCTAATTAGGTCTAAACCATTGCACTCTAATTAAACCATTAAACCTTAACTAACTAAGGTTTAATAAAACTCTAAACCCTAATTGAGTCTAACCCTTAAACCTAATTAAACCATTAAACCTTAACTAACTAAGGTTTAATCAAACTTAAACCCTAATTAGGTCTAACCCTTGCATCTAATTAAACCATTAAACCTTAACTAACTAAGGTTTAATAAAACCTAAACCCTAATTAGTGTCTAACCCATTGCACCTAATTAAACCATTAGACCTTAACTAACTAAGGTTTAATCAAACCTAAACCCTAATTAGATCTAACCATTGGATCTAATTAAACCATTAAGCCTTAACTAACTAAGGCTTAACTAAATTCAAATCCTAATTAGTGTCTAAACCTTAGACTTAATAAGACTATTATGCCTTAATTAACCAAGGTTTAACAAAATCAAACCCGACTTAAGTCTAACCCATTTAGACTTATGTCAAACCAAACTTAGTTAGATCTAAGTCAAACTTAAGTCCAATCTACACTGAACCTAAATCAAACTTAAACCTAACTTAAGCCTAATCTACATTAGACTTAAGACAAACTAAACCTTAGGTTCAACCCACATTGAACCTAACCTAAACCTACCTAACTTGAGTCCAACCTAACTCGAACTCAAGTTAACCTAAACCTAGGTTCAACCCACATCGAACCTAATCTAAACCTAATCTAACTCGAGTCCAACCTAACTCGAACTCAAGTTAACCTAAACCTTAGGTTCAACCTACATCGAACCTAACCTAAACCTAACCTAACTCGAGTCCAACCTAACTCGAACTCAAGTTAACCTAAACCTTAGGTTCAACATCGAACCTAACCTAAGCCCAACCCAACTCGAACTCAAGTTAACCTAAACTTTAGGTTCAATCCACATCGAACCTAACTTAAACTCAAACATAACCTAACTCGAGTTCAATCCAACTCGAACTCAAGTTAACCTAAACTTTAGGTTCAATCCACATCGAACCTAACTTAAACTCAAACATAACCTAACTCGAGTCCAATCTAACTCGAACTCAAGTTAACCTAAACCTTAAGTTCAACCCACATCGAACCTAACCTAAACCTAACCTAACTCGAGTCCAACCTAACTCGAACTCAAGTTAACCAAAACCTTAGGTTCAACCCACATCGAACCTAACATAAACCTAACTTAACTCGAGTCCAACCTAACTCGAACTCAAGTTAACCTAAACCTTAGGTTCAACCCACATCGAACATAACCTAAACCTAACCTAACTCGAGTCCAACCTAACTCGAACTCAAGTTAACCTAAATCTTAGGTTCAACCCACATCGAACCTAACCTAAACCTAACCTAACTCGAGTTCAACCTAACTCGAACTCAAAGTTAACTCTAAACCTTAGGTTCAACCTACATTGAACCTAACCTAAACCTAACCTAATTCGAGTCTAACCTAACTCAAATCAAGTTAACCTAAACTTTAGGTTCAATCCACAATGAACCTAACTCAAATATAACCCAACTTGAATTCAATCCAACTTGAACTCAAGTTAACCCAAATCTTAGGTTCAATCCACATTGAACCTAACCTAACTCGAGTTCAATCCAACTTGAACTCAAGTTAACTCAAATCTTAGGTCCAATCCATATCGAACCTAACTTAAACTCAAACATGACCTAACTTCAATTCAATCCAACTCGAACTCAAGTTAATCTAAATCTTAGGTCCAATCCACATCGAACCTAAATTCAACCCAAACCAAAGTTAAGTCTAATCTACATTAGACTTAAATCAAACCGAACTCGAGTTCAACCCCTAATGAACTTAAGACAATCCTAAATCTTAGTCCAACAAAATAGACTTGATTAAGACTTAAACCTTCCTAAAATGGATTTGAATGGTCGATAATTCTAATTAAGTCTAATTTATTAGGCTTGATTAACCTTTAAATCCTATTTAAACAAGGTTTAAAATTTAATTAAGTCCATCTTAAATCAAACCTATTAACGTAGGTTCAACCAGACATGAATCCAAGTTAATTTAACCAATATTGAATTTAACTTTAAACCTTCTAACTTAAGTTCAAACAGACATGAACTCAAGTTAATCAAATTCAATCAACATTGAATTTAACTTAGATTCAATCAGACATGAATCCAAGTTAATTCAACCAATATTGAATTTAAATTTAAACATTTTAACTTAAGTTCAAACAGACATGAACTCGAGTTAATCAAATTCAATCAACATTGAATTTAACTAAGATTCAATCGTACATGAATCCAAGTTAATTCAATTAATATCGAATTTAACTTTAAACCTATTAACTTAAGTTCAAACAGTACATGAACTCGAGTTAATCAAATTCAATCAACATCGAATTTAACTTAGGTTCAACTAGAAATGAACCCCAGCTTAGTTCAATTAATATTGAATTTAACTTTAAATCTTTTGATAGACACGAACCTGGAATTTAAGCTCAAACTCAAGATCAATTCAACATAATTCGACACTCTAAAATCTACATAACCGACATAAATCTGACGTTGACATAATCAACGAAAATTTGACATTTTAAATATAACATGATTAGCATGAAGTTGACATTTCAAAATAACTTGACATTCAAAAAAATATTCTGCGATATTATTTCGACGATATTTTCTTCGCAGGATGAAAACAAGAAATTCCGTTTAGATTTTCTTGCATGTTATAAGTGTGTGCTAACTCTGTTTTGTAGGACGCCGACGACGGAATATTTGCAACAAAACAAAACAAAAATTTTAGGTTAGACATATAACCTGAAACTTTTTAACAAGACAACAACATTGAAAACAAAACAAAACTTTTAGGTTAGACATATAACCTGAAACTTTTCAACAAGACAACAACATCGACAACAAAACAAAACTTTTAGAGTTAGACATATAACCTGAAATTTTTCAACACAACAACGACATGACAACAAAACCAAAACCTTTAGAGTTAGACATAATACCTAAAGTATTCAATAACATGATATAACGACATTCGGGAGTGATAGTGGGTACATCTCTCCTTAAAATAAACTTTTAGAAAACAAATGATTAACATTAATCGTATGTTTTCTTAAACAATCGAGAATTGTTTAAGATGTAATTAACTATAGAGGCTTACCTCTATAGGAGATCTAAAAGAACCCAATACAGTAAATCTCTGTTTACCATGATTTTCTTAATATGAAAATTCTAGAATACGTTATTCTAGAATATCCTCATATAAGAATTATCATAAACACCTTTTTCTACTATTAGTCCTAAAAATTCTCTAAATCCTTCATAGGATTATATGAATAAAACTAGGCTAATACTAGATGTCGACTCCTTGACATTGATATGATATATTGGATGGCGATGACATGACATCATCATCAAATGCCATGATATTTCTTCTTTCCATCGCCACTATTTCTATCCCCCAAATTTAAACCTATTGACACGATATGTCTTTGCTGAGATCTGAATCATGAAGCATGTCTCCCGATACTCTAGCTCCAGCTGAAGAGCCTCCAGCTCCTCTAGCAACCCACCTATCTCTTCCTCTCACTAGATCTCGTCCGCTTTTATGTAGGAGTTCTCCATCTCATCCAGACGGCGAGCCAACGATCCAAGCGAAGTTCAACATCCATCAATTGCTTCCTCACGGATCTTGCAGGGACTTTTCTAGTGTTCATTTAATCCCTCCTAGTGCTTGGACAGTGTCTAGTATTCCTCAACTGGTACAAAGGTTAGACTCTGACCAACATCCCATGGAGGCAAGCCACGAACTGGTATTGCCTTAGCTACTCCAAAAGACAATATAAGCAAAGATATATAAAATTTTAACCTAACTAGTAAGACCCAATCTCCTCAAACTATGGAGCTTATCCAGCTCAGACCATCTAAGCAACACATCGCTCTCACTAGGTGGCAGTGGAGCGCTCGCAGTCCTTTTGCCCTATGTTAGATAATAGAGCACTGACAACTTCATGTTCCTTAGGCAGCAGAGCACCATCGTCTCCCTTTGTCGGTTCTTCAACTTGTTAGTCATGGACTACAGTAGAATGTTGGGTCAACAGACCGACGCTCAGGCAGCCCAAACTGCTTCCTTCTTCCACCTAGTTTTTCCCCCATCAAGGATCTTCAAGCTAATAGATTGCCACACTTTATCCTTTAACTTATCTGCCTTCTGTTTCTTGGAAGCAAGTTTATTCATCCTCTTTTCTCCGTCTGGCCTCTTCTCTCCCTTCCATTTCTTCTTGGCCTCAGGGCAGGACTGTGTCGAAGTAGTCTGAAGGCGGCCATCATCAATTATCTATTGAGGATCTTATTCGAAGGTTCAAAATGTTCATCATGGAGAAGTTTAGAAGTTGATCGACTCAGTAAAAAAGATTCAGAGAAAATATTGAATATTAAAGGAGTCTTGTCAAGCCTTTTTTATAAGAGTCATGGGCACAAAATCTCGGAAGTTTGATTATTGAAGCTTTGATTACGACATAAGTGATATTATATTTTTCATTGAATTCTCTTATTTTTGTCGCAGTTGTCGCTTCCAAGAAGTAATAAAACCAGGAAATAAAAAATATGTACATTGAGAATGCGCCAGCATGAATCTCGAGGAGATCCAACGATCAGTGCAACAAAAGGTATAACTATGGAGGGTCCACTAGTAGAAAAATAGGTGTGTTTAACCAACCAAACGTAGTAGCCTAATCAAAATCCAGAAACAAAGTTGGTCGGATACTGTCATCTCAGCCAGAGTCCACATGATAAAAGACATCTATGTGATTCAAGTGTGAACCTGAGGAAAGACTCAAATCCTTAATACCACCAGTCATCCCACATGCACCCAAGGCTTCTTGTTAGGGATAAACAAGTAACCATGCATCTAAGTCATCTCTCTGGCTCTCATTGTGGAGGAGTAAGCTACATATCGTATTACAGTGATTCACTCTCTGCCCAATAACCTAGCATCGCTCAACCAATGGGAGCACCTCACTAGAGATTGATAGTTAACGGTCAGACTAGAAATGTCAGTCAACAAATTCAAGTTGATTGAGCAAACCCTGCCGACCCAGAGACCAGCAACTACTGGTCAGTAACCCTGATTCAGCATTTTTTAACGAGCAAGCTTGTAGAACCAAGGTCCACTGAATTGAGTCGATTGAATCATAGGGTAGTTAAGCCATAGACCCATACAATCAAAATACATAAGATATGATTTAAGACATCAATTAAAGCAGAGGCAAACATGTAACTTTTTAAGTTGTACCTCTTTACATACGAATAAGAAATCATTTTATGAAAAAAATGGTTAATGATAAGTATGTTTCACAGTTGATTACTGCACACTTCTCTGTCTTTTTTGCTCGTTCTTATATCTTATCCTCTAACCCATGAGGTGTGATTTACGAACATATGAGGATTCAACATATGTGTGTGTGTGCATCAAAAAGTTCTCGGTGGTGTTCTCACAGGAATACTATGACTAGAAGAAGGAAGTATGATAAAGGGAGATCTTATGCAACAAAGTTGTGAGACTTGCCAAGACGATCATGTTGAAGGGTGACAAAAGGGTGAATGATCACTATCAATCGACTCATCCGAGGATTTATCTAGATGTTCAAACCTTTTATAATTGACATAAAATAGGAGACGCTGATCTGATACAAAATTTACTCGTCACGTAGGCCAATCTGAAGCAAGACTCAGCATCACAAGTAGGGCTGTAAAAAAAGATCGTTGTTCGCGAACAGTTCGTGTTCAGCTCGTCTAGGTGTTCGCGTTCGATAAGCAAACAAGACGAACACAAATAATTTTTTGGTTTTGTTTGTCAAACAATCCAAACACATATAGGGACATGTTCGTTCGTGTTCGAATCCTTATTGTTCTAAATATAAAGTAATTTAAAATATTTATAAAAATTTGTGATATTTTTAAAAAAATTATATACTCTAAAAATTTATCATTTTTTAAAAATTAAATCCTATAAGTTATAATATATGATAAATTATTAATAATAATATATTATTATTAGTAATATAAAACTTATATATTAATATAATATAAGTTATATATATTATATTAATATATAAGTTTTATATTACTAATAATAATATATTATTATTAATAATTTATCATATATTATAACTTATAGGATTTAATTTTTAAAAAATGATAAATTTTTTTTTAAAATATCACAAATTTTAGAGTATATAATTTTTTTAAAAAATGTTAAATTTTTAAAATATAATTTTTTAGAGTATATATATGTATATATAGATATAGACACGCGCGCGCACACACACAAACACTTAATTAAGACACTAATCCCCTTACCCTGTTGACGCTTGATGCTTCGGCCTCCCTCTCTTTCTTCTCTCGAAAGCTTTCGGGTTTAGCTTCTAAGTCTTTTTCTTCTCTCAAAATCACGAATAACTTTCGTTCATGAGTGCTTAGGATTTGTTGTTTGTGTTTTTTCTCTAATTTGTACTTCTATTTCTCTTCGATAACTTATCTTTTGCCTCGGCGAGTCGGCGTTGGATCAACTACTCAATTTTCTTGCTTGATTGCTCGTTTTTTTTGCGTGGTTGCTTGTAAGGCTACTGAGGTATCATCTTTAAGTGTATTTTCCTTAATATTTCATATTTATCTTCAAATTCACCTCTTAATTTAAATTTTTCTTAATTTTTGTTAGATTTATTTAATTAATTTGAGTGAAACCTAGTACTGTCTCTGGATCTGGTTTTGTTGTGAGCTCACTGAGCTCTGCTCGCTCCAACTTTTTGGAAGTTTTTGAAATTTTTTGTTATATTCCTGCAATGTTTGTGGACTTAGCTCTCTCCAATGCTCGGGAATGTATCATGCGCATGAGCGATGTTTTGGTTTTGTAGGAGTTGAACAAGCAAAGATCTAAAAGACTTCTCTTGAAGAACCTTGATGTTGTTTTCAATTTAGATTTCTACTCTCAAATTCATATAAGGAAGATATACATTAAAGTATGTATGGTATTATTTATGAACTTTTGATGAATATTAGTAAATTTAGAGGTCGAGCTAACTCGTGCAAAGGATCATTTTGATGCTAAGGTTTCATCATCATGGATGATTATTATTGAATGAGGATGGACTTGAATGTGGATTTAAGGGAAGAAAGGAACCCTTAGACCAATAACTGTAGATACTTGCCTGCTCACCTTCTCGCGAGCTACCTTAAGAGTATTGTGTCGGCAGTGGGAGTATGTTTGGAGTTTTAATTTATGTATATATATATATATATATATATATATATATATACATTAGGAAAATATTACTTTAATTTTAAAATATGAAATCAAACTGATCCCATGTAATCAATAGTTTAAATAATCGAGCGCTTCACCACAAGACGTGTATATATCCCGAAGAATAGATACATTGCCTGGTGATGAGGCTTGATCAAATAAACTAAAGAATTCATGACATCTGTTTGGTCTGCGGACCATTAATGTTGACCGACAATTTTCTCTATATAATATGAAGAAATTAGATAGGGTTTATATTAATATGGGGTCTTTAAGTTTCCTATAAGGGCAAAAGGATAACTGAAGTCACCTAAGAAAACTCATGATATATATCAAGAAACATTGTATTCATGACTTCCAAAGGATATGATCTTCAATAAAATGTGATAATAGGAAATTCAATAGGTGAGTAGCTCAAATTTTGGAACATTAATCATGGGAATCCAAAGGAAGAGTGAACTAGGGGAAGGAAATGGATCCAAGAGGAATCTTGGTACCTTCCCGACTAACTTATGATTTGGCTTTAATTGAAAATATTTATTTGATGCTTCATCCTGTTAATTTTATTACTTAGGGCTTACATTCACTTGATATAAATCTTGTAAATAGCCTGGAAGATAGAAGGATTTATGTCATACCCGATGACAACCTCGGAACCTAAGATGAGTTAAAGTTTATATTGCACAAGGTGCAAAGGTCTAAAAAGATAAAGTGAGGGTTTATGGTGCACTAGGTAAACTACCTCGAAGTCCTATGACTTATTGTTTTAGTTCTAAGTAGTTTTGCTGTTGAAGATGGTTGTGCTGCCCACTATGCATGTTCCAAGCTCCTCTTCGTAGCAGGTTAAGTTTAAAGAAGTGTCAATTGAAAAGAAAAGAGAAGTGTCGTGTTTTGGAAATATTTAAATTAAGGTGTCTTAATGTCTTATTTAGGGGAATATTAAAGTTGATTATAACGACACCGGTTAGGAACCCACGGTTCCCTCATTCTGGCATCAATAGTTTCTTCGGATTCACTTAATCCAGATTAATTTACTAAACTCAACTTAATGAGTTCCATACTTTCATTTAGGCAGTGGGAAATCTCGTTAACAGCCGTAGATTGCATCCTCCGAAGTATTCCCGATCATCCAATAGAGACATTTTAATTTAGTTGCAATTGTGATTTTTGTTTTTTTTTTTGTAATTAAAGTTTGAGTTGCCTTAAATTTTGACTGTTATGGCAGTAAATTTTATCTTGATTTGTTTTAATTTTGATTTTGGTTTTGTGGCTATCCTAAAAGTTTTGGTTTTCATGCAGGATGATATTGTTGTTTACCATGCAAGCCTGTAAGCAAGAAAAGTACAGTAATGGAAAGGTACTACAAACTTATAAAAGTTTACCTAGCGAGTCTTCTAGTTCATCCACCTAAAACTTTAGTATCTTTTGCAATAATTATTTATAATTTGCAGGAAAGTAAAAACATATAGATATATTCGTCACAGGCTTACAAAGGTCTATGTTATAACTTGGTGGGTCCTATTCATTCATTTAAGAGATGTCTTCCTTTAAGAAATATAATAAGTTCAATTATTTTCCAAGGTATCCAGAAGATTTGTGAGAAGGTCTAGGGAATACCTAGATATTTCACAATCCTTTTGAACTTTCTTGAGTTTATTTTGAACTTATCATAATTATTAAATGGTTCATTTGTTCATACCCTTATGCTTAGTGAACCAATGTTTTAATCATCCCGAAAGTGGGATAAATGTCACTTGATATTTTATTTATGAGTTATGTAAGTGGGGCCTTTAGAGGCAAGCTTAATTTATGAAAGAATTTAACCAATTTTGATGGGCTTGTAGTGTCTCAAATGTGTTTAAAATTAATTGTGTTTTCTTTTCTAATCTTCATTAATCAAATTTGATTAAACCTAATCTCACTACCAAGCCCTTAAGACCTAGGTAGGTATGTTTGTAATTTTTAGAAAGACAGTTGTATAATTTTGATTCTTATCAAATTAATGAATTATCATTTAAACGTCACATAGGGGTATTTAGTTGATGAATTATTAACTTCCAAATCCAAACCCCTAACCTTAAGAATCTTTTAATTTTAATTTTCATCCAAATTAATGTGATTTAAAGAAATTATAAACTTATTAAAGAAATTATAAACTTACCTTTTAATATGTCAAAATGAGATTGGTTTCTATCATTTATCCATTTATGTTTCAATCATTCAAACATGTTAATTAAGATCATTATTGCTCATTTCCCATTTTAATTAAGCCCAAATTTTGATTAAAGCTAAATTCTTCAAAATTACACTTTTGCCCCTAATAACTTTATCACTTCATAATTCATTCAATTTAATTCAAATGACTTTAAAATTTTTATATTGCCCTATTTATGGGTCAATTAAAACATTAGAGGAGAAAATGTGTTTTATCTAAATTTAATTTGATTTATATAATTATTTTCACACAAAATAAGCATTTTCAAGGAAAATCCAATGACTTAATCAAAATAAAGTTTCTGTGCTCAAAAAAAATTGTTGGAGGTTTAACTAAGTCAGATGACCACTTAGACAAAATTTCATGATTTTTAGAATTTAATTTTAATTATTATAATTGATTTATGCTTTGGATTATTTATTAAATATAAATATTATTTAAGTTGAAAATTAAGTTTTATATTTTTTTTAAATCTCTCTCGAGGTTAGGGAACCCGCATAAATAAATTTTATATTTTTCTAATTTTTCTTTTAGTTAGTAGAATTATTTTAGTGAAAAGTTAGGGAAATTCACTTTTTAAGTATTTAAAAATTGTTTTAAGCTTCAAACTTCATTATTTTTACTTATAAAATTAGGAAAAATATTACAATTGCTCCCAAGTGCTTAAAAAATAATTTAGAGGATTTCCATGAATTTTTTTAATTTTGTGATTTTTGTGAATTTTCAATTATTTTAAATTATTTAAATATTCAAAATACCCTTAAAAATGAAAATTTTACTTAAATTCCAGTTTTATTTTTCTTAAATTTCCCTAATCACAAAGAACTCCCAAAACCAATTTTGTAATTTTTTTAGCTGTATTTTATTTATTATAATTATTTTAATGCCAAAATGGCTATTTAACTAGAAAAATCAAATTGGGTGGTCAAATTAACTCCAAATGATTTGAATTTTTTTTATGGGAGTTCTTCTGACCTTAAATTACAGTGGAGAGCAATTTTCATGTCATTTAAGTGTTTATTTTTTTTATTAATTTAAATTCAATTTTAGGGTTTTGCCTTAATTAGGTGAATTCATAATGATTTAACTCAAGTTAATTTTTTCCTAGGGTCCTCTGACCACACTAAACCTACCAAAATATTTTTAGGTTTTTCTGATCAATGTACTAATTATTATAATTAATTTATTAAAAAAGATACACTAAACATGAAAAATAGATATCTCTGTCTAGAGGGCTTTCCTGGTCTTGGAAAAATGAGGGAAGGTTCCCCATGACAGAGGCTACCAAAGCCCTAAAAAACGTTCCATGGTGAAATGTTTAAGTGCATGGAGAATCAAAAGACTAAAAATAGTAATTAATTAATTAGAAATCATGCATGCATCAAATTAATTTCAAACCTTTTCCACATTGTTCTCCTCTGTTCACTAAGCACAAAGGTATTTTTCTTTTATTTTTCTGATTTTTCTACACCAAGATATGAATTTTTGAAATTGGACTGATTTAATTAATTCATTAAATACCCTTTTTTCTCTTTATCTACGTAAGCGTCAGTTCATCCTATGGCGGATCGAAACCCCACGTGTTATCCTCTAATTGGCCAGGGCGGTTCGGTTTGACGGCGCGTTCACGGATGATCTCCTCGTTCAAGGCCATCAGGGCCCTCCATTTGATAAACGCGCGATCCAACGGTGGAGAAGCATAGTCCCTAACTGGTGTGAACCAGAGACCGTCCACCATCTAGCCTTAATAACTCGAGCTATACTCAACCAAATTGTCTCAGGTTTGATCTTATGGGCTTGTCTAGACTTGACGAACATACCCATACGGTAAACATGCCATGAAATCGAATCTATGCAAGTGGAGAATTAAAATAAGCTCTGGATGAAGGGATAGTCTGTTACCTTGCTCTGAGAGGGGAGGCCTCAATCAAAGAGTTTGGGATGCTTCGTAGGAGCTCTCTGAGCTTAGGGATGAAGCCTTTTGTAGTGGTGAATTGTCTAGACTCAAATTCGATCAAAGCCGAATTTGGGCGTTGATTAAAGCCGGCGCTAGGTTGGTCTGGTGATGGGGCTTTTACGGGGCTTCTTCTCAGTTCACTCGCGGTGAAGGTGTGGGTGCAAGAAATTTGATTTTTATTAAGTGTGGAGGTCTCGTGGAGGATCGTGTTATTTCGTGCCAATTTCGAGTTTCAAAATCGGGCTCGTGGAGTGGGGATTAGAGTGTGGAGGTGGCCGGGACGAGCTTAGGGAAGTCGGGGAAGCTTTGAGAACAATCGCGCAGTCTCCCCTTAGCAAAATGAGTTCTCTATTTCTGGCCATGAGAGGTGATGGCTTAAATAGCTATGGTCAGGGTCGAGCTCAGCGGGTCAGCTTGAGTGCAATGAGTTGCTTATGTGGAGGGAAATTCTGCACTAGTGGACAATTAGATATTGCCACATGGTGTCATTAATTGCAGATTGTTGGACCTCTAATCAGACTATATGATATATGTGCTTGACTGCCCTTCATATCAATGAAACATATAAGTTAAAGAAGGTTATTATCAAATTTATTGAGTTAGAGCCTACACATACAAACACTTACATTTGTAAAGCTATTTGTGAGTGTTTATTGAAGTGGAAGCTCCAGGACAAAATCTTTACAATTACTTTAGATAATACAGGTAATAATGATGTGGCTGCTAGTTCCTTAAAAGCAAATTTTCAATCACAAGGAAAGTTGCACTTTCGTGGACTTTTTTTCATTTAAGAGTCTGCGCACATATCTTTAATAATGTAATGCTTCATGAAGGGCTAAAGGAGGCTCATGAAATTATTCAAAATATCAGAGAGTCACGGAAGTATCTGAAAAATTTCCCTACAAGATTGAATAAATTTTTAGAAGTGGCAAAAAAAATTTGGAGATTCAACTATAAGGTCACTACCCATGAATGTTCTACTAAATGAAACTCAACTTTTAATATGTTGGAGTACACATTTATTTATCACAATATTTTTCATCACTATGCAATTGGAGATAGTAACTAAAAATTGTTGCTTGTTGATTCAAATTCGGTAAAATATGAGAAAATCAGAAAGATTCTTTCAGTTTTCAAAAATGTTACAAAGATGATCTCTGAATTCTATATCGCGCTTCAAATATATTTTTACCTGTTGTTATGCATGTTAAGATGATTTTGATAGAATAGTCATTGTTAGATGATGATTATATGAGAAATATGATTATGAGTATGCAATTAAATTCAACAAATATTGAGGGAAATATAATCTTCTAATGTCTATTGTAACAATTTTGGATCTTAGAGTGAAACTCAAATTTATTAGCTACATATTATCGGTGTATTTTTTAGATTTTAAATTTAATTTATACATATATATAGTTTGAAAAGTAGCATTTGATTTTCGAAAATAATTTTAAGTTCAAAAATTTTAAGATATGAAATCAAACTGATCTCACATCCAAAATAGTTTATATAAACGAGCACCACACCACAAACCGTGTATTTATCCTAAAGAATAAACACATTTCTTGATAGTGGGGCTTGATTAAATAAACTAGAAGATTTGTGACATCCGTTTGGTCTGCGAACCAATTTTATAAGCCAATAAGTTCCCCTGCTTAATATAAAGGAATTAAGCAGGGTTTATATTACCTGGGTTCTTAAAGTTCCCTATAAGGGCAAGCCCCTATAGTTAATTACATATTAAATGTCTGAAGATACTTAAGAAAACTCTCGATAATGATTAGTGGATTTGCTCTCAAGAATTTCAAAGTTTATGTTTCAAAGGATTGAATTTTGGAAATTTCAATAGAGAATGAATCAAATTTGGAACAGTTTATTTTGGGAATTCAAAGGAAGAGAAGTAGGGGATGTCACAAACCCGAAGTAAACTTCTGTGACTTCCCAACTATCATATTATTTGGCTTCAATTTGAGGGAATGTTATTTAATGTTTCAATTCTGCAATTTTAATTAATTAGGACTTATACTTGTATGACATAATCATGCAAATAGTCTCGAAGATGTGAGGGTTTATGTTGTACCAAATGACCACCTCGGAGTCCTAAGACTGGTTAGGGCTTAATTTGTATAACATGATTATGCAAATGCCTAATGAAAAGTTGAGGATTTATGTTGCACTAAGCAAACTACCTCAAAATCCTATGGCTTTATTATTTAATGCTAAGAAAAGTTTAGCTAAAGAAGTCACAAGTTTTGCTGATGAAGATGGCCGTGCTACCTACTGTGCTCCAAGCTCCTTGTTGTTGTAGAGGTTTGATTTTAGAAGGTGACAATCAATAGATGAGAGAAGAGTTTTGGTTTAGAGAGGTTGAAAATTGAGATGGCTTAATGTTTTAATTAAAATGAATCTTAAAGTTGATTAATCAGAATCGATTAAGATCCCATGGTTCCGTCATCCCGGCACCGCTATTTTCATCAGATTCACTTAGTCCAAATGAATTTGCTAAACCCAATTGAATGAGTTCCACACTTTCATTTAGATCGCTGGGAAATCTCGTTAGCAACACGCGGGTTACATCATCCGAGGGATTCCCGATCATCCAACGAGACGTTTTAATTTTAGTTGTAATTGCAGTTTTATTTTTGCTGGTGATTAAATTTTTAGTTGTTTAAACATGCTGGGTTCAATCATTTTTATGCATTTGTAAGTACAGGAAAGTAAGAAATTTAATAAATTGCAATAAACTTAATTGCTTACCTGGTAAGCATTCCCGGCATTTTAACCTGCACTTAAAACACATGTTAAGGTATTTATATGCAGCAAATACCTAGGTAAAGCTAAGGAAAGGTTCTAGTTATCTACCAAAATCCTAATCCTATTGCTAGTCAATTCCTATGACGTCTAGATTCTTGTGTTTTGTTAAGGATGATTTTCTTCACCAAAGAACACTGAAGTCTCACTGTTCTTTTTAAAACATCCCATCAAGTTAGAGAAGTGCTCGGAACTCAATTCTGAACATCTTTTTAAACATTTTAGGGATTACTTTAAGTTCAGTTAGTTTCATTGTGGTGATGAATCACTCATCCAGGTTACTCTTGCTCAGTAAATTAGGATGTTTGATTATCCTTGTGAGTAAGGTGACATTTCATTTGATGTTTCATTTAAGAGTTATAATGATGAAAGCCTTTAGGGGAAAGTTAGTTTATTAAGGGGTTTTAACCATTCTTAGTCGAATTTGGGATTAATAGTTTAAAGTGATTTAGTTATGATTAATCTTTTTTTCTCTTTTTAAATTATTTTTAAGTTTATAATAGTATTCAAGTTGTTCAATTCAATTAAGTTTTGTTATTTTAAATAATCTTAAGATTTCAGATTGATCTTTTAAATGTTTTAAATTTCTTTTTAATTTAAGTTTCAAGCATCTTCAGATTTGCTTTAATGTCTTGAAGTATTCCAATTTAGTCTTAATGTTTTGAAATTTATTTTAATTTAAATTTTGGACAATTTCAAATTAATTTCCTTTAGTGTTTTCTTTCTTTTTTTTAATTTAATTATAAGATTTTTCCAAAAATTATTCCTCTCTTAAAATATTAATTTCAATCATCATTTTAAAGTTCCATTAATTTATATTTAAATAATGTTTGATTAAATTATTGATTAAGGGATTTAATTTAGAGGATTAGAATTTTCTTATATTACACCCCTTTTAATCTTTAATCATCCAAGCTTTAATTAATCTTCCAAATGTTATGTAATTTAATTAGTGTTTTTTTTTAAAGGTGGTTTAATGAGTTTCTACCACTTAAATTCTCTATGTTTCAATCATCCAAAACAATGCTAGGATCATTGATAATGGAATAGAAGTTTTTATGGACAAATTTTCTGTATTTGGAACTTCATTTGATGCTTGTTTAAATAATTTAGAAAAAATTTTGGAGTTATGCGAAAAGACAAATTTAGTTCTAAATTGGGACAAACGTCAACTTATGGTTGCAGGAGGAACTGTACTTGGGCATAAAATTTCTGAATACGACATGGAAGTAGACCATGCAAAAACTCAAATCATCATGAAACTACCACCTCCTACTACTGTGAGAGGGGTTAGAATTTTTTTAGGACATGTTGGTTTCTACAAGCGATATATTAAAGATTTTTCAAAAATTACTAAGCCTTTATGTCAACTTGTAGAAAAAGATAAGAAATCTAATTTTAATGAAGAATGTTTAATTGCCTTTGAATTATTGAAAGAAAAATTAATCACTGCCCTTATAATAGTTTCACCTGATTGAGAGAAACCTTTTGAACTAATGTGTGATGTTAGTGATTATGTGATTGGAGCTATTTTAAGACAAAGGTATCATAAAATTTTTTAATTTATATATTATGCTAATAAAACTCTTAATGCTCAAATTAATTATAACACTATTGAAAGAGAGTTATTAGTGATTGTATATGCTTTTGAAAAATTTAGGTCGTACTTAATTGGGACTAAATGTATAATACATACAAACCACTCTACTATCAAATATTTAATACAAAAGAAGGATGTTAAACCAAGATTAATCAGATGGGTACTTCTAATGAAAGAATTTGACTTTATGATAGTGGATAAAAAGGAAATGACAATCAAATAGCTGATCATTTATCTTAGCTGGAACAACATAAATTATCTAATTTTGAAGATAAAATTACAGAAACTTTTCCTGATGAACAACTTTATAATATTAAGGAGATTTACTGTGGTATGTTAATATTGTGAACTATATTGTAAGTGGTATTTTACCACTTGAATTACCAAAGAAACAAAAAAAAAATTATGTATGATGCCAAATTTTACTATTGGGGTGACCCATATTTATATAAACAATGCAAGGATCATGTTATTAGGAGATGTGTGCCTTATGAAGAAATTGAACTAATTATGAAGAGATTTCATGATTCTGAATTTGGGAGACATTTTGTAACTGACAAAACTACACATAAGATTTTACAATCTGGATTCTATTGGCTTACTCTTTTTAGGGATGTTAAAAGATATATTAAAATATGTGATCATTGTCAGCGAGTTGGTAATATTTCTAGAAGAAATGAAATGCCCCTAAATTTTACATTGGAAGTTGAGATCTTTGATGTTTAGGGAATAGATTTTATAGGATCATTATGCTTGAAGTGTTTCAAAATTTTTAATGAAAAATATTTTTACAAGAAATGTAATGCCAATAGTTATCATTATCGATGGTGGATCTCATTTTAGAAATAATCTGATTCAGAGACTGACTGAAAAATATAATATTACACATAAAATCTTAATCTCTTATCATCCTCAGACTAGTGGTTTAGCTGAAGTATCTAATCGCAAAATTAAATGAATTTTGTTGAAATATGTAAATATTTATAAATTAGATTGGTTTGCTAGATTAGATATTAGATTATGGGCATATAGGACTTCTTAAAAAACTCTTATGGGAATGTCTCCTTATAGACTGACTTTTGGAATAACTTGCCATTTACCAGTAGAATTGGAACATAAAGCATATTTGGTGATAAAAGAGTTTAGTTTCAATTTAAAGGATGCTGGTGAGAAGAGATTATTACAACTTAATGAATTGGAATAAATTAGAAATGAATCTTATGAGAATGATATAATTTATAAGGATAAAATGAAGATATAACATGATCAGAAGATTATAAGAAAGATATTTAAACGTGGACAGGAAGTTTTGTTATATAATACAAGATTAAGATTATTTCCTGGAAAACTACAGTCTAGGTGGACAGGACCTTTCACTGTTATAAAAGCTTATCAATTTGAAGTTGTTGATATTGAAGATCCAAAAAATGGAAGAATATTTAAATTTAATGGGCCTAGATTAAACCCATATTTTGAGGGGTGACGACAAAACTTTAAAGAGGTTTTAATGTTAAGTCATCCTGAATAAAACAAATATTTGTCGGGCTGACGACATTAAACTAAGCACTTTATGAGAGGGAACCCATATTTATCTTTTTAATTTAGTTTGTTTGAATTGGTTATAGTTATTATTATTATTAGTTAAACATATATTTGAGTCATACTCACTCATAAATAACCTAAATGATGATAATTATTAGATTGTATCGAAGATTCGGAGTTTATTTAGACCAACATGAAGTGGGAGAAAAACTATGTTTTGGCGCCGATGATGCTAGAATGGGCATCGATGGTGCATTTTTCTAGAGAGTCTGTCAAAATTTCGCGGCTTGGGCACCGATGATGCTCTATTCAGCACTGACGGAGCCCTATCCAGTGCCGACAGCGCCCTATCCAGTGCCGACGATGCTGACGGAACAAGTTACAATTTTTGGAGTTTCAAATGGCGGGATTTGACAGTTTTGACGGGGAGTTTCACCCCTATAACTTCCCAAAATCATTTTAAACCCATGAACTCCAGAAAAATGAAAATTTAGTTCCAAAATTTGCATTCCATGGCTTCTAAGTCTTAGAATCTCCAAGATTTAGAGTTTTCAATATGAGAAAGTTCATCAGTTTTGAGGCGCAGCAACTTTGCGACAAAGTTCTTATGAAGATGAGGCTAATCAAGGAACGAGGCTTTGTCAATCGCGGTATGAATGTTCCTAGTACTCGAGTAGAAGAAATTATTATGCAGAAGCATTGAGAAGTGTTTTGCTACACTACTACCGCAGTTGACATTCTTGTGGTGAAAAAGTTTTATGTAAATCTTCATGGAAATAACCAATGAGTCGTCTATGTGTGAGGAAGGTGGATACCATTCACACCTACAGAATTAATGAACTTTACATGATAGATAAAGTGTACATCTATCATTACACAAATTTTGCCTCTACGAGAGACAACTTGAATGAAATCTATCGATATTTGACGGATGAAGGTGAAGATTGGGAGATAAGAGTCAACGGGTATGTAAATTTTTCTACTACATTATTAAATCCTATGTCAAAGTAATGTCATTTCTTTATATCTTCAAAATTACACCAAACAATGAAAATTGGTAAAGTGACGAAGGAAAGTGCAATACTGAATTATTGTATTCAAACTGGAAGGCCTGTTGATATTTGCACCATAATTGTGAAATTTGTTTTTGGCTTGATTGTGCATGGATCAAATTATGGTTTGGGACATCCTTTCACTATATTTCTTCTCTGCAACTAGTTACAAGTGTCATATGAAAGCTGGGAAAAAGTGCTTCTCCCTTGGAAGCCCATGTACCCAACTAACTTTTATGAATGTCCAACAACCGGGGATGAAAATGATCTGAGCATAAGTGCAGACCAACCATCTCAGATTTTACTACCTATTAACCTCACTTTCCTAAAAGTTTGCATTTGATTCTAAAAAGATCAAGAAATTGGATAAAGAGGTACAAAATCTTATGAATGCAATTAACAATATTGTACGGCTTATTTTTAGGTTGTGTGTTGTATTTTAAAAAGGGGTCGCCTACAAAAATTGTCGGTGAATTTTAGATTTTAAATTTAATTTAAATATATATATATATAATTTGGAAAGTAGTATTTGATTTTGAAAATAATTTTAAGTTTGAAAATTTTAAGATATGAAATCAAACCAATCTCACATCCCAAATAGTTTATATAAACGAGCACCGCACCACAAACCGTATATCTATCCCGAAGAATAAACACACTGTTTGATGATGGGGCTTGGTTAAATAAACTAGAAGATTTGTGACATCCATTTGATCTGCGAACCAATTTTATAAGCCGACAAGTTCCCCTGTTTAATATAAAGAAATTAAACAGGGTTTATATTACCTGGGTTCTTAAAGTTCCCTATAAGGGCAAGCCCCTATAGTTAATTACATCTTAAATGAAGGGAATCATTTAAGAAAACTCTCGATAATGATTAGTATTTTTGCTCTCAAGAATTTCAAAGTTTAAGGTTTTCAAAGGATTTGAGTTTTAGAAATTTCAATAGGGAATGGATCAAATTTGGAACAATTTATTTTAAGAGTCCAATGAAAGAGAAGTAGGAGAAGCTGAGGATCCAAGAAGAATCTTGGCAACTTCTCAAACTATCTTATTATTTGGCTTCAATTTGGGAGTTTATTTAATATTATAATCCTGCCAATTTTAATTAATTAGGACTTATATTTGTATGACATGACCATACAAATAGCCTTGAAGATATGAGGGTTTATGTCGTACCAAACAACTACCTCGGAGTCCTAAGACTAGTTAGGGCTTAATTTGTATAACATGATTATGCAAATGCCTAACGAAGAGTTGAGGATTTATGTTGCACTAGGCAAACTACCTCGAAGTCCTATGGCTTGGTTATTTAATTCTAAGGAAAGTTTTGCTGAAGTAGACTCAGGTTTTGCTGATGACGATGGCCGAGCTGCCCACCATGCTCTGTGCTCCTTGTTATTGCAGAGGTTTAGTTTTAGAAGTAATAAATCAGGTGATGAGAGAAGTGTTTTGGTTTAGAGAAAATCTTAAAATCCAAGTGTTTTTAATATTTTAATTAAAACAAATCTTAAAGTTGTTTAAACAAAACCGATTAAGATCCCACAGTTCCGTCATCCCGGCACCGTTATTTTCATCAAATTCACTTAGTCCAGATGAATTTGCTAAACTCAATTGAATGAGTCCCACACTTTCATTTAGACCTTAGGAAATCTCGTTAGCAACACCTGGGTTACATCATCCGAGTTATTCCCGATCATTCAATAAAACGTTTTAATTTAGTTGTGATTGTAGTTTTGTTGTTTTGTTTGTGATTAAATTTTGAGTTGTTTTATATTTTGAAATGTTGTGGCGGTGAATTTTATCTTGCAATGACTTTTAATTTAGTTTTGATTTCAGTTCAGGGACTATCCTAAAGGTTTTGGTTTTCATGCAACAGTTTTATTTATCATGCAAGAAAAGTAAAGTACAATGCATGTAAGTAAATTACAATAAAATAAAAGCGTACCAGGAGGGTCTTCCCGTCATCCCAAGCTGCACTTAAAACACATGTTAAGGCATTTAAATATTTCAACAGATACCTAGGTAAAGCTAAGGGAAGGGTTTTGGTTGTCTACCAAATTCCTAATCCTATAACTAGTCATCTCCTATGACGTCTAGGTTCTTGGTTTGATTTTAAGGATGATTTTCTTCATCAAAGAACAATTAGATTCAATTGTTCTTCTAAAACATCCCGTCATATTGAGGAAGTGCTTAGGACGAGTCCTAAACATCTTTTCAACATTTCTGGGATTGTTTTAAGTCCAAGTAAATTTAGTTGCACGGGTGAATTAATCATCCAGGAGTTTAGTTAAACTTTGTTTCTTGCTCAGTGAACTTAGGTATTTGATTACCTGATGAATGAAGTGACATTTCACTTAATACTCTATTTAAGAGTTATAATAATTAAAGCCTTTAAGGGCAAGTTGGTTTATCGAGAATCTTAATCATAATTAATTAAAAGTTTGAGTTAATAGTTTAAAGTGTTTTAATTTAATTATGAGGTTTTAATTAATAATTTTAAGTTTGGAATAGTGTTCCAATTATTTTAGATTTAATTCTTAATGATTTCATTTAGGTTTGTTGTTAAATGATTTTAATTTAATTTAATTCAATTTGATTTTAATTTAAATTTAATTTTATTTAATTTTATTTAATTTTAATTTAATTTGATTTAATTTAATTTAATTTAATTTAATTTTAATTTAATTTAATTTTAATTTAATTTTAATTTAATTTAATTTTAATTTAATTTAATTTAATTTTAATTTAATTTAATTTAATTTTAATTTAATTTTAATTTTAATTTAATTTTAATTTTAATTTAATTTTAATGTTAATTTAATTATAATTTAATTTTAGTTTTAATTTAATTTAATTTTAATTTAATGTAATTTTAATTTAATTTAATTTTAATTTAATTTTAATTTAATTTTATTTAATTTTAGTTTTAATTTTGATTTTAATTTTAATTTTAATTATTAGTTTTAGTTTAACTTTAATTTTAATTTAATTTAAATTTAATTTAATTTAATTTAATTTAATTTTAGTTTTAATTTTAGTTTTAATTGTTAATTTGGATTATTATTTTAATTTTTAATTAAGAATTAAATATTGTTGAAGTGACTTATTTAGGGATTTTTAAATTAAAGAATAAATATCCTCTTAATAATATCCCAATTTTAATAATCCAAATTTAAATATATTCTTTCCAAAATCTAAATCATTTAATTAATTAAAGTTTCATTTTTGATATTTTCAAAGTGTTTAATGGGTTTCTACCCCTTAATTTCTCTAAGTTTCAATCATCCAGGAGAAAATTGAAATCAAATATTTTACCCCCCATTTTGATTAAACCTAATGTTTTAATTAAGGGTTAAAATTTTTAATTACCTTTATGCATTTTTAAGCTTATTTATTTCATAACTCGCTAAATTGAGCTCAAATGAATTTGAAATTTTTATGTCACCTCACTCACATGTCAATTAAGACATTAGAGGAGAAAATGTGATTATTCTGAATTTAATTTATTTATATAATTATTTTTAATGAAAAATAGAGATTTTCAAGGAAAATTCAACAATATGACCAAGGAAAGGTTTCTATCCTTAAGAAAATTATGGGATGTTCCTAATAACCAGAGGACCACTTGGACCAATTTTGGTGATTTTCTGAATTATATTTTATTTATTATAATTATTTTGAATTTTAGAGTATTGATTAATTATAAAATAAAATTAAAGTTGAAAAATAGATTTTATATTTTTTTTAAATCTCTCTAACCTCAAGGAGTTTAGAGGAACAAATTTTATAATTTTCTGATTTTTCTTTGATTTATTAGAATTATTTTAGTGAAAAAGGTTAATAACTTATTTTTTAATATTAAAAATTACATTAAGCTTTTAAAATTCAATATCTTACCCTAGGGACTTAGGAAAAATATTTGGTTTGTTCCTAAGTGATTAGGAGTCAAAATATGACATTTTTATGATTTTTTAATATTTTTGTGATTTTTATTATTTTTTAATTATTAAAATATTAAAATATTGTGGAAAATTAACTTTTTTAGAAAATTCCAATTTTAATTTTCCTGAACTCCCCTGATATCAGAGAAGCTCCAAAATCATTTTTTTGAATTTTTGAAAAGTATTTTTGGAGTTATGAATTTTTAAAGTTCTATTTTGCTTATGAGGCTTAATCAACCCATTTGGTGGGGCTAATCAAGTCCAATTGATTTCAAAATTTTGTTTAAGGTTCCTCTAACCCTAAAGAGTAATGGAGAATTATTTCAAGTCAATTTGATGTGTGGTTAACCCTAATTAAATCAAATTCAATTTTAGGGGTTTAGGTCAATTAAGGTTATTATGTATGAATTAACTCAAAATATATTTTTCATATGGTCCTCTGGTCCTAAGGAACATCACCAAATTTTCCTAGAATTTATTTTACAACATGCTAATTATTGGAATTAATATACCTAAAATAGTGACATGAACTTGAAAATTCAATAACTTTTCACAGAGATGGCCTCTGACCTTGAAAATTTCACGGAATGTTCCCAAGATCAGAGGCTTCAAAAGTCATATGGTCTCATGTCAAGATGAATTGTTTATGTAAATGAAGAATCAAAATACTGAAAACAGTAAATAAATTATTAAAAATAAAATACTCATCTAATTAATTTGATTTCTTTTCCACATTATTATCCACTGTTCATTGAGCAAGAAGGTATTTTTATTTTTATTTTGTGATTTTTCTATGCAAAGATATGAATTTTTGAAGTTCTGGTATTTAAATAATTAAAAAAATACCCTAATTTCCTACTTATCCAACTCGGTGCCGTGTCAACCTACGGCGGATCGAAAGCCCACGCGTCGCGCTCCCATTCGACGCTGCCACTTGAGTCAGCAGCCACGCGTCCCGCGGTTCATGCACCATTGCCCCGTCCGACTTGACCTCGACCGTCCGCTCGATACACGCGCGATCCAACGGCTCCTGGTCATCGTCTACGACTGGTGTGCACTCGTGACCGTCCACACTAAAAACCTAAGATCTCACTCGATTCTCAATGGATTTTCATGTTCTTATGCTCTATGGATTCGTCTTGAAGAGACGAACACATCCATATGGTTTATAGGCTATGAAATTAACCTAAACAAAATGGAGAATCGCTGGAAGCTCGGGAGGAAGAGTGAGTTCATACCTTTGCTCGGAGAAGTGAAGCTTCGATCCGAGAGTTGTGCCAATTTCGATCGAGTCCGAGCAAGCTCCGGATGAAGTCTCCGGCTCTGTGGAATTGTCTAAGTATGAAAGTGACCAAGGCCGATCACAAAGCTTGGAGGTCGGAAGCAATGGTCGGCCTCGGTTAGGGGGCTTTTGTCGGGGAACTTCTCCTCTTGGTCCGGTGAAGGTGTAGGACCGGTCAATTTGGAGATTGGCTCACTGTGGTGAAGTGTATTATTTTTGGGTGGATTTTCAACTCGAAATCGAGCTCGCGAGAGAGGGTTTTAGTGGCTGGATTTCGGTGGGGATCAAGTTCTCTATGTCCGGAGAGGAGTCCGGAATGATTTTGTCGCAGTTTTGGTAAGGTTTGGTCTAACTCTCTTTTGGTCGAGAGGTGATGGTGTTTAAATAGATGTGGTCGAAGGGCCTCCCTGGGGTTTAATGGCTTGGATCCATCTGCTCGAGGCAAGGGAAGAACGTATCGCAATGGCCATTAGGCATGAGACAGCTCAGCAAGTTCAAATTGAATTTTTGATTCAAATTAAGCCTCTCGGCCTGGTGTTTTCCGGCGGTTTTGGTGGCTGGCCAGCCAATCAGGGGTTACCCTCAGGGTCAGGGAGGTCAGTGCTTAAGTTTGGTGCCAACAATTGGCTTTGGACATGTGTAAAGGAGTTGGATTGAAATAGCATAGGGGGAAGCTCATTTTGGGCTTATTTTGGTCAACTCATGCAAATGGGTTTGGTTCACCCTCCCATTACCTGGTTTGGACTGAAGTAAAGTCATTTGGTTCAGCTAAATTGGAGTGGTTAAGTCTCCATCCATGGTGAGGTGGCTAAGCATGGTTTAAAGTGTAGCATAAATGAGGTTAAAAAGGTTTAATAAAGGGTTAAGAAAGAACCCCCTTCTCTTGCCATTAATGGCTTGGTGAGGTGGAAAGTGGCTTCCATGGCTTGTATGTGGCTTATGCATGGCTTCATGGCTCCATGTGGCTTGGGGCAAAGCTTGGTCAATTACATGAAAAAGGGTTTTGAATTTTTAGACATTTTGATGGAAAATTTCCATGGGGCCACATTTGGTTTGTTTAAATGATGAAATAAAACTTAGGGGGTGATTTTATCAAATGGATGACCAATGAGGATGTCATATGGGTTTTGAAATAAGTTTTGGGCCTTTTGAATTTTGGTGAAAATGGGCTTTTAAAGGCTTTATGGAAGTGGGCTTTTAAATTTTAAAATGGGCTTTTGGATGAAAGTTTTGTGAATGACCATGCCAAATAAATGTTGGGTTTAGTTTAGGGAGGTGTCATGAGTGGTTTGGAACAAGTTTAAAGTGATTTTGAATTGAATTGGGTTTAATGTGGGTCTTTTGGTAAAGGGGCCAAAGTTTTTCAAATTGGGCTGACTTAGGTTAAGGTTGGGCTAAAGTTGGATTTGATGTAAAATTAATGTTGAGAAATGTTCATGGGAGTGTCACAAAGAGTTTCCAACCTTGGTTGGGCTCTAATTTTGGGATTTGGGCCTATTTGGGTTAGGTTTGGGCTTAGGTCAATCTAAGGGATTTTGATTTTGGGTTAGGTTTGGGTCATGGGCCAAAATTGGGCCTTAGGCTTCAAATTGAAATTGGGCTCAAATGTCAATCAAATTGGACTTGGATTTGGTCTAAACTGATATTGGGATATTTATTTGAAGTTTAGAATTAAATTGGACCAAAATTGAGGTCAATTGGGGTGGTTTGGTTTGACATTGGGTTCACTTGGGTTTAAAATAGGCCAACTTGGGAGTTTTGGTAAAAGTGAGGTAAATTGGCAAAATTAGCCCATGGTGTAGTTGAACAAAATGCAATTTGGAATATTTGGGATTTTATAGAATTTTTTTGGAATTTTCTTAATTTTTGGATTTTTGGGCTAAGAAGGGCATTTTGGGTATTTGGACGGTATTGGGGGGTACTTTTGGAATTTTTGGTATTTTTGGCTATGGATGATCAATTTGAGTGGGGGGAAATTTTTAGGATTGATTTTGAGGTATTTTGGGTAATTTAGGTGATTTTGTAAATTTTGGGTAGTTCCAAGGGCTTTTGGTAGTGGAAATTCATCCTTTGGACATGCTTTATTCAAATCTCTGAAATCCACGCAAATTCTGATTTGACCATTCTTCTTTTTGACTGGTACCACGTTGGCTAACCAAGTTGGGTATTGTTCTTCAAGGACAAATTTAGCGTCTATTAGCTTCTTAACTTCAGCTATTACTTGTTGCTCAATTTCTAGAAGCATTCTTCTGGGAGCTTGTCTGACTGGAACAGAAGTAGGATCTACTCCTAACTTGTGAACTGTGACTTCTGGAGCTAATCCTGGCATTTCATCATAACTCCAAGCAAAACAGTCCTTGAATTCCATTAATAGCTTGATTATGTCTTCGAAGTCTTCTTTATTGAGTAAGGAGCTAACAAAGGTAGGCCTAGGCTCTTCGCTATTACCTAAGTTAACTTCCGTTAACTCGTCTATAGTAGATTTGATTTCTTCTTCGAATTCTGGTGGAGCGTCGCCGATTGGTAGATCCTCAAGATCTTTTGAAGCTTCCAAGCAGTCTTCATTAGGTTCGCAAGTGACAACCAAGCAAAATCCCGTATCATCAACTGATCCTACTATGCTGAATCCGAGACCATGTTTTGAATTGAGAGGCCGACCGGCATTATTCCATAATTTTTCAAACTGTTATGATTGACCTTTTGTCCATCGTCGAGGTAAGACACCATGTTGAATTAAATTTTGAACACAGAGAGAGTACCACTCAAAAGGTAGTTCCATTAATTCGGAAGAAGTAACATCTTCAAATTGTACATCTTTTTCATTATTGGAAGAAGAAGCACCTCGGTAGAACTTGATTGGCTTAGCACCACCACCATGCACTTCCTTGACCACCATACCCTCGATCTTATTAGAACGGATCGGGATCAGGGTCATAGTATGTATATAATGGTTAATATTCTCGTACATCGATTTGTATTCTTCATTCTTTTCATCTTCAAGAGAGATCTTGAACTGGGGTTTCTTCTGATCCATTGTTGCTGCTTCTTTCTTGATTTATTCTTCTTCTTCAGAGCTATTCTCCCAAACAACATCGATGACCGGTTTCTTCTGTCCAACTGTTCCAACGTTTCTTCCACGTCCTCGTCCCCGGCCTCGACATCGGGTGTGAGTTCTAGAGAAATCTTCACCATCTCGCCGTAAGGGAGTGGTGAGTAACTGTTGGACTAGAACTTCAGGTTCTTCATCGTCTCAAATCTCTTTTGCTTCATTTGGTATGGTATTTCTGGAAAAGATTGTTTTCTTTGGAGGTGTGTAGTAGGCCGCATCTTCATGAATTCCAATCTCGTGTACGGAGAATGTTTGCAAGTCACCTTTGATACACTGTTCCCCTCCTTCGTAATACTTTATGCACTGGTGCAGAGACGACGGTACCATCCGGTTTTCATGGATCCATGGCCGACCTAGTAGAGCGTTGAACGATGTCTCAGAATCAATTAAGTGGAATTTTGCGGTTGTATTTGCTAAATCACCGGTCTTCATTAGTAATGTTATCGATCCAAGAGCTCTTTCTCCTTTTTGATTGAAGCCTCTTAATAGCATCTTGTCTGCTTCAAGCTCGCGAGCATCAATTTCCAAATATGCTAGCGTCCGAAGATTCATTATGTTGATTGATGCTCCCGGATCAACCAACACCGGAGAGCGTAAACTTTCTAATAAGTGATCGAAATGTATAACGGTCGGTTGTGATCTCGTTGTTCCCGTAATAGATCATTGTCCATGAAGGTAACACCTCGTTGTTCTCTTAACGAGCAAACCTCGTCGAAGGAATTACCGGCCATTCGGGCTAAACAAATCTCTCGGATCAAGTAAAGCCTCGGTCAAAGCCTCCCTCATCTCCTTTCGACAGATCGGAGCGTCATATATGCTTAGTTTGGTCGGTAGCTTCCTAAGATGGGCTAGCACGTTATAGTCCACTTTATTACCATGTTCCTCGCTTTCTTCCCGAATGCGGCGCTTCCGTCGGGGTTGGCTCTTCCCGAGCAACCACCGCTTCCCTTTATCATTTGGACCCATTCTCGGGGTAGAAATTTTTCACTTCTTAAATTTACTTCAGTTATTTCTTCTGAATTTGGTGTTTCCTTTTGAATCGGAGCAACTGGCTCTTCTGAAGTTGCTTCGGTGTCTGATGGTTCTAATTCTATCGTGATTGGAGCCCCTCAGAATTCATAAATGGACTCGTTGCTTGTCGAGCTTTCGTAGCCTCTTTTTGTGAACATCTTCTTCGTCGTGGTCGTCGAGGTTGTGTAGGATTTGAGAATCGTTATTTGTATTAGAATCGAGATCTGGATTAAGCTGGTTGTTGCTAGTTACGTAATCGTTAGAAACAGTCAAAATGTAGCCAACGCCATAACCCTTATCATTATAAGATCCTGCCGGGGCGAGCAGATAATGATACAGAGTCGGGAGTTTGAGGGATTTCTCCCCCAAATCAGAAATAACCATCTGAGGATACGCAGCCCCTAGTCTACCCTTCGGAGCCTCGGTCTTCTTTTCTTCACGATCTTCTCCTCCTTCTCGGGCGGTTCTTCAATCGCAAGTGATAGTGTCGGCTCGACAGGTATCAAACTCTGAGTTGAAGCGTGTACCAAAGCGGTCTGGATGTGATCCAAAATTTTCCTCGATGACTTTGTCCAGACGGTACTCCATCCATCATCGATCGTGTACGGGTTTATCGGAACAATGGGATCCTTTGAAATAACGTTGACGGAACCTCCTTTCTAGGGTTCCTTCATGTATTCCTTTGGGATCGTTATGTTCCCTTTCTGGAGATTGTCATCAAGCTAACTCTTGAAAATGATGCAATCCTCTATCTTGTGTCCGAGCATCTGGTGGTAAGGGCAATAGTTCAGATGATCTTTCTTATTAACTTCCTCCAGCTTTTTGGGTTCTGGCAGCTGAAAATCTGGTGTCTTCATTAAGCTGCGGAACATCTTCGCTACTACTTCAGTTTTGAATGGATATTCTTTATTTAGAAGTTCTCTTAAGGTACGCGATGAACGAGGCGGTTGTTCATAATGCTGAGGTGACTGATAGCTCGGACGAGGTTGCTGATAGCCTCGCCGAGGTTGCCGATAGCTCTGCCGAGGTTGCCGATAAGTCCATCGTGGTGGTCGATAACTAGGCCGTGGCCGCTCCGACCGTATCCGAAATAGCTCGCTTGCCCTTATCTACTCGCCACGACGATTCCGGATTTCTTTTCGAATGTTTTCACAGGCTTTTGCTGATCGTTCTTGTCCATGAAACTTAACTGCTTTGCCTCTTCTTGCAAGCTCCCACCCTTGCTAAGAAACTTCTCGAAAGTATTGATTGTAAATCCTTTAAGGAGAAGTGCTATCGGGCCATGGATACTTTTAAGTAGGATGCCGACTGCATGTTGTTCTTGAAGCTGTGGTTCCCACTTCATGCTTAAGTTTCTCCATCGAAGTATGTAATCCACTAAAGTCTCATGCGGCTTTTGTTGCTCCACCACTAGATCACCGATAGTGATGTGGTGCTGAGCCCCGGCAAATCGTTTAACGATGAGATTCTCTAGTTCTGAAAAGGTTTTTACTGAACCGTTCGGCAATTCTGCGTACCAGTCGAAGGCAATCCCTGACAAGCTGCTGATGAACTGTCGGAAGACTAAAGCGTCACTCCCACCGGCATTGGAGCAACTAGCATGAAAATATGCAACATGCTGCCGGGGGTTTTCTGTTCCATCAAAAGTCTTCAACAGAGGTGGTACGAAGCCTTTCGGGTATTGGACTGCATCGAACTCTACGGGGCAAGGTCTACCCGTCTGAATAGATGCTCCGCTCTTGGATTGTGCTAGGGCCTCTCGCACCTGCTGTTCTACCATGCTCTTAATGTCATTTTCTGAAATCATGCTTTGTGCAGGATCTTTCTTTGGTTGTTCGTCTCCGTTGACGGATGTGATCTCTTTTCCTCCATCTACAATATGGATAATTTCTGGGGGTGTCTCTTTTTGAGGTTGTACCTGACTCTGGAGAGTGGCTAAGGCAGCAGCCATCTCTTCCATCCTCTTTTCCATCTAGGAAATTGTGTCATCTCTTTCCCAAAGCTGTGCCCTCATCACTTCCAGTTCATCTCTTTCTGCAACTGCTGGAGCACCTTGTGAAGCTGATGATGCTCGCGTCTCAACCATGTTGATCTCGACATACTCCTCATCCATGAACTCTGATGAATCAACTTCATCTCCTAGTTCTTCTTCTCTTTCTTTTGCTAACCGTCGGATGTCGGTTCTTAACTTGTCCATGGCATCCTCTAATGGCCTTTTCCGTACGGTCTCGCAGTTTTCTCGTGATGGTTGTTGAACATCCTTCTCGGAAGTCCCCTTTATTGCAGTAGCACTTTCTTCTGATTCAAGTCTCTTGACGAGACTTTTCTTCTCAGGACATTGTTTTGGTCTTAACTAGCCAGTAATAGGTCGCTGACACGCCTAAAATATATATGTTTTTTGTTATATCATTTTACTTTTTTTTGATGATATTACACTTTAAAGGAAGGTATTTTGTATGTTTTTAGGTTTTAGGTACAAGAAATGGCGATTGGAGCAAAAGGAAACAAAAACGGTGCAATTTGGAGCAAAAACGAGCAAGAAAGGAAATTCTGCCCTGACACCTTTCGATAAGTCTTTCGATGCATAATCTCTTTTATACTTTTTGCATATTTTTGAATGAGATTACACTTTAAAGAAAGGTTTTTTTTATGTTTATTTTGTAGGGCTATCTCTTAAGAACGCAACGCAACTGAAACGGGGGAAAAGGAGCTAAAACGGGGCCAAACGGAGTGAAACGGTGGAGCTGCTCAGAGCCATCTCGCCGACGGCGAGATCGATCTCGTCGACGGCGAGATTTTCCTGAGACCACCGAAAAGTGGCTGAAAAGCTCGCCGACAGCGGCCTAGACGACCACGAACCGACTTTTGGCTGTTTGGGGCCAATATTCGACATATTTGGAAGCTTTTTCGAAGGGGTGCGTAAGGAAACTCTTGGGAATTCGTCCAAACTCTTTAAAAATGGCGAATATAGGTTAGAAAAAGGAGAGATTAAGAGAAGAATAGAGAGAAAAAATTGGAGAAAAACTTAAAGGAATGTTTAGGATTCTTAGATTAAGAGTAGATTTCTACCCTTTTGGAGAGATTGGGGAGGAGATTTTTGAGAGAATTTGTAAGGGATTGTACGAGCATTGCATGGATCGATGGGAGACTTTGTGGGAGAGATCTTCCTCTTTCTTTCAAAGGGAAAAAGCTAAGTATTGTTCTTCATTATCTTATGATTTTGTAAACATTTATGTAGTGGATTTGCTTTATTTAAATGAAGTTTCCTTTGCATTTTCTTCGTGCTTTGTGACGTATCTCTCTTACTCTTTCTTCTTCTTTGGAAATAGTGGCATGATATGATTATGTCATTGTTTTCAATTTACTTTTCTTTTCTAATGAGTAGAATTCATGCTTAGGATTTTGTGATGCATGTTAGAAGTTAATTTAGATATAAATGTGATGGTTTTTACTTGCACTTCATTTACATTGCAATTAAGGCCTCGTTGTAATGTTAAAATTTGTTGTGAAAACATACGATCCGAGAGGGCTATGCTTTCTACAACTAAGTACGAACCACATTTAAATTCCATGAATGGTGAAGTTCATAGAAGTTGAATGCAAATAAATAGGGAAATAATATTAATCGGGCGCGAATTGGAGATTTTAGAGTGACAGAGCTAAAATCTTTAATTCGGTCCTATCATTTTGGGTGCTCGAAGTGTAGATGTTAGCCCTCGGGCGAGGGAACGTGGGAGCTCCGAAGTGGCAGCCGGTATCCTCCCAGCCTAGCCGCAGATTCAGTAACCAAGCATAGGATTAGTCAATGTTCTTTATGCCTGGACCAAAGGGTAAAGAATAGGATTGCTCCTATTTGGCACATACAATATTAAATGCATCTCAATCCTAAACATTATCTATTTCATTACATAAGAATAGTAGTTTTTAATATCTCAAAATTCTCTAAACCAATTCATCCAAAAAGGGTTATCTTTATAATTATTATTTGCACTTAGTTATAATTACTATTACATTTACACTTGCATTTAGATGTAGTTTTTAGATAAAACACAATTTTAATCGATATTCCAAACTAAGGACTATTAGTAGTAGACTAGAATTTGACTAAAGACCTCTTACTTCACTTCCTCGTGGGATCGATACTGGGTTTTTAAAGAAAACTCTATATTACTTGAAACGATAAGTATACTTACGTAGTACCCCTAGTGTGTAAAATATTTTCTAATTTTTATATCATTTAAGACTTTGCACACTAGCCACTATTTATTAATCGGGTCAAGTTTTTGGTCATCTTTTGGAAGTTAATTTACTGCGTAATTGCGGGTCGGGTCAAGTTTTTGGCGTCGTTGCCGGGGAAGCTTCGGTAAGAACTTTAGGAGAATTTTAGTTGAAGCAATTAGGCTTAGATTTGGAAAACTGTAGTGTAGTAAAAACTATTTTTGTGTGAAAAATTTTTTTGTTGTATGAAACATTGTTGTGAAAAAATTATTTGTGTGAAAAATATGGTGTTCGTAAAAATATTTTGTTGTGTTGAATATATTTCGTCGTTTATTTGTTTAATTGTTAATATATTATTTGTTGTGTTACGTATGCGAAACAAAGGATCTGTAGGACTTGTGCCTTATGATCCCGAGTTTGAAGAAAATAAAAAAATAAAAATTCGAAAGGACTCAAAAAACTAGAAGTGGAAATGGAAAACTTTCAAGATAATAAATTGGAAAATCATCATAAATTATCGAGGGATTGCATGAATCCTACGACGGATGAAATTCACTAAAGTATACAATACCTCGTCGTAGAAGTCGACTCATTCGAAATAAATTCCGAGATTATCCAACCGGTGCGTAACAATCGGTTTAGAGGAACTCCTTTGGAGGAACCCTATTTACACTTATCAAATTTTCTAGAACTTTGTGCTACATTTCATTATAACGGTATGTCAGACGATGCTGTTAGACTAAGGCTTTTTCCTTTCTCACTAAGGGATAAGGCTAAAATATGGTTATATTCATTAGCACCTGGCTCTATTAAAAATTGGGAGGAGTTAAGTCAGAAATTCCTAGCTAAGTATTTTCCACCTTCAAGGACTACTAAACTTAGAAACGATATTATCTCATTTTGTCAGTATGAAGGGGAATCAATATACGAAGCCTGGGAAAGATTTAAGGAACTCCTAAGAAAGTGTCCACACCATGATCTGCCCGATTGGTTAATCATTCAAACTTTTTATAATGGGTTAGTAAGATCCCTTAGGTCTATAATTGATGCTGTCGCTAGTGGATCATTAATTTCAAAATCATTTGATGAAGCGTACGCATTAATTGAAGAAATGTCTACAAATGAATTTCAATGGCCCTCTACAAGGGTAAATCATAAAAATGTAGCTAGTGTTCATGATACGGATATAATTACAATTCTTGCATCTCAGATTGCTGCAATATCAAGGAAGTTGGACCAATTTGGAATGAACCAACCTCAATTTACTCCGTAAGTGAGGAAAGTTCATTAGGGCATATAATTAATTCTAAATTATCATATGAGACTTTAAATACCATAAATAACTCGTACTCTAACTTTTACAACCCAGGTTGGGAGAACCATCCTAAATTTAACTGGAATCCTGCTACTGACGATGGAAACCAACAATGGGAAAATAATCATGCAAATCCTAATGGAAGTTGGAATAATTACGGGAACATAAACTATAGACTTTTATATCCACCAGACTCTCACAATGATCAACAATTTGAGGGTAAGAAGTTGTCTGTGGAAGAAGTGGTATTGCAAATGGGAAACCAGTTGCAAAGTCAAAATGCTGTGATTAGAAACATAGAGAATCAACTGGGACAAATTGCTAATTCACTTAGCAATAGACAACAAGGAACACTTCTTAGCAACAATGAGATCAACCCTAAAGAGAACACTAATGAACAAATAGAAGCTGTCCAATTAAAAAATGGAAGAGAGATAGAGGACGTGGTTAGAAAAGAAAAAGAAGTTGTGAGAGAAACAAAGGAAACTAAAAGGCCTGAAGAACATGTTTCTAAGGATCTGGAAAAATTAATATCTACAATTAAAATCAATTTGGAAAAACCACCACCTCCATTTCCTCAAAGAATTAGACAACATGAATTGAATAAAAAATTTTCAGAGTTCGTGAAAGTACTTAAGAAGTTAACGATAAATATTCCTTTCACAGAAGCTTTGAAACATATGCCAAGTTATGCAAAGTTTATAAAGGATATATTAAACAGGAAAAGAAAATTTGGGGATTACGAGACAGTTGCACTAAGTGAGGAGTGCAGCGCTATACTTCAGAAAAATTTTCCTCGAAAACTTAAAAATCCTTGTAGCTTTACAATTCCTTGTGCAATTGGAAAAAGATTATGTGGAAAAGCTTTATGTGATTTAGGAGTAAGCATTAATTTGATACCTCTATCTATATCTAAAAGGTTAGGTTCAATCGATATTTCTCCCACTACTGTAACCCTTATGTTAGCCGATCGATCTATCATTTATCCAAAAGGAGTTATAGAAGATGTGCTTGTTAAAGTGGATAAATTTATTTTTCCTTTGTACTTTATTGTATTAGATATGAAGGAAGATAAAGAAATTCCAATTATTTTAGGGAGACCTTTCCTTGTTACTGGACAAGCTATGATAGATGTGCAAAAAGGAGAGTTGACTATGAATATTAATGACCATGAAGTCACTTTTGATGTATTAAAGACTATGAAATTTTCAGCTGAGAGAAAAGATGATGATTGTTTTTGTATGGATAAAATTGATCATCTAAGTAAAGAACATTTCCAAGAAAGTTTTGAGAGTAAGTTAACAAATGAGATTGAAATAGACTTTCATGATGAGTCAAAAATGTTATGTAAAGAAGACTCGTATGTATGTTCGGGAGAGGTGTGAAATGATGGACGCTACCAAAAATAGTAAACTTTTAGTTCCATCTCTTGAAAAATCTCATGAACTTAAGATGGATGTACCCCATACAATTTTAAAGCCTATCTATTTAGGGAATTCATCTACACAACCAAGTCTTAATATCTTTAGATGCGACTCAATCACAAGAAAAACCGAATTGAATGATGAACAAGATAAAATTATTGAACTAAGACTTGGAAGAGAATTTGAGGATATATTTCTAAAGTACTTTGAGTTGAGAAAAGAGGATAAGAATATTGAAAGACCACTGGAAGAAATTCCTAAGGAATTAAAAAAACCTATTTTCTCAACTAAGATAGATCCTCCATCATTTAATAATTATAAAGGGAAAGAATTGGAAGATAACTTGAATCATAAGAGTGACATAGAAGAATTTGATCTTGAATCTGAATTATTTAAAGAGAATCGATCCAAAATTTGGAAGATATTGAAGTATCTTATAAAGGTCCATTTCTTATCAATTTCAAGGATGATATTAATATGCAATTTCAGAAAATCAATAGAAGAATATTGGATCTAGAAGGAAATATGAGGAACAATGATAAAAATCCAACTGAAATTGAAGAGCTAAATGAAAAATTAAAATTTGAGGATTTTATAGGAATCCCTGGATCTAAAAATGATTGAGCGATTGATCGAGGATTACTTAAATGGAATTTTGATCCAGGTGGAATCATATGTCGGGCTAATGACGTTAAACCAAGCACTTTATGGGAGGCAACCCATAGTTATCAGTGTGTTTTGATTTAGTATGTTTTGAGAGTCATGATTGTTAGTGTTGTATGATGTTTGCTTTATAATGTATTGATAAGTTTGATTGATGATTGGTAGATGTTTAGATTGTTAGTAGTTTAATCTTTGTGTGTCTTGAGGGAGGTGATTTCTTAACTTCTTATTATAGTTTCATCTTAATTTGTTACTTCCTTTCTACAACTTTATTTTCATTAGATAGGAGTCGCGAACCTATTTGATGAATACCATATGGATGATCTTACACTATCTTTATAATCGTTATAGGTGCTTAATTATAAGAATTAGATGATACTTGAGATTGGTGTCCGGAAACTAATTTATCGTGGATAATCTTATCTTTGAGATTATAATCTATAATATCATTTGAAAGTACCTAATTTACTAGTGTAGTGATTCCGTTAGAAATTGAAGGTAACATAGTGAGATCGGATGAGTTAAAGGATGAAATATCCTCATTTATCATTTGTGTTTGTATTTATTATATGTGTGTTTATATTTGTGTTACAACTTTATTTAGGTCTTGAAGAACATTTTATATTCCCTTGTTGATACCTGCTATGCTAGTTAGACTTTGGTTTAGTTAATTTCATTCTGGCATGATTAGTTTAGATTTACTTTATGCTGCATATTGTTCTGTCCTAATGAATACTTGTAAATGGTTTTGATAGACATTTGTGGTAGATAGAATTTCTAAATTATTTTCTTCCTGCTTTTATTTTCTGTACTAAATGCTATATATGTTAAAAATTAAGTTTGGGGGTAGGAAGAAAAATAAAATTTTGATATGAAAATACTTCCTTTTAGTGTAATTTTATTACAAGTATATTTTAGGCTAGATTTACTTTCTCCTGTAGTCATTTTATCCAGATTATGCATGAATATGAATTTGATAAAATGTTGTAGTAGTAAGTATATTCAATCTTTACTTTTTCTTCCTCCTATATTTTATGAAATTAATTGCAAAATATTTTACAATTTAAGTTTGGGGGGAAGAAAAATATTAACTCTTATTTGTTCTCAATTGTTATATTTTAAAAAAAATTATTAACATAACTTCTGGCAATTTTACCTCGCTTGAGATAACTAAAACTTTTTATTTTAAGTGAATATTATGGAAGGATTGGATGAAATTTTTTAGTAATAAAAGTTAATTTTATAAGGGTAAGATATTTGGTAGGAAAGAATTTGATTATAGTTAACTATTTAAAGTAAAGAAAACTGTATTTTTGAAATATTAAGAGACTTAAAGTATTATGTGTTAAGAAGAGATTGTGACTTTATGATGAATAATAAAGCTCATACATAATTATAAAGTAAGGATATGTTTTAAGTTTGAACTTTAGAAAGAGGAGAGTGAAGTTCAAAATCATTACAGGCTCTCCAGATACAGTAATCCTCATATAAAAAAAATAAAGAAAAAAAATAGAGTGAAAAAAAAGGGATTGAAAGTGATCCCGAAAGAAAAAAAAAGAGAAAGAAAAATATTTATGAGGAGAAACTTGAGGAGATACCTAATCAAAAATTGGCTTCACTTGAGTCACTCTAAAGGGAGAACTTAATTTCATTTCTGAATTTATATTTAAAGTATTGGCCTACATTTTGATAAAGTTTGCATGAACTACTTTTTCACATAGTCTTTCAAGGCATTTTTAATGTACCAAATTATGATTTATCTTGAAATAAATAGAAGACTAGAACCCTTAGACTTGATTGCTGAATATTGTTATACTTGTAGTGTTAACCTGAGTTACTAAATTTCTTTCTAAAAATCTAACCATTATATTCTTTTAAATGAAAAATTTTAGTGTCTTACAGGTGAAAATTATATTGCCTTGAGTTATATTTTTACGTAGTAAAAGTGTTACTTGAGGACAAGTAATGCTTAAGTTTGGAGGTATTTGACACGCCTAAAATATTTATGCTTTTGTTATATCATTTTACTTATTTTTTGATGATATTACACTTTAAAGGAAGGTTTTTTGTATGTTTTTTGGTTTTAGGTACAAGAAATGGCGATTGGAGCAAAAGAAAACAAAAACAGTGCAATTTGGAGCAAAAACGAGCAAGAAATGAAATTCTGCCCTGACACCTTTCGATAAGTCTTTCGATGCTTAATCTATTTTATACTTTTTGCATATTTTTGAATGAGATTACACTTTAAAGAAAGATTTTTTTTATGTTTATTTTGTAGGGTTATCTCTTAAGAACGCAACACAACTGAAACGGGACGAAAAGGAGCTAAAACGGGGCCAAACGGAGCGAAACGGTGGAGCTGCTCAGAGCCATCTCGCCGACGGCGAGATCGATCTCGCCGACTGCGAGATTTTCCCGAGACCACCGAAAAGTGGCCAAAAAGCTCGCCGACAGCGGCCCGGACGACCACGAACCGACTTTTGGCGGTTTTGGGCCAATATTCGACGTATTTGGACACTTTTTCGAAGGGGTGTGTAAGGAAACTCTTGGGAATTCGTCCAAACTCTTTAAAAATGGCGAATATATGTTAGAAAAAGGAGAGATTAAGAGAAGATTAGAAAGAAAAAATTGGAGAAAACTTAAAGGAATGTTTAGGATTCTTAGATTAAGAGTAGAAATGTAGATTTCTACCCTTTTGGAGAGATTGGAGAGGAGATTTTTGAGAGAATTTGTAAGAGATTGTACGAGCATTGCATGGATCGACAGGAGACTTTGTGGGAGAGATCTTCCTCTTTCCTTCAATGGGAAAAATCTAAGTATTGTTCTTCATTATCTTATGATTTTGTAAACATTTATGTAATGGATTTGCTTTGTTTAAATGAAGTTTCCTTTGCGTTTTCTTCGTGCTTTGTGATGTATCTCTCTTACTCTTTCTTCTTCTTTGGAAATAGTGGCATGAGATGATTATGTCATTGTTTTCAATTTACTTTTCTTTTCTAATGAGTAGAATTCATGCTTAGGATTTTGTGATGCATGTTGAAGTTAATTTAGATATAAATGTGATAGTTTTTACTTGCACTTCATTTACATTGCAATTAAGGCCTGTTGTAATGTTAAAATTTGTTGTGAAAACATACGATCCGAGAGAGCTATGCTTTCTACAACTAAGTACGAACCACATTTAAATTCCATGAATGGTGAAGTTCATAGAAGTTGAATGCAAATAAATAGGGAAATAATATTAATCGGGCGCGAATTGGAGATTTTAGAGTGACAGTGCTAAAATCCTTAATTCGGTCCTATCATTTTGGGTGTCGAAGTGTAGATGTTAGCCCTCGGGCGAGGGGAACGTGGGAGCTCCAAAGTGGCAGACCGGTATCCTCCCGACTTAGCCGCGGATTCGGTAACCAAGCAAAGATTAGTCAATGTTCTTTATGCCTGGACCAAAGGGTAAAGAATAGGATTGCTCCTATTTGGCACATACAATATTAAATGCATCTCAATCCTATACATTATCTATTTCATTACATAAGAATAGTAGTTTTTAATATCTCAAAATTCTCCAAACCAATTCATCCAAAAAAGGTTATCTTTAGAATTATTATTTGCACTTAGTTATAATTACTATTACATTTAACACTTGCATTTAGGAGTAGTTTTTAGATAAAACACAATTTTAATCGACATTCCAAACTAAGGACTATTAGTAGTAGACTAGAATTTGACTAAAGACCTCTTACTTCACTTCCGCGTGGGATCGATACTGAAAACTCTATATTACTTGAAACGATACGTATACTTGCATAGTACCCCTAGTGTGTAAAATATTTTCTAATTTTTATATCATTTAAGACTTTGCACACTAGCCGTTATTTATAAATCGGGTTAAGTTTTTGGTCATCTTTTGGAAGTTAATTTACTGCGTAATTGTGGGTCGGGTCAGTCGCCATACCATCCTTCTTGCAGCCGGAAGCCTAGGATCGGATGACCTGTCGGCTATATGCTGGAAGGTGGTATCCTCCCTAATTTGTAGACCCGATACAATAATGGGTGAACTGGCTTTTATTTTCTACTTTGGTTTCTCTGTGGCAGCAACAGGCTCTATTCGCGGTCCGAGGCGGGATTTAGCTGGCACCCGTCCTATCCTTCTTATGATTTCTGACACAGGGCATCTTTCTTTCTTTGCCAATCTTTCTATCACAGCTTGCAGCCGAGTCAATGGCGTAGTTTTATCCATTTTCCTCTTGTAATTACTGTAGTATGCAGGTCAGGGTAATACAGCGGCGATCCTACGGATATTCTCTTCATCTAATGCGGCAGAGAGAGGGTGAAACCTGCTCCCTTCTAACAGAGGTATATACTCAGGCAGTTCTTCTCTTTCCTCTGGAATTTTTTCTAGAAAAGCAACTTCAGCAGCTTTGGCTTTCTCAATTCGACAATCTTTCGCTTCTATTTCTCCTTTGAGTCCGAGTTAGGGGTGCAACTCTTGAATCGGACCCAATCTCAAAAACAGGTGGTATTGTAGCAAAATCGTACCCTCCACGGTGACAGAGCTCATCACGTGACTTGGATTTCCTTCCCTTCGCTCGCGAAGTCGGGGTAGGTGCAGAGATGACTAGACCGGTGGGGGTAGAGACAACAGTCCTCCTACAAACAGTAGTACTCCTTTCAGCTAGAATCCTTTGCAGGGGAGGGAATTCTTAAGTCGACTTCAGATTGAACTCAATCACGGGCTTTTCAGTTTCTGACACTTTGTCCATTAGTGTGAAGAGAGTGACATCAGCGAACTTGACATCTGTGTTGTCGAATCCTTATCCGAAACGGATGATCCCATTGTCGGGCAGCTCATCCTTGTAAACGGCAAAGTCCATTCCATTGGTGAAGGAGAAGATTAGCTTTGGGGCAGTCATTTTCTGCAGGGCAGATTCCGAATGTTAGTCCCGAATTATGCTTCTTTTCGTCGTAAAGTTTAGGACGAAAAAGAAAGAGTCCGAACACATTTTCGTTTATCTTAGTGTATTTGTGATTTTTAAAAGAGATTGTTTATTATGAGGTTCGTTTGTTAGAAACAAAACGATTAAAGGAAAAAGGGTTGTAGAAAAGATAAAGGGCCGGATTTAGAATTGGAAAGGAAGAGAAAGTCTTATGCAAGACTTCTCGACTCGAAGGACCTCTCCTAAACTAACACCTATTGGGGGTCCACCCCACCTCAGAAAAGAGGTAAAAGGATCTCGGAACCTCTCCGTTTAGGGGTGTCTAAACAGTGGCTCCTAAATCCGAGAGGAGTTGGTTATACTCGTTCAAGACAGAAATGGACAGGGTATTCCAACAGAAGAATGGTAGTTTTGGTCCACTAGGGATATGGACTCACTACCGATTTATGAAAGTAAAACCATCTAATCAAAATGGAGAGAGAAATTAGTCCCCAGCGGAGTCGCCAGAATTTGTACGGCTTATTTTTAGGTTGTGTGTTGTATTTTAAAAAAGGGGTCGCCTACAGAAATTGTCGGCGAATTTTAGATTTTAAATTTAATTTAAATATATATATAATTTGGAAAGTAGTATTTGATTTTGAAAATAATTTTAAGTTTGAAAATTTTAAGATATGAAATAAAACCAATCTCACATCCTAAATAGTTTATATAAACCAGCACCGCACCACAAACCGTATATCTATCCCGTAGAATAAACACACTATTTGATGATGGGGCTCGGTTAAATAAACTAGAAGATTTGTGACATCTGTTTAGTCTGCGAACCAATTTTATAAGCCGACAAGTTCCCCTGTTTAATATAAAGAAATTAAACAGGGTTTATATTACCTGGGTTCTTAAAGTTCCCTATAAGGGCAAGCCCCTATAGTTAATTATATCTTAAATGACGGAAATCATTTAAGAAAACTCTTGATAATGATTAGTGATTTTGCTCTCAAGAATTTTAAAGTTTAAGGTTTTCAAAGGATTTGAGTTTTGGAAATTTCAATAGGGAATGGATCAAATTTGGAACAATTTATTTTAAGAGTCCAAAGAAAGAGAAGTAGGAGAAGCTGAGGATCCAAGAAGAATCTTGGCCACTTCTCAAACTATCCTATTGTTTGGCTTCAATTTGGGATTTATTTAATATTGCAATCCTGCCAATTTTAATTAATTAGGACTTATATTTGTATGACATGATCATACAAATAGCCTTGAAGACATGAGGGTTTATGTCGTACCAAACAACTACCTCGGAGTCCTAAGACTGGTTAGGGCTTAATTTGTGTAACATGATTATGCAAATGCCTAACGAAGAGTTGAGGATTTATGTTGCACTAGGCAAACTACTCGAGTCCTATGGCTTAGTTATTAATTCTAAGGAAAGTTTTGCTGAAGTAGACTCAGGTTTTGTTGATGACGATGGCCGAGCTGCCCACCATGCTCCGTGCTCCTTATTATTGCAGAGGTTTAGTTTTAGAAGTCATAAATCAGGTGATGAGAGAAGTATTTTGGTTTAGAGAAAATCTTAAAATCCAAGTGTCTTTAATATTTTAATTAAAATAAATCTTAAAGTTGTTTAAACAGAACAGATTAAGATCCCACGGTTCCATCATCCTGGCACCGATATTTTCATCGAATTCACTTAGACTAGATGAATTTGCTAAACTCAACTGAATGAGTTCCACACTTTGATTTAGACCTTGGGAAATCCCGTTAGCAACACGTGGGTTACATCATCCGAGGTATTCCCGATCATTCAATAAGACATTTTAATTTAGTTGTGATTGTAATTTTGTTGTTCTGTTTGTGATTAAATTTTGAGTTGTTTTATATTTTGAAATGTTGTGGCGGTGAATTTTATCTTGCAATGACTTTTAATTTAGTTTTGGTTTCAGTTCGGTGGACTATCCTAAAGGTTTTGGTTTTCATGCAACAGCTTTATTTATCATGCAAGAAAAAGTAAAGTACGGTGCACGTAAGTAAATTGCAATAAAGTAAATTGCAATAAAATAAAAGCGTACCTGGAGGGTCTTCCCGTCATCCCAATCTGCACTTAAAACACATGTTAAGGCATTTAAATATTTCAACAGATACCAAGGTAAAGCTAAGGGAAGGGTTTTGGTTGTCTACCAAATTCCTAATCCTATAACTAGTCATCTCCTATGACGTCTAGGTTCTTGGTTTGATTTTAAGGATGATTTTCTTCATCAAAGAACAATTAGATTCAATTGTTCTTCTAAAACATCCCGTCATATCGAGGAAGTGCTTAGGACGAGTCCTAAACATCTTTTCAATATTTACGGGATTGTTTTAAGTCCAAGTAAATTTAGTTGCACGAGTGAATTAATCATCCAGGAGTTTAGTTAAACTTTGTTTCTTGCTCAGTGAACTTAGGTATTTGATTACCTGATGAATGAAGTGACATTTCACTTAATACTCTATTTAAGAGTTATAATAATTAAAGCCTTTAAGGGCAAGTTGGTTTATCGAGAATCTTAATCATAATTAATTAAAAGTTTGAGTTAATGTTTTAAAGTGTTTTAATATAATTATGAGATTTTAATTAATAATTTTAAGTTTGGAATAGTGTTCAAATTATTTTAGATTTAATTCTTAATGATTTCATTTAGGTTTGTTGTTAAATGATTTTAATTTAATTTAATTCAATTTGATTTTAATTTAAATTTAATTTTTTTTAATTTTATTTAATTTTAATTTAATTTTACTTAATTTTAATTTAATTTTATTTAATTTAATTTAATTTAATTTTAATTTAATTTAATTTTAATTTAATTCAATTTTAATTTAATTTTAATTTAATTTTAATTTTAATTTAATTTTAATTTAATTTTAATTTAATTTTAATTTTAATTTAATTTTAATTTTAATTTAATTTAATTTAATTTAATTTTAATTTAATTTAAACTAATTTTATTTAATTTTAATTTAATTTAATTTAATTTTAATTTAATTTTAATTTAATTTAGTTTAATTTTAGTTTTAATTTTGATTTTAATTTTAATTTTAATTGTTAGTTTTAATTTAACTTTAATTTTAATTTAATTTTAATTTAATTTAATTTAATTTTAGTTTTAATTTTAGTTTTAATTTTAGTTTTAATTGTTAATTTGGATTATTATTTTAATTTTTAATTAAGAATTAAATATTGTTGAAGTGACTTATTTAGGGATTTTTAAATTAAAGAATAAATAACCCCTTAATAATATCCCTATTTTAATAATCCAAATTTAAATATATTCTTTCCAAAATCTAAATCATTTAATTAATTAAAGTTTCATTTTTGATATTTTCAAAGTGTTTAATGGGTTTCTACCCCTTAATTTCTCGAAGTTTCAATCATCCAAGAGAAAATTGAAATCAAATATTTTACCCCCCATTTTGATTAAACCTAAAGTTTTAATTAAGGGTTAAAATTTTTAATTACCTTTATGCCCTTTTAAGCTTATTTATTTTATAACTCACTAAATTGAGCTCAAATGAATTTGAAATTTTTATGTCACCTCACTCACATGTCAATTAAGACATTAGAGGAGAAAATGTGATTTTTCTGAATTTAATTTATTTATATAATTATTTTTAATGAAAAATAGGGATTTTCAAGGAAAATTCAACAACATGACCAAGGAAAGGTTTCTATCCTTTAAAAAATTATGAGATGTTCATAATGACTAGAGGACCACTTGGACCAATTTTGGTGATTTTTTGAATTATATTTTATTTACTATAATTATTTTGAATTTTAGAGTATTAATTAATTATAAAATAAAATTAAAGTTGAAAAATGGATTTTATATTTTTCTTAAATCTCTCTGACCTCAAGGAGTTCAGAGGAACAAATTTTAAAATTTTCTGATTTTTTTTATTTATTAGAATTATTTTAGTTAAAAAGGTTAAAAACTTATTTTTTAATATTAAAAATTACATTAAGCTTTTAAAATTCAATATCTTACCCTAGGGACTTAGGAAAAATATTTGGTTTGTTCCTAAGTGATTAGGAGTCAAAATGTGACATTTTTATGATTTTTTAATATTTTTGTGATTTTTATTATTTTTTAATTATAAAAATATTAAAATATTGTGGAAAATCAATTTTTTAGAAAATTCCAATTTTAATTTTCATGAACTCCCCTAATATCAGAGAAGCTCCCAAATTATTTTTGTGAATTTTTGAAAAGTATTTTTGGGGTTATGAATTTTTAAAGTTTCATTTTGCTTATGAGGCTTAATCAACCTATTTGGTGGGGCTAATCAAGTCCAATTGATTTCAAAATTTTATGTAAGATTCCTCTAACCCTATAGAGTAATGAAGAATTATTTTCAAGTCAATTTGATGTGTGGGTAACCCTATTTAAATCAAATTCAATTTTAGGGGTTTAGGCCAATTAAGGTTATTATGTATGAATTAACTCAAAATATTTTTTTTATAGGGTCCTCTGGTCCTAAGAAACATCACCAAATTTTACTAGAATTTATTTTACAACATGCTAATTATTGGAATTAAAATACCTAAAATAGTGATATTAACTTGAAAATTCAATAACTTTTCACAGAGATTGCCTCTGACCTTAAAAAATTCAAGGAATGTTCCCAAGATCAGAGGCTTCAAAAGCCCTATTATCTCATGTCATGATGAATTGTTTATGTAAATGAAGAATCAAAATACTGAAAATAGTAAATAAATTATTAAAAATAAAATACTCATCCAATTAATTTGATTTCTTTTCCACATTATTCTCCTTTGTTCACAAAGCAAGAGAATATTTTTATTTTATTTTTGTGATTTTTGTATGCAAAGGTATGAATTTTTGAAGTTCTGGTATTTAAATAATTCAAAAAATACCCTAATTTCCTACTTATCTGACTCGGTGCCGCGTCAACCTATGGCGGATCGAAAGCCCACGCGTTGCGCTCCCATTCGACCCCGCCACTTGAGGCAGCAGCCACGCGTCCTGCGGTTCATGCACCACTGCACCGTCCGACTTGATCTCGACCGTCCGCTCGATACACGCGCGATCCAACGGCTCCTAGTCATCGTCTACGACTGGTGTGCACCCGTGACCGTCCACACTAAAACCCTATGATCTCACTCGATTCTCAATGGATTTTTGTGTTCTTATGCTCTATGGATTCATCTTGAAGAGACGAACACATCCATACAGTTTATAGGATATGAAATTAACCTAAACAAAATGGAGAATCGCTGGAAGCTCGGGAGGAAGAGTGAGTTCATGGCTTTGCTCAGAGAAGTGAAGCTTCGATCTGAGAGTTGTGTCACCTTCGATTGAGTCCAAGCAAACTCCAGATGAAGTCTCTGGCCCTGGGGAATTGTCTAAGTATGAAAGTGACCAAGGCCAATCACAAAGCTTGGAGGCTGGAAGCAATGGCTGGCCTGGTGAGGGGGCTTTTGCTGGGGAACTTCTCCTCTTGGTCTGGTGAAGGTGTAGGACCAGTCGATTTGGAGATTGGCTCACTGTGGTGAAGTGTCCTATTTTTTGGGTGGATTTTCAACTCAGAAATTGAGCTTACAGAGAGGGTTTTAAGGATAGATTTCAGTGGGGATCAAGTTCTCTATGTCTGGAGAGGGGTCTGGAATGATTTTAGCAGAGTTTTGGTAAGGTTTGGTTCAACTCTCTTTTTGGCCGAGAGGTGGTGGTGTTTAAATAGATGTGGCTGGAGGGCCTCCCATGGGAGTTTATTGGCTTGGATCCACTGCTCAGGGCAAGGGAAGAACAGCTGCAATGGCCATTGGGCATGGGACAGCTCAGCAAGTTCAAATTGAATTTTTGATTCAAATTAAGCCTCTCGGTCTAGTGTTTTGCTGCTGCTGTGGTGGTTGGCCGGCCAGGCATGGGTCACCCTCAGGGTCAGGGAGGTCAGTGCTTGAGTTTGGTCAACAATTGGCTTTGGACATGTGTAAAGGAGTTGGATTGAAATAGCATTGGGGGAAGCTCAAGTTGGGCTTATTTTGGTCAACTCATGCAAATGGGTTTGGTTCACCCTCCCATGACCTGGTTTGGGCTGAGGGAAAGTCATTTGGTTCAGCTGAATTGGAGTGGTTAAGTCTCCATCCATGGTGAGGTGGCTAAGCATGGTTTAGAGTGTAGCATAAATGAGGTTAAAAAGGTTTAATAAAGGGTTAAGAAAGAACCCCCATTCTCTTGCCATTAATGGCTTAGTGAGGTGGAAAGTGGCTTCCATGGCTTGTATGTGGCTTATGCATGGCTTCATGGCTCCATGTGGCTTAGGGGAAAGCTTGGTCAATTACATGAAAAAGGGTTTTGAATTTTTAGACATTTTGATGGAAAATTTCCATGGGGCCACATTTGGTTTGTTTAAATGATGAAATAAAACTTAGGGGGTGATTTTATCAAATGGATGACCAATGAGGATGTCATATGGGTTTTGAAATAAGTTTTGGGCCTTTTGAATTTTGGTGAAAATGGGCTTTTAAAGGCTTTATGGAAGTGGGCTTTTAGATTTTAAAATGGGCTTTTGGATGAAAGTTTTGTGAAGGACCATCCCAAATAAATGTTGGGTTTAGTTTAGGGAGGTGTCATGAGTGGTTTGGAACAAGTTTAAAGTGATTTTGAATTGAATTGGGTTTAATGTGGGTCTTTTGGTAAAGGGGCTAAAGTGGTTCAAATTAGGCTGACTTGGGTTAAGGTTGGGCTAAAGTTGGATTTGATGTAAAATTAATGTTGAGAAATGTTCATGGGAGTGTCACAAAGAGTTTACAATCTTTTTTGTGCTCTAATTTTGGGATTTGGGCCTATTTGGGTTAGGTTTGGGCTTAGGTCAATTTAAGGGATTTTGATTTTGGGTTAGGTTTGGGTCATGGGCCAAAATTGGGCCTTAGGCTTCAAATTGAAATTGGGCTCAAATTTCAATCAAATTGGACTTTCATTTGGTTTAAATTGATATTGGGGATGTTTTTTTGAAGTTTATAATTGAATTGAACCAAAATTGAGTTCAATCGGGGTGGTTTGGTTTGACATTGGGTTCACTTGGGTTTAAAATGGGCCAAATTGGGGGTTTTGGTAAAAGTGGGGTAAATTGGCAAAATTAGTTCATGGTGTAGTTGAACAAAATACAATTGATAATATTTGAGATTTTCTAGAATTTTTTGAGAATTTTCTGAATTTTTTGGATTTTTGGGCTAAGAAGGGCATTTTGGGTATTTTGAGGGTATTGGGGGTACTTTTGGAATTTTTGGTATTTTTGGCTATGGATGATCAATTTGAGTGGGGGGAAATGTTTTGGATTGATTTTGAGGAATTTTGGGTAATTTAGGTGATTTTGTAAATTTTGGGTAGTTCTAAGGGCTTTTGGTAGGTTTAATAGGTGTAGGGCCCCGTGGGTGAAAAATTGAAATTTTGGAAAAATAAAGATTGATCAAATTTGAGTAAAATGGAATCACTTTGGTTGAGCAATTAAGCCATATTAAGCCCATATGAGCCATGAGAGGACTCATTTGAGACATTCACTATGTTGTTTCTAACCCTCTTAGCTAGGGGCTTAGGGGTTAAGGACCATCCATGTGAATTACCTACATGAGTCAGGAAGTCGAGTTGGGTGAGAGTGTGGTTTTAGGACTTGGAATGTGTGTGACAGTGTAGTGTATGTGCAAGTCAACCCTCACTGGACCGGGCCACTCGGTGGTATTCCTAAGGCCAAGAAGTCCTATAGGGAACTCATCCTTTAAACCTCCACATTTGATTTCAACCCTCTAGGTGATTAGGGGTCTACAATCAAGCTTGTGGGGTTTGAAGGGAGTCAAGAAGTAGTTTGAATTTCTAAAGAGTGGGTTCCATTTCTAGTCCTCTAAGATTAGTCAAAGGAAAAGCCTAAGGCTAGATCCTAAGTACTAAAGAGAGAAGCAAAAGACCTCATCAAAAATGAGGTCAACAAATATTTATGAATTATTTTATCATCTTGATTGGAGGATGAAGGAACAATTCGATCATAATGGGTGTATTGAAGAAGGCTTGATACGTTTGATGGAAAAAAGGCTTAGATTGAAGAGGATTCGATTAATGAATTTCCATATCAACCCTTCTACAATTTGTTCGTGTACCACCAATCAATGAGAGATGTTGGAGAAGATGGCACTAACATTGTTCAGGAGTAGTGATTCTCTATTTTATATCTAGTATTTGAGCTTTATTATTCTTAGATGTGTTTAGTATTTGGCTCGCTTTATTATGTGATTTCAGACTTATTATGCTTGGGATTTGAGTCTATGTTTAGTTTTCATATTTAAAATGTTGTGGTTTGATTGTGAGGCTGAATTATGATGTGGTAGAATGATTTATATGTGATTGTTTGTAATAGTGGATTCCATATATAAAAGTGATGTTTTGTGTTGTTTATGTAAAATTTGTATTAGTTAATCACTTAAAATATTAAAATAGATGCTTAAAAAGGCTAATTAGATGTCATCGTGACTTAGAAACAATCGAAATCGCAATAAAATTTGGGACCCTAAAAATCGATATGGAGCCGACAGCGCCTGAATGGGCACCGACGGTGCCCAAAACACGAAACATCACCTGGACCTTCTAAAGTCGCGATTTTGAGCAGTTGAGCCTATTTGACCACCTTCAACCTCCAGCCAAGGACAAAACTTGTACCTAGGGCTTGCTTTCATTTAGATTTGAGGTGATTTCAAGCCTTTTAGAAGTTGGATCTCATCTTCTTTTATCTACTTTGAACTATAAATTTGTTATTTTCACCATGGAAATCTCCTACATTAGGAAGATCCAAAATTTTGAAGTTTTTAAAGAAAAATTTGAGATAATCTATGGTGAAATGTTCCTACCTATTAGATTTGACTTTAGAGTCTACTACATTGCAAACTTTGGAATTTATGGGATTTATTTGCACATTTTATAGAAATTTTGAAGTGGCTCCAAGGATGTTTAAGGGGGAAGAGGAAGTTGGATTTTGATGAAAAGAAATTTGTAAATATCAAAGCACAATACCATTTCAACTCTAGCCTCCAAAGTAAAAAGTGTATACAGGATCGAAGATTTGAAAATCTTGGCAGAGTTGTGAAACAGGTCATTGCTGATCGGCACTAGAAAATATTCTGTTATTTTTATGTTGTTGCACTGTGGATGTAATACGTGAATTTTATGCTAATCTACGGTGGATAGAAGTTGATCACGTACTCGTTCAAGGAAAAATGATAGAATTTACTCCTGAATGAATCAATGTTTTTCACTAATTGAGGGGTACTCCATTATGTGAGTATGAATCCTTTGGTACCATGGACACTGATTTAAATGAGGTAATCAATTTTCTTACTGATGGAAAAGGGGAATGGAAAAGAAAATAAAGGTAAAAGATAGATTTACTTGCTTCCACTTTAAATGTTGTTTGTAAAGTCTGGCACTATTTTATTTATGCAAGATTACTACCTACCTATCATCATAGTAAAGTGTCTAGAGATAGAGCAATTTTGAATTATTGTATTCAAAATATGAAAATGGTTAATATTGGCGCAACTATTTATAAGAGTATTCAGACTATAGCAAAAGGACAAACCACTGGAGGATTAGGACATCCTGCCCTGATTTACACATTATGTGTACAATCAGGAGTTAAGGTTGATAATAGTGAAGATTTGGTCTGTCCTTTAAATCCTATCAGTAAGGACAAAATTTGCACTTATGAATCTTATGTAGGATGGAGATCTAGAAGTAAGAGTAGTGAGGTTCTCTCTACTAGTCATGATATACCTTCTACCTCCAAAACACCTACTATTTCTGATGTTATGGACCAGTTGATGATACAACAGGGTGACATTGCGAGGCTTCATAGTAGAATTGATGGAATAGAAACAAGAAATAATATTAATGATGATTCTCTCAAGAGAAGAGATGAGTATGATATAGCTTACCATGATGCTCAAATGAGATTCATGAGGAGAGAATCCGGTGTGATATTTCATACTTGCCCCCACTATCTTCCATACCAGCCTGAAGAGGAAGAAGAAGTAAAAGAAGAAAGAGAGGATGATTGGTAGAGTAGTGTTCCTTTAGTTTGTTATTTATGTGAAAAATTATGTGTTTGTTATTTACTTTTATGTAGTTGATGTGTGTAGTGATTGTACTCTGTTATGTTAGTTAAGTTGTAATGAAATTTGTGTTAGTTTGTTTATTAGTTGTATTGAAATTACAACAGATGTATGTTTGTATTAGATGTTTAAAGTTTATGTTTTTAAATTTTCTTCACCATGCAAATCTCTAATATATTATGTGAAACAATGCTTCTAATTGTTTTATGCCTGTTAGTTTTAAATTTTTATTAATACCTGCATAGCTTCAAAAGTATCAAAAGCCCGACCAAAAATGTTAGTTTTCTTTTTGTTTTTCTCACTCATTTACTAATTTGATATAAACTGAAAAACTTAAGTTTGGGGGAGGAAAGATTAACTGTTATTTGTTCTCAATTTAATATATTTTCAAAATTATTTTAACTTGACTTCAGGTAGTAGAGCTTAACTATAGAAAACTAAATTTTTTATTATATTTAAATATCATAGTAGATTTGAATGAAAATTTTCAGTAGTGAAGGTTAATTTTATGGGGATAAGATATTTAGTATAAAAGGATTAGACTATAGTTGACTATTTAAAGTAAAGAAAATTTATTTTTAAAATATTAAGAGTCTTAGAAGTTTATGTGAGGAGAAAATAATGGGGCTCTATTATGAATCATTTAAAAGCTAATATATATCTACAAAGTAAAGAGATGTTACAAGTTCCAACTTTAAGGGGAGGAGAGTGAAGTTCAAATTATTAAAGGCTATCCAGATATAGTAATCCTCACAAGAAAAGGAAAAAAAAGAAAAAAAAAGTGGATTGAAAAGCAATCCCAAAAAGAAAAGTGAAAAAAAAGAAAAAGAAAATATATGTGAGGAGAAGCTTAGAGAGATGTCTAATCAAAAATTGGCTTCACTTGAATCAACTTAAAGGAAGAGCTTAGTTACATTTCTGAATTCATATTTAAGTATTAGCATCCTTACTAATAGAATTTTCATGAGCTTCTTTTTCTTATGATCCTTCAAAGCACCCTTAATGTGACAAATTATGGTTATTCTTGAAATAAATAGGAGACTAAAACTCTTAGACTTGATTACTAAATGTTCTTACACCTATAGTTTTGACCTAAGTTACTGAAAATCTTTCTAAAAGTCTCACTATTATATTCATTTAAATAAAAAATCATAGTATTCTTTAAGTAAAGTTCACTACTATGAGTCATATTTTTATGTAGTAAAAGGATTACTTGAGGACAAGTAATAGTTAAGTTTGGGGGATTTTGATGCAACAAAAATATGTTGGATTTTCATATATATTTTGTACTCATTTGTGATATTGTAATTTAAAGAAAGTTATTTTTCATGTTTGGCTGCATATATGATGATTTTAGGTAATTGGAGTAAAAAGCAAAAAGGAACGAATTCAGAATGAAAAGTGGCAAAAACTAAGGTTATGCGTTCTGGCGCCGACGGCGCCAGAATGGGCGCCAAAGGCGCGTTTTTACAAAAAGCCCCAATTAAATTAAGCGCTTTGGGCACTGACGGTGCCCAATGTCGGTGGAGGCCAAATTCAATGTATTTGAATGACTTTTGGAGGGTTGCTTGAGGCATCTCATAGGGAAATTATCTCTAGGCTATTTTAAAGTGAATTTGAAGACAGAAAAAGGGTGTTTAAGTGTAGGAGATTAGTGTGTGAGTGTAGGAGATAAGTGTGTGAGCTTGGAGAAGTCAAATTTTTGTAATTATAGAGAGTTTAAAGTCTAGGGTTTGGAGTAAAAGTGTTGTTTTGTGAGGGACTCTTCTCAAAGAGTTGTAAGAGGAGAGGGAAAGTGAGAGGTTGCTTCTTCCATACTATTATAAGAGAGAATTGTGTGTTGTTGTGAAGAGAGAGAGATTCAAAGGAACTTCAAGAGATTTGCTTGGGGAAGAAATTGAGATAAATTGTGTTTACTTCTTATTGTTTAATGACTTTGCTTTTATATATAAAATCCTTGTTTTTTCGTATCTTCCTCATGAATTCTGAGTAAATTTCTTAGTCTTTCTCCTTATAATGATAAATGGTAAAGTGATGATTTAGATTGGATGTGACATATGAATGTTAAAAAATTATAATGATTTTTCACTTTGTACTTTATTTACTTTTCAATCTAGCCAATTGAATTATTAAAATATGTTGTGAAACATACAATCCTAAAGTACTATGCGTTCCACAACAAAAGCGAAGATTACATTCAATTTTCATGAATAAGTGATATAGTTCATGAGGTTTGGGTACAAATAAATAGGCAAATATGGTTTATTGGGTGAAGAATTGGAGATTTTAGGGTTACAGACTAAAATCACCAATTTGGTCCTAGTGTTTGGAAACTAAATGTAGAGTTTCTTCAGGCGAAGGGAAGTGGGAGCTCTAGAGTGAGAGCTGGTATCCTCCCAACCTAACCACATATTTAAGGATTAAACCTAGGATTAGCCAATGTTCTTTATAGCACTTGGAAGAGGGTAAAATAAGGTATGCTCCTATTTGGCACAACAATATTTTCACTAATCTTTATCATTCACTCACCATTACAACATTGTAAGGGGAAGGACACTTTCTCCAAATTTGAACCTTTCAATACAGAACTTAGTGTAATGGTAGTTAAATTTAATTTGAAGTTTAGAAAATACTTTAGTGATCTTAAAATCTCTAGCATCTTTAAACTTTAGTAACTTTAGTACTTACTTTACATGCATTGTAATTTCAATATTGGATTTTTATGCTACACTTTAAAGATTTGCTTCCTTCCTGTGGGATCGATAACCAGGACTCCACTAGAGCCCTATATTACTTAAGCGATAAGTATACTTGCGTATAGATTAGTTGCTTTCCTATTAGACTGATTATACTTTTTGACTAAACTGAAAATACTTATAAATACTTATTTAAGACAGATGCGATCACCATCTTTAAAACTATTTAAACTTTAAACTAGCCAATGTTCTTTACAGCATCTCTAGTAAGGGTAATGAGTAAAATTGATCCTATTTGACACAACACATTCTAAATATTTCCATAATAGAACTCATGTACTTATTCATGATAAGGAAAAGATATTTTCATCTATACTTCTTAATTTACAAAAATCTCGTTATAGTTAGTAAATTGTTTACTTTAATTCACAACTTAAGAAAATACTAAAAAAAGAAACGCATTTTAAAGTTTTCTTTTGTTCAAAACTGTTTGTGCCTTTTTCTAAATAGAATTTGTGATTTAAAAACCTTTTTATCTTTTAAATTTCTAAAATTTTCCCCATAGGATCGATAATTCGGTGCTTAATCAGAATGTCTTATATTACTTGATAACGATACTTATACTTGCGTAGAATCCCTAAATTTAAATGTCACTGTTGCATTCTTCTTTATATCAAAATCAAGTTTTTAGCGTTGTTGTAAAGAAGGAAATTATATATAAAAAATTATTTACCATAAGTATAAATATACCAGTATTCATCTGGTATCAAAGCGGGATGAAGTTTTTGGCGCCGTTATCGGGGAAAAATCAAATTTTCTTTAGATTTGAATTTAAAAGACAAATTAAAAATAATTTTTAGAAAAAAAAATTTTCTATTTTTAGAAAAGCTTATTTAAATCTTATATGATTATGTGTGTTTTATTTTTATTTTTATTTTTTTTTTTTTTGTGTTGTAATAGTTTATGTAAAGTTCAGGTTTTGAAGGACTTGTTCCCTATAATTCTAAATTAGAACAAACTATTAAAAAAATTAAAAAAATTAGAAAATAAAGAAAATATTCAAATTTTTCAAGAAATGGAAAATCAAATTAATCAAAATGCTGAAATTCATCATGAGTTAATACATTTAAGAGATTATGCAAACCTTACAATGGATGAACTTTATGGTAGTATTCAAAATCGTGTTGTAGCTTCTAATTCATTTGAACCTAAACCTTTTATTATCTAAATTATATCTAATAATCAGTTTGGAGAGCACCAATTGAAGTTCCAAATTTACATCTTGCCAATTTTCTAGAATTGTATGCTACAGTTAAATATGATGATGTTTCTGATGATGCTATTAGGCTTAGGCTTTTTTTATTCTCACTTAGGATATGGCTAAGACATGGTTGGATTCTTTAACACCTGGATCTATCAGAACTTGGGGTGATTTAGCACAGAAATTCCTTGTTAAATATTTTTCACCATCAAAAACTGCGAAGCTTAGAAATGGTATTACATATTTTTGTAAATTTGAAGGGGGAATCGATTAATGAAGCTTGGGATGATTTAAAGAACTCCGAAGAAAGTGTCCACGCCATGTTATGCCAGATTGGTTAATTATTCAAACTTTTTATAATGGATTAGCTGGATCTCTTAGATCTATTATCAACGTCGTTGGTGGTTCATTAATGTCTAAACCATTTCCTGAAGCAAATGCTTTAATTGAAGAAATAGCTACTAATAATTTTCAATGGCCTTCTGAAAGGGTACATCCTAAAAAAGTAGCCAATATTCATGATTCTGAAGCTTTTTCCATGTTAGCAAATCAGATTGCTACAATTTCAAGGAAGATAGGCCAATTTGGAATGAATTTTTCTCAACCAATTCTAATGATTGAAGAGAATTCATTAGGTCAAATGGTAGACTTTGAAACATTGAATTCTTCATCCCTAAGAAACACTAAGTAATTACTTATGATCGGGTCCGAACCAAAAAAAAAAAAAAAAATCAAAATGACAAATACCAAATTCACATGAACGTTAAATAAATGATAAAATAAAATAAATCATTAAAAGATAAACGAAATCAACACAAATCTCAAATTCAATCTTTCTAGATTCTAAATCTCAATCAAATCTCAAATCCGATCTTCTAGATCTCAAATCAAATCCGCAATCAAATTTCAAATCCACTCTCGATCAAATTTCAAATTTCCGATCTTTCCAAATTCCAAATCAAATCCTCAATCAAATTTCAAATCCACTCTCGATCAAATTTCAAATTTGATCTTTCCAAATTCCAAGTCAAATCCTCAATCAAATTTCAAATCCACTCTCGATCAAAATTCAAATTCTGTCTTTCCAAATTTCGAATCAAATTCTCAATCAAATTCAAAAGTTCAAATTTTTTGTCGAGGATTTTACATCCAAGACCGCACTCGCTTTAGGATTCTTTCCCTATTGCACCGAAATACATCAAATTCAAATCAAACTTCGGGTCGAGGATTTTACATCCAAGACCGCACCGCTTTAGGATCCTTTTCTTATTGCACGAAATACATCAAATTCAACCTTTTCGGGTCGGTGATTTTACATCCAAGATCGCACCGTTGTGATTCTTTTCCTATCAGACCGAAATACATCAAATTCAACTTTTGGGTCGAGGATTTTACATCCAAGACTACACCGGCGAGGATTCTTTTCCTATTGCACCGAAATACATCAAGTTCAAATTTCTTTGGTCGAGGATTTACATCCAAGACCGCAGACCGCTTTAGGATTCTTTCCCTATCGCACCGAAATACATCTAAATCAAACTCTTTTCGGGTCGAGGATTTACATCCAAGACCGCACCGCTTAGGATTCTTTCCCATTGCACCGAAATACATCAAATTCAAACCTTTTGGGTCGACGATTTTACATCCAAGACCGCACCGCTAGATTCTTTCCCTATCGCACCGAAATACATCAAATTCAACCTTTTCGGGTCGAGGATTTTACATCCAAGATCGCACTCGCTTTAGGATTCTTTTCCTATTGCACTCAAATACATTAAATTCAACCTTTTGGGTCGAGGATTTTACATCCAAGACTGCACGTTTTTTGCATCCTTCTATCGCACCGAAATACACCAAATTCAAACCTTGGGGTCGAGGATTTTACATCCAAGATCGCACCGCTTTAGGATTCTTTCCCTATCGTACTGAAATACATCAAAATCAAACTCTTTTGGGTCGAGGATTTTACATCCAAGATCGCACGTTTTAGGATTCTTCCTATCGCACCGAAATACATCAAATTCAACCTTTGGGTCGAGGATTTTACATCCAAGACCGCACTCGCTTTAGGATTCTTTTCCTATCGCACCGAAATTAGCATCAAATTCAACTTTTTTGGGTCGAGGATTTTACATCCAAGACTACACGCTTTGTGATTCTTTTCCTATTGCACCGAAATACATCAAATTCAACCTTTTCGGGGTCAAGGGATTTTACATCCAAGATCGCACTCGCTTTAGGATTCTTTTCCTATTGCACCGAAATACATCAAATTCAAACATTTTCGGGTCGAGGATTTTACATCCAAGACTGCACTACTTTAGGATTCTTTTCCTATTGCACTGAAATACATCAAAATCAACCCGAGGTTAAGGATTTTTACATCCAACACCACATCGCTCCGAGATCTCTTCTCATCGCAACGATTCAATCTAATCAATTCAATTTTCTTTCGAGGTTAAAGATGTTACATCTAAAACCTCAAAATTCCAATTTTCATTTCAAATCAAATCCTTCAAATTAATTTTGACAAACTTCAATCTAAATTGAAACTCCAAAACTAAAATTTCAACTCACACACGTCAAAACTTAAACTAAAACAAAATAAAAATCTAAATCGAAATTCCCGCATCATGTGATTCGGGATTCACCTCCTTTTCCTTTCCCGCCGAGAGTTCAAGAATCTCCGGTTCCAGATATACTTGACACTCCCGCGTAAACTCTACTTCGTCCTAAGTTCGTCACTTCGACATCTCGTGTTTGCTTGATCGCTTTCGGTCAACACACACGCGGTGTGCTCCGTCACCACCACACCTATCGGGGTCCATTTGTTGACCTCATTACGAGGTCTTCCCTTCTTCTTTAGTGCTTAGGATCTAGCTCAGTTTCTTCTCACTATCTAGAAGACTAGAATCGGGACCCGCCTTTTAGAAATTCAAACCACTTCTAAACTCCCGCAAACTCCACAAACTTGACTATAGACCCCTAATCACCTGTGAGGGTTGAAATCAAATGCGGAAGTTTAAAGGATGAGTTCCTATAGGACTCGGGCTCAGGGATCGCCCGGGCGGCTCGGTCTCGTTAGAAGGGGCCGACTTACACATACACTTACATACACACTACACTTACACACTACATTTCCACACACTTCCTAAAACCACACCCATACCCAACTTGACCTCCCCGACTCATATAGGTGATCCACACGGATGGTCCTTAACCCCTAAGCCCTCAAGCAAGAGGGTTAACATAAATTAATGCCTCAAATGAATCCTTTCATGGCTCATATGGGCTTGAAATGGCTTCATGGCTCAACCAAAATGATTTATTTCCACCAAGATTCACCCAATCTTTAATTTCCCCAAATTTTCTGCCACCCCCCGGACCCTACACCTACTAAACTCACCCAAAACCTCAAATTACCCAAATTTTCGCAAAAATTTCCAAATTACCCAAAATTTTCTAAAATCAATCCCAAACATCTCCACATCACTCAAATTGATCATCCATACCCAAAAATACCAAAGATTCCAAAAATACCCCCCAATACTCCTCCAAATACCCAAAATACCCTTCTTGGCCTAAAAATCCAAAAATTCAGAAAATTCTTAAAAATTCCAGAAAATCCTAAATATTCCCAATTTTATTTTGTCCAACTACACCATGGGCCAATTTTGTCAATTTACCCCACTTTTGTCAAAACCCCTAATTTCACCCATTTTAACCCAAAGTGAACCCAATGTCAAACTAAACCTATCCAATTGACCCAAATTCTGGTCCAATTCAATTCTAAACTTCAATTCAACATTCCCAATACCAATCTAAACCAAATCCAAGTCCAATTTGATCGCACATTTGGATCTCAATCTCACTTTTTGGCCTTAAAGCCCAATTTGGACCATGACCCAAACTTAACCCAAACTCACCCAATTCAACTCCAATTAACTCAAATCTTTTCTAAATCTTCCTTAACATTCCCACAAACAAAACCCTAACATGATTTGCCCAAAATTTGAACCCAAACCCCACTCAAATTAACCCAAGGTTAAAAGGCCCATTTTCACCTAAGCCCAAACCTAACCCAAATTCAACCCAATTCAAATCCAAATCACCCCCCCAATTTGTTTCAAATCACTCATGACACATCCATGAGCTAAACCCAACAATTATTTGGCCCAACTCCTTTACAAAATTCCCATCCATAAATTCATTTTTAAACTTAAGGGCCCATTCTTTAAACCATTTTAAAACCCACTTCCACCAAATCCAAAACCCCAAAAATTCTTCCAAAGCCCATATGACATTTCCCCTCATCATACTTCCACCAAATCATCCCTAAGTCCTAAACCAATGATCAAATATTTTAAATGAGGCTTCATCCAAATTTCCACCAAATTATCCAAAATCCTTAAAATCCTTTTTATGAAATCGACCAAACTTTTTGCCAAGCCAAAGGCGAGCCAGCGAAGCCATGTATGAGCCACATGTGAGCCATGAGCTTTGGACACTCCACCATGCCATATCGTGCTAAGAGGTGTGCCTTCCTTAATCCCTAAAGCCTCATTAAATTTCAATCACGTTTCCACCTAAACTTAAATTTAATCCAAATATATCGACGCGAGACTTCTCCATGCCAAACCAAACTCGATCCCTTTCGATCCCACAAAGATCCAAAGCCACATTGGTGGAAAATCTAGCCCAAATGGGTGGGTTGACCCATTTAGGTCCAAAACTAGCCATGCCCCATTCTACTTTGGATCAAAGCCTTTACACATGTCCATGGCCACCGATCGCACAAACCTCCGCCCCCGACCCACCCGACCAAGATTTGGGTGACCATCGTCGTCGGCCGGCCACTGTGCCGCCGGAAAACACCATACTCGAGAGCTCACATGTGAGCCAACATTGAAATTCTCACTTGCTGAGCCGCTCCATGCCTAGTGGTCACCATGGCTGTTCTTCTTCTCACTGCAGCAACCGATCCCAAGCCCTCACTCCCCCCCGGGGAGGCCCCCACCAAACTTCTATTTAAACTCCACCTCTCGGCCAGCGAGAAGAAGAGAAGCATAAACCTTGCCAAAACTCGCCAAAATTGTTCCGCACCCTCTTCCACCCTTAGAGCACTTGATCCTTCCATAAATAGAAATTCCCCCGCCATTTCTCCTCTCGGTGCCTCAATTTCAGAGTCAAATTCCACCCAAAACCAGGACACTTCCGTCAACAGCCAATTCCCAAATCGATTGCCTCACACCTTCACTGCACCAAGAGAAGGTGTCCACCATCAAAAGCCCCATCTCCACCACCTGGGTCAAGCCCAAATTCTCCAAGCTTGCGGATCTAGTTTCTGGTCGAAATCATATCCAGACAATTCACTGCATCAAGAGACTTCATCTCGAGCTCGGCCGGGATCCAATCGAAGGTGCAACAACTTCGGACAGAAGCCCCTCACTTCTTCCGAGCCAAGGTAATGAGCTAACTCTTCATCCCGAGCTTCTGGAGATTCTCCATTTTAAATGCTTTAGTTTCAATGCATGTTAACCGTATAGGATGTGTTCGTCTCTTCACACTTAATCCATACAGCATAAGAACATGAAAATCCATCGAGAATCGATGAGATCTTAGATTTAAGATGACGGCTCTCGGTGAGAACACTTGTGGACGCATGAACGGATGCCGTCCATTCAATACACGCGCGGACGGACGCGCCGTATGGCGTCTACCTCAGAGAGACGGTACGAGAACCGCGGGGCCGGGCCGCCGACTCCAAGTGGCGCGTCGACGGTGAGGGGCGCGCCGCGGCTCCTGAGTCGCCGAGGATGCGTTGGCGCCGACTTTTATAAGTAGAAAATTAGGGATTTTTTGATTTATTTAATTCCCTAAACTTCAAAAATTCATATCTCTGTGTAGAAAAATCGTAAAAATAAAATAAAATACCCTTCGTCGCGGGAAGAGAGGAGAATAATGTGGAAAGAAATCACTTAATTTCATCAAATATTTTATTTTTTATGATTTATTTACTCGCATTATTTTAATTCTCCATGCATGCATACAATTCACCATGCATGAGACCATAGACGCTGCTCGAATTTGGGAACATTCCCCAATTTTCCAAAGTCGTAGGCCATCCCTATGAAGAGTTTCGATTTTTCAAGTTCGTGTCACCGTTTCGAGTATTTTAATTCCAGTAAATAGCATGTTGTGAATTCTAGGAAAATTTGGTGATGTTCCCAGACCAGAGAACCCTAGGAAAAATAGATTTTGGCTTAGTTCATTCAAAACAACCCTAATCGGGCTTAAACACCAAAATAGGTCTTTAATTAATTAGAGTTAACCAGACATCAAATTGACTTGAAATCAATTCTCCACTGACCTTTAGGATCAGAGGAATCCACCATAAAAATTTGAGGTCAATTCGACTGGGTTAGCCCCACTAATTGGGTTGATTAAGTCACTTAGCCATTTTAAACTTTAAAAATTCATAACTTTTAAAATACTTTTTAAAATCCATCAAATTGGTTTTGGAGCCTCTGATATCAGGGGGAATCTAAAAAAATTAAAATTTCACTTTTCTGAAAAAGTTGATTTTTAATAATATTTTAATATTTTAATAATTAAAAAATAATAAAATCACAAAAATAATAAAATTCACCAAAATGTCACATTTTGAATTTTAATCACTTCAGAACAAATCCCACATTTTTTCTTAGGTTCATTTAGTGAGATATTGAATTTTAAAGCCCTAGGGTAATTTTAAAATTAAAAAATGTATTTTCTAGCATTTTCACTAAAATAATTATAATAAATCATAGAAAATCAGAAAATTAAAATTTGCTTCTCTGGTTTCCTTTGATATCAGAGAAATTTTTGAAAAATATAAAACCCATTTTTCAACATTTATTTTATTTTTAAATTAATTAACACTCCAAACTCAAAATAATTATAATAAAAATAATATAATTCAAAAAATCACCAAAATTGGTCCAAGTGCTTCTCTGGTCATTAGGAATGTCCCCTAATTTTCTTAAGGACAGAAACTTTCCCTTGGTCATGTTATTAAATTTTCCTTGAAAATCTCTATTTTCCACCAAAAATAATTATATAAATAAATTAAATACAGAAAAATCACATTTTCTCCTCTCATGTCTTTATTGACATATGAGTGAAGTCACATAAAAATTTCAAGTTCATTTGGGTTCAATTTAGTGAGTTATGAAATTATTAAGTTTAAAGGGTAAAATGGTAATTAAAATCTTTAATCCTTAATTAAAACTTTAGGTTTAATAAAAATCAACAAGTAAAATATTTGATCTTAATCTGGTTTGATGATTGAAATTTAAATAATTAAAGGGTGTAAAAACCCACAAATAATTTTAAAATGATTAAATCCCTAATTAAATAATAGATTAAATTTGGAGGAATAATAAAATTGGAATTATTAAAATAAGAGATATTTATTAGGAAGAGATTTATTCTTTAATTTAAAAATCCCTAAACTAATTATATCATTAATACTCAATTTTTAATTAAAATGATAACTCAAATTTAAAATATTAAAAACACTTAATTAAATTATTAAACTCTTTTCAAATTTCAATTAAAATTAAAAATAAAGTATAAATTAAAGATAAATTAAAAATTAAATTAAATTAAATTAAATTAAATTAAATAATTAAATTAAATTAAATTAAATTAAAAAAAATTAAATCAAATTAAATTAAATTAAATTAAATTAAATAAAATAAATTAAATTAAATAATTAAATCGAATTAAATTAAATTAAATCAAATTAAATTAAAATTAAATCAAATCAAATTAATTAAACACCAAATCAAATTAAATTCAACTATGTTAAACTAAATTAAAACTCAATTAAATTAAGTCAATTAAATATAACATCACCTAAGACATAAAGAATTCAAAATAAATGTAAAGCAACTTCAACACTATTCCAAATTTAAATCCCTTTAACTTAAATCAAATCATTTGAATACTAATTTACTCCTTGAAAGCTACATTATTATAACTCCTAAATGGAACATCAAATGAAGTGGTTACCTCACCATGTGGGATATTCAAATGTCCTACCACCTGAAAGCAAGTTAACAAGACTAAAACCTCGACGATCGATTCATTTATATAATTAAATTCATTTGGACTTAAACAACTCGGAAATAGCTGAAAAGATGTTTGAAGATTCCTCTTAAACACTTCAATATGATGTGATATTTGCAATCAATTGATTTAATATCTCCATGAAGAAATTAACACAAACAAAATCCAGGAGAATCGGACGTTGCAGAATGATCTGCTATAGGATTAGAATTGTAGAAAACCATAACCTTCCTAGTTTTACTTAGAACTTCATTTAGTATTCTAATTGTATTGGTGGCAAATTGATGATGGGTATCTCAGGACGCTTTTTATTTTATTGCAATTTATTTTCTGCAATTTATCAATGATTTTTGACATAACAGATGATTTTCTGTGGTAGATAAAACAATCATGCATGAAACCCACACCTTTAGGATATCCTGAACTGAAACCAAAATCCAGTTAAAAGTCAATTTAAGATAAAATTGTCACCACAAATGCTTCAAAATGATAGTAACATCTACAAATTAACCACAATGTAACAGCAAACATAATTTAGGCAACCAAATTAAAACGTCCCGCGATGATCGGGAATAATTTCTGATGATGTAACCTACGTGTTGCTAACGGATTTCCCGCGGTCTAAATGAAAGTGTGGAACTCATTCAAGCTGAAGCTTAAGAATCTATCCGGACTAAGTGAATCCGATAAAAATAATGATGCCGGAAGGATGGAACCGTGGGATCTAACCTAGTGTCGTTATAATCAACTTTAAGATTCGTTTAATCAAAATACAAAACACTGAAATTAAGACTTTCAAACCAAAACACTTTTTCCCATCTCCTCGATTTATGATTTCTAAAACTAAACCTCTCGCAACAACAAGGAACTTGGAGCATGGTGGCGCACGCTTGTCGTCACAAGAAAACTCGAATCCCTACTTCAAAGAAAAACCTTCTAGAATTAAACAACAAAGCCATAGGACTTCGAGGTAGCTTGCCTAGTGCAACATAAATCCTCAACCTCTTCGTTAGGCATTTGCATTTTGCAAATTAAGCCCTAACCGGTCTTAGGATTCCGAGGTAGTCGTCCGATACGACATAAACCCTCACATCTTCTGTGCTATTTGTTTGATTTTATCATACAAATATAAGCCCTAATTAATTAAATCGCAAGATCAAAATACTAAATAAACATTGGGGGACTTTCCTAAATTCAAGCCAAATAATAGGATAAATGGAAATTACCGGTTCACTTCGAATCGCTGATTTCTCTTACCTTTCTTCCCTTGGATTCACAAAATGTTTCTCACCCAAATTCGATCCATTCCCCGTCGAAATTCCAAAATTCAATCTTCGAAAATCTTAACTGGAATTTCGAGAGTTAATTATCAAGTTATTATCGAGAGTTTTCTTAGGTGATTCCCGTCACTTAAGATGTAATTAACTATAGGCTTGCCCTTATAGGGAATTTTAAAGAACCTGTAAAATATAAAACCCCGTTTAATACTTTCATATTAAGCAAGGGAATTTGTCATTATAAAATTGGTTCGTTATATCTTGTAAACGGATGTCACAAAACTTTAGTTTATTTGATCGAGCCCCACTCCTCAGCAAAAGGTGTTCATCCTTAGGATAAGAGCATCGGCTCAGGTGCGGTGCTCAGTTTATATAAACTATTTGGGATGTGAGATCTGCTTAATCTCATATCTTAAAACCTTCAAATTTAAAATTATTTTCAAAATCAAATACTACTTTTCAAATTATTTATTTTAATTAAATTAAAATTCGCCGATAAATAAGTAGGCGACCCCTTTTAAAATATCACACAACCTAAAAAAAATGCCGACAAATTTCCGGCGATCTACTGGGATATCTCTCTCCATTATAATCAAATAATTCTCGTTTTCAAAAATCGTAGTACATCCATGTCCTTAATGGATCAAACTACCCTTCTTTCCGCGAATACTATGTTCATTTCTATCTTGAACAAGTATAGCCAACATTCTCTCGATTTAGGAGCCACCGTTGTACACCCCTAAAATCGCAGAGGTTCCAAGATCCTTTTACCTCATTTCCCCGAGGTGGGGCGGACCTCATCAGTGTTAGTTTAGGAATGATCCTTCGAGTCGAGAAGTCTTGCTTAAGACTTTCTTTCCCTTTCCAACTCCGAATCGGATTCCCTTACCTTTCTCTACACCTTGAACGTTCCGTTCTAAATAAACAAACCCTCTAATAAGTGATTCTTTAACAAATGATTCTTTTTTATAAATACATGAACAAAGAATGAGTTCGGACTTCCTTAATTCCTTTCTTTTCGTCCCGAAGAAAAAAGAAGCATAACTTGGGACTCGACAACCCCAATCTACCTTAAATAGAAGCCCCGAAACCGATTTTCTCCTTCACCAACGGACGGACTTCATTGCCTGGCAAGGACGAGTCGCCCGACAATGGGGTCATCCGATTTGGACAATGGATTTGAAAACACGAACGTCAAGGTCACCGACGTCTCCTTTGCACCGACAAATAAGGTAACTGGCCGAGGAGCCAACGTCAGTTCAACCCAGTCGGCCCAAGAGTTTCCTCCCCGCAAAGGGTCCCGACTGTAGAGGAGTACCGCCGTCCGCAGAGGACCGTTCACTTCACTCCCCATCGGTCTAGTTGTTTCGGCACCTACCCCGACTTCGCCAAATCAAAGGGGAAAGAAACTTAACTATGGTAAACCTCATCGTGGAGTGGTACGATCTTCCCTAGAAGACCCTTCTCGTTTTCGAAATCGGGTCCAGCTTCAAAGATTCCGTCACGACAGCACTCCAAAGAAGAAATAGAAATAGAAGGATCGCTAGGGAAGCCGCAGCCGCTCGAGATTGCCTTCCCGGGAGGAAATTCCGCAGTTGCCGAATATACACCGCTACTTCTAATATACACCACCGCTCGACTACATACCACTTTTGGGAGGAAGCAGTTCCATCCCCTCTCCGCCGCAGAGGATGAGGAGAATGTTCGCAAGATTGCTGCCACATTACCTCGGCCCGCATACTACAACGATAGCCGCAAGAAAAGAACTAGAACTACGCCGTTTCGCTCGACCGCAAACTTTGGTGTAAAAGCTGAAGAAAGAAGGAAAATCGCCCCCGTGTCGGAAATTTACGAAGGATGTGGCGGGCGCGCTCAAATCCCGTCTTGGGCCCCTAGTAGAACCCGCCGTCATGATAGAAAAGCCAAGCAAGAGAATGAAGGCTACCGCCCGTCGTAGCATCGTGGATTACAAGACAGTGAGGATACCACCTTCCAAAGACATTCGGCCACCTGCACCATCCTGGCCCTGCACCCTCCGCCGTTGCATGACGGTGTGGCGTCCCACTACGGGCGCTTGAGATTGAAACAAGCACTCTCGAGAGAGAAAGTCTCGCCGTAGGCCGGAATCAAGAAAGTGCTACCGCGATGAAGGGGACTCGAAAAAGGACCCGCAACCATCGCATGACAACCACAAAGATACGTAAGCTCCGCTAGAAGATGCCATGGAAAGCCGAGAACCGACATCCGACGGTTGCAAAAGAAAGAGAAGAAAGTTCGAGATGAGATCGGCCCATCGGAATTCATGGACAACGAATATGCGTAAATCAACATGGCCGAGACACGAGCTTCATCGCCTTCACAAGGTGCTCCCCGCACCGCAAAGAGAGGAGCCAAGAATCGATGAAGAGACAATGAAAGGACGACACGATCGCTCAAATGGCGAAGATGGAAGAGATGGCCGTAGCTCGCCACTTCCGCAGTCAAGTACAACCACATGTAGAGACACCCCGAAGTCATTCACACGACGGAGGAAAGGAGATTACATCCGTCAGACTGGGATGACCAAACAAAAAGGATACAAGACAAAGTATGATCCCAAAGTGATATCAAGAACTTGCAGAACAACAGTGCGAGAAGCCTTAGCACAATCGAAGAACGGGACATCCATTCGGAAGGGTGAAGACGCACGAAGAATCTCGACGTCCAATACCCGAAAGCTTCGTACCACCTCTCGTTTAAGACCTTCGATCTAACCGGAACCCCCGACAAGATGTTGCACACTTTCGTGCGCGCTGTTGCAATGCCTACGGAGCGATGCGCTACTCTTCCGACAGCTTCGTTAGCAAGCCTCGTCGTCGAATCGCCTTCGACCGGTATGCGACCACTCCAACGCGTTCGTGAAGACATTCTCGCAGCTAGAGAGCCTCTTTATTAAACGATTTGCCGTGAGTCAAAGACCACATCACTATAGGTGATTTAGTGGCAGAAAAACAAAGGCCGAATGAAACTCTAGTGGATTACATACTTCGATGGAGAAATTTAAGCATGAAGTGTGAAACCACAACCGCAAGAACAACATGCGCCCCGCATTCGCTTTTAAAAGCATTCACGGCCCGATAGCACTTCTCCTCAAGGGATTCACTATTAAGACTTTTGAGAAGTTGTTAAGCAAGGCCGGAAGCCGGTGAAAGAGGTGAAGTAATTAGGTTTTGCCGACAAGACGGACAAGGTAATGCGAAGACTTTCGAAAAGAAATCCGGATCATCGCAGCAATGCGGACAAAGGCAAACAACCGATGCAAATACCACCTCGTAACGGCTGCAAGAACTACAACAAAATTACCAAGAATCGGCCCAAATTTATCAGTCGTCTCCGCAAGATGAACAACCGCTTCATCCGCAACGTACATCGAGGGAGCCGAAAGCAGAGAATATCCGTTCAAGAATGAAGTAGTACCAAAGATGTTCCATACTTTAATGAAAACTCCGTATTTCCAAATCACGTCGTAGCCCAAAAGACCGCAGGAAGTCAACAAGAAAGGTGATCCCAACTTTTGCCCCTACCATCGACGTCAGTACGCATGTAAGACCGCATTACCTTCAAAAGTCCGTTCAATGACAACCTTCGGAAAGGAAATATAAATGGAACCGAAGGAGTACATGAAGGAACCCTGCAGTGAGGTTCCGTCAAGGCCCCAACCCATCCCGCCATTCCGATAGATCCCTATGCAACCAACGATGGATGGACTACCGCTCGGACAAGGTCTTCGAAGAAGATTTTAGATAACATCCGAACCGCTTCGGTGCGAGCTTCAATCTCGAGTTCGACCCCGTTAAGCCGTACTATCACTTGCGATAAGAACCACCTCGACGTAGAGACGATCGAAGAAAAGAAGAAAAATTGACGAAGAAGAGGGGTTCTAGACTCCGGCTAGACTAGGGCCGCCATCTCAGATAGTTGTTTCCGATTCGGGAGAAATCCCTCGAACCTTTGATTTTGTGGGCGATTATCCGCTCACTTTGCTGGATCAATACATAATGATAAGGGTGACGGCGTTGGCTACGTTTTGACCGTTTCTAACGATTACGTAACTAGCACAATCAAGGCCATTTCGATACCAACAACAATTCTCAAATCATACAAGATCTCGACGATCAAACGACGAAGAAGGCATCCATCAAGGAGGCTACGAGAGTTCAACAAGCAACGGATCTATCCAGGAGTTTCGAGGAGCTCCAGCTTACGATAGAGTTAGAGCCTTCAGATTTGGAAGATAATCCAGAAGAGCCGCTCATTCCGATTCAGGAGGGAGACACCGACAAACTCAACACTAGATCGTAAGAAATTAAGTCAATCAAGAAGGAAGAGTTCTACCTCCAGAATGGTCCAAAAGACAAAGGAAAGCAGTGGTTGTTCAAGAAGAACCAACCCCCATGTAAGAAATACCCATTCGAGAAGAAGCCGAGACGCATGAGAATAAAGTGGACTACAACGTGCTAGCCCATCTTAGGAAACTACCGGCCAAACTCAGCATTTACGACGCTCTCATCTTATCAAAGGAGATTTATAGCTCGCATCAAGGCCTTACTTCGATCCTGAAATTCCGTTTAGCTCAAATGGCTGGAGATTCCTTAGAAGAGGTTTGCTCGTTAAGGAACAATGAGGTGTTACCTTCACGGACAATGACCTACTACTGGGGATGCCAGATCACAACCGACCGCGGTACATTTCGGGCTACAATCGGGAAGTTTACGCTTCCCGCAGTAATAGATCCAGAGCACGAATCAATATAATGAGTCTTCGAACACTAGCATACTTGGAAATTGATGCTCGGTGGAGCTCGAGGCCGACAAAATGTTATTAAGAGGATTCAAACCGTAAAGGAGTAAGAGCTCCTGGTCAATAATCGCCATCGATGAAGACCGGGTGATTTAGCAAAGACAACCGCAAAATTTCATATAATCGATTCAAACGTCGTTCAATGCTCTACCGTCGACCATGGATACAGCGAGAAAACAGATGGTACCATCATCTCTCGTATCGCTGCATCAAGTATTACGATGGAGGGGAACAAGGCATCAAAGGCGACTTACAACCATTCTCCGTACATGAGATTGGAGTCCATGAAGATGCACGCATTATGCACCGCCAAAGAAAACAATCTTCTCCAGAGATACCATAACAAATGAAGCAAAGAAAGTTTGAGACAACGAAGAACCTGAAGTTCTAGTCCATCAGCCACTCACCACTCCCTTCCGGCGAGATGGTGAAGGTTTCTCCACAACTCGCATCCGAGGTCGAGGCCGGGGACGCAGGCCGTGGTGACGTTAGGACACCTGCAGACGAAGAAACCACTCATCAATGTCGTATCGGGGAAGATAGTTCTCGAAGAGGAAAAAGAAATCAAGCAAGAAGCAGCAACAATAAGTCGAAAGAAGCCGCAATACAAGATCTCCCTCGGATGAAAAAGAACGAAGAATACAAATCAATGCATTTAGAGGATTAACCACTACGTACATACTATGACCCTAATCCGATCCATTCTAATAAGATCGAGGGTATGAAGGTCAAAGAGGTACGTAGTGACGGTGCAAAGCCGATCAAATTCTACCGTGGTGCTTCTTCCTCCAAAACTGAAAATAATGTACAATTCGAAGATGTCACTTCATCAGAATTAATGGAATTACTCGAGTGGTACTCTCCCGTGGTTCAAAATTTAATTCAACGTGGTTTTCTCTACTCTATTAATGGACAAGAGGCCAATCACAACATTTTGAAAAGTTATGGAATAACCTGGCCGTCCTCCCAATTCAAAGTATGGACTCGGATTCAGCACAAGAGGGTCACGCGACGATACCGAATTTTGCTTCGCTGTCACTCGCAAGTCCAATGCAGTGAAAACTCGCATGGAAAACTACAGACGAACTCGAAGATTTACAAATTGAGACGCCTCCACTCGACCCGAAGAAGAAATTAAACTAATAATAGATGAGTTAACGGAAGTTAACTTAGGTACTAGCGAAGAGCCTAGACCTACCTTTGTTAGCTCCTTACTCAATAAAGAAGACTCCGAAGAAATAATCAAGTTATTAATGGAATTTAAAGATTGTTTTGCTTCGGGAGCTACGATGAAATGCCAGGATTAGCTCCGCAGGTTGCAGTTCATAAGCTAGGGAGTGGATCCTACTTCGTTCCAAATGGGACAAGGTCCTTAAGAATGCGTCTAGAAATCGAACAACAAGTCATACCGGTTAAAAAGCTATCAGACGCTAAATTTGTCCTGCTGCGAAGAAACAATACCCGACTTGGCTAGCCAATGTGGTGCCACGTAAAGAAGAATGGTCGTATCGAATTTGTGTGGACTTTTGCAGATTTAAACAAGCATGTCCAAAAGATGAATTCTCTACCGATTCCAGAATCGATGATCGATATCGCTTCGACACATGAAATATTCTCGTTCATAATGGATTCTCAGATACAACCAGATAAAAATGGCTCCATGATGAAAAGCTTTACAGCATTCCGGTAATCACGATCGGAGTATTTTGCTGATACGTGATGCCATTCGGATCGAAGAACGCAGGAGCAACCTACCAAAGAGCAATGACAAGAATTTTGATGATCTCATCCACAATCAAGTCGAATGCTACGTGGACGATGCTCACCCAAGCAAAGGAAAGGAAACCCACCGTATGATTCGAGAATTGTTTTCGAACGATTAAGACAATTTAACCTTAAGATGAATCTCAAAATGCGCCGCGTCATCGGAAATTCTGTGTGATTCGTCCGACATCGTGGAATTGAAATCGATCCCGGGAGTAGATTAAAGCTATCTTAGAAATGCCGCCTCCCAAAACCTTAAAACAATTACGATCTTTTCAAGGGAAGTCGGGGTATGTCTTCGACGTCATCTCAACCCGTCGTAGGTGTCGCCTTTCTTGGCACTAGTTAAAAAGGACGCCAAATTTATTTGGGAAGAGAAATGCGATGGGCTCTCGAAGACATTAAACAATATTTAATGACACCTCCCGTCTTAGCAGCCCCGCTCCTGTGTAGACCGCCGATACTTACACCACGGCTTTAGACGACGGGAGTCTCGTTAGCCTGTGTCAATGATGAGGGTAAAGAAAATGCTCTTTACTACTTTCTAAGCCGTCACATTTCCGACGGTATCCCGCAATCGAAAGTACTGAGCTCGTCCTCGATCTTCGCCGCTCAAAAGCTCAGGCACTACATGCTTTCTCATAAGGTCAACCTGATCTCGAAGCTAACCGCCGTGGCATTGATGACTCAGTCTAACACTTTTCCGTACTTGCCGATGGTCAATGATATTATTGCAATTCGATATAACTTTCGTGCCTCTCGTGCCGTAAAGGGACAAGTCTTAGCAGACTTCCTCGCAAGACACCCTTTGCCGTTGAGACCTCCTTCAATGATGATTTCACATGATGAACAAATAATGAACCTAGAAGACCTTGATGATCGACGTTTGGAATTATATTTCGACGGAGCATCTTCGCACACAAAGACGAAGAGTCGTGTTGATAAGCCCGGTAAGGCAGAATCTAAGCACCTTTTATAACACTCGAGCGGGGGATGTTAAGATACTCCTACTACTTGACGAACCGTGTACAAACAACGAAATCAATACGAAGCCCTCATAACGGGATTGGAATTAACTATTCAAATTTGTGGATAACAGACATCATCTACGGGAGATTCGCGCTAATCATTCATCGCATTGCCGATGCGCATAGAATTTTTAAAGCCGAGACTCGAACAATACTCGCATGCCATACAGCTGTTGAAATCGTATTCCAATGTAACGATCTACAAAATTCTTAGAAAAGAAAATGCTCTGTGCGTATGCTTTAGCCCGTCTCGTAAAAGAATTCCGCCCGTTCGCAAGATGAATCACAGAAAGAGCACACGACGCCAGTCCTATCAGCGCCTCGACATAGACATGATACACAAATCCGAAGAAGAAAAGAATCCGCCAAAATAGCATGCGAAGAAAAGAATCAGTTGCAGCGAGAGTGACGTAAAAACCTTAAGATTGGCGACAACAACATAACACTACCTACAAACGGGAAAACTACAGATGATAATGCCAGTTCATCGGCATCAAAAAAAGAACTCGTCCTACGCATTAATAAACAACACATTATACAGAAGGTCTTTTGATCAAATGTGGGCCATGTGCCTAAGTTTTTGTCCGAGGCCCGTGAATTGCTAGAGGTGCATTCGGACTCGTGGCGCTCACCACGGTCCAAGATGAAAATGAAAATTAAAAGCACCAAGAGCCTGCCCGATGATGACTCACTCGCATGAAAATCGCCAAGAGCTTCGTCACTAAAGCTGCGGCAACGGAGGGTTCTAGCACCCGAACCTCCAAATGTGCTACACCCGACAATTGCGGCCAAGCCATTTGAATGTTGGGGCACAAATATACGTCGTGGGTCCGATAACCACCATCTTCAAAAGGACATCGTCATTCTTGCGGGCGACATTACTTTTCCAAGGCAGAAGCAGCTCCACTTAGAGAAGTGAAAGCACACCACGTGCCATGCTTTTCAAGAACCAAGTTATTCACCGTTTCTGAAAAGCCACAGATCATCTCTTATAATGGCCGCATTCAGAAGGACACAAATCAACAATTTTGCTCAGAGACACGGAATTGACCCATATACTCACAATTTACTACCCATAGCAAACTGTCTCATTAGAAAAGCTTTTAATAAAACTCTCGTTCAAATCTAAAGAAAACCCTGACGATAATAAAAGAATTACACCAGAAATTGTTAGAAGCTCATGCCTACCCATAACTTTCGAACTCCTACTCAAGCTACACCTACGCCCGGTGTATGGGTCCGAGGCAGTGTTACCTTTAGAGGTTCAGCCTTCCTTCACTCGCACTGTATTGCAAACAAGATCACTACGTAAGAAAACGCGATTACTACCTCGAAGAATTAGAAAGTCGTGAAGGGAAAGACTGTGCCGCAACGTAATCTCTAGAACTATACCAAGTTAAAATGGTTCAAGCCCATGACAACCAGAACCGCCCGAGAACCTTCAAAGTTGGTGACTTTAGTTCTCGTTCTCAAGAGACCTATTCTCGCACACCGCAAGACAGAGGAAATTCGAACCCACTGAAGGACCATCGTGGTCGAAACAAAGATATCGCAGGTTCACCAAGCAAAGGAATTTATTTGGGGAGAACGACATATGCTTCCATCAACTGACGTATACTTGAAAAAGTATTACGATGTCTCCACTCCGATGTTTCGAAGGAATGAATTCTTCATCCCTAAGAAACACGGCGAAGTATCACGCATGATTGGTCCGAACCCAAAAAAAAAAAAAAAAAAAAAATCCCGAAAATGACAAATACCAAATTCACATGAACGTTAAATAAACGATAAAATAAAATAAATCATTAAAAGATAAACGAAATCAACACAAATCTCAAATTCAATCTTTCCGCATTCTAAATCTCAATCAAATCTCAAATCCGATCTTCAGATCTCAAATCAAACTGAATCAAATTTCAAATCCACTCGATCAAATTTCAAATTTGATTCTTCCAAATTCCAAGTCAAATCCTCAATCAAATTTCACACTCTCGTATCAAATTTCAAATTGGATCTTTCCAAATTTCGAATCAAATTCTCAATCAAATTCAAAAAGTTCAAATTTTCATCGAGGATTTTACATCCAAGATCGCACCGGCTAGGATTTTTTCCCTATTGCACCGAAATACATCAAATTCAAATCAAATCCGGGTCGAGGATTTTACATCCAAGATCGCATCGCTAGATCCTTCTTTATCGCACCGAAATACATCAAATTCAACCTTTGGGTCGAGGATTTTACATCCAAGACTACACTGCCAGGATTCTTTTCCTATTGCAATCGAAATACATCAAATTCAACTTTTTGGGTCGAGAATTTTACATCCAAGACTACACTGCTTTAGGATTCTTTTCCTATCGCACCGAAATACATCAAGTTCAAATTTTGGGTCGAGGATTTTATCCAAGACTTAATCGCTTTTGTATTCTTTCCCTACTGCACTCGAAATACATCTAAATCAAACTCTCTTTTGGGTCGAGGATTTTACATCCAAGACCGCATCGCTTTAGGATTCTTTCCCTATCGCACCGAAATACATCAAATTCAAACCTTTCGGGTCGACGATTTTACATCCAAGACCGCATCGCTTTAGGATTCTTCCCTATCGCACCGAAATACATCAAATTCAACTCGGGGTCGAGGATTTTACATCCAAGACTCCAATCGCTTTAGGATTCTTTCCTATTGCAATCGAAATACATTAACGGGTCCCTTTGGGTCGAGGATTTTATGCATCCAAGACCGCACTCGGCCAGGATCCTTTTCCTATCGCACCGAAATACACCAAATTCAAACCTTTTCGGGTCGAGGATTTTGCCATCCAAGACTGCACCGCTTTAGGATTCTTTCCCCATTGAACATCAAAATCAAACTCTTCGGGTCGAGGATTTTACATCCAAGACCGCACGTTTTAGGATTCTTTTCCTATTGCATCGAAATACATCAAATTCAACCTTTGGGTCGAGGATTTTACATCCAAGACCGCACCGCTTTAGGATTCTTCCTATTGCAATCGAAATACATCAAATTCAACTTTTTGCCGAGGATTTACATCCAAGACTACAATCGCTAGGATTCTTTCCTATTGCACCGAAATACATCAAATTCAACCTTGGGTCGAGGATTTTACATCCAAGATCGCACTCGCTTTAGGATTCTTTCCTATCGTACTGAAATACATCAAATTCAAACATTTTGGGTCGAGGATTTTACATCCAAAGACCGCACTACTTTAGGATTCTTTTCCTATCAGACCGAAATACACTTCAAATCAAACTTTTCGAGGTTAAGGATTTTTACATCCAACACCACATCGTCCGAGATCTCTCTTCTCATTGCAACGATTCAATCTAATCAATTCAATTTTCTTTTCGAGGTTAAAGATGTTACATCTAAAACCTCAAAATTCCAATTTTCATTTCAAATCAAATCCTTCAAATTAATTTTCGATAAACTTCAATCTAAATCGAAACTCCAAACTAAAATTTCAACTCACACATCAAAACTTAAACTAAAACAAAATAAAATCTAAATCGAAATTCCCGCATCATGTGATTTGGGATTCACCCTTTTCCTTTCCTCAAAGGAGAGTTCAAGAATTCCAACCTGCAGATATACTTGACACTCCCCCAAATAGAAACTTCTACTCGTCCCAAGTTCGCGTCACTCGACATCCGTGTCGGTTTTGATCGCTCGTCAACACCAATACGCGCGGTGTGCTCCGTCAGCTCACCACACCTATTGGGGGTCCATTTGTTGACCTCATTTTTGATGAGGTCTTCCTTCTTCTTTTAGTGCTTGTGGATCTAGCTCAGGGCTTTTCCTTTCGACTATTCTAGAAGACTGGGAATCGGGACCCGCCTTTTAGAAATTCAAACCACTTCTAAACTTCCTGCAAACTCCACCCTGATCATAGACCCTTAATCACCTAGAGGGTTGAAATCAAATGTGGAAGTCAAAGGATGAGTTCCTATAGACTCTTCGGGCCTTAGACCGCCCCGCTGGCTTGGTCCGTGAAGGGGCCGACTACACATACACTTACATACACACTACACTTACACACTACATTTCCACACACTTCCTAAAACCACACCCATACCCAACTTGACCTCCCGACTCATATAGGTGATCCATGAGGTCTTAACCCCTAAGCCCTCGCTAAGAGACAGAATGAACATAAATGAATGCCTCAAATGAATCCTTTCAAGGCTCATGGGCTTGAAATGGCTTCATGGCTCAACCAAAATGATTTATTTCCACCTAGATTCACCCAATCTTTAATTTCCCAAATTTTCAGCTTTTGACCCCTAGACCCCACACCTACTAAACCTACCCAAAAACCTCGAATACTCAAATTTTTGCAAAATTTCCAAATTACCCAAAATTTTCCAAAACTTGACCCAAACATCTCCACATCACTCAAATGGATCATCCATACCCAAAAATACCAAAGATTCCAAAAATACCCCCCAATACCCTCCAAATACCCAAAATACCCTCTTGGCCTAAAATCCAAAAATTCAGAAAATTCCCAGAAAATTCCAGAAAATCCTAAATATTCCCCAATTTCATTTTGTCCAACTACACCATGGGCCAATTTTGTCAATTCTACCCTACTTTTGTCAAAACCCCCAATTTGACCCATTTTAACCCCAAAGTGAACCCAATGTCAAACCAAACCTATCCAATTGACCCAAATTCTGTCCAATTCAATTCTAAACTTCAATTTAACATTCCCAATACCAATCTAAACCAAATCCAAGTCCAATTGATTGACATTTGGATCCAATCTCACTTTTGGCCTTAAAGCCCAATTTGGACCCATGACCCAAACTTAACCCAAACTCACCCAATTCAACTCCAATTAACCTCAAATCTTTTCTAAATCTTCCTTAACATTCCCACAAACAAAACCCTAACATGATTTGCCCAAAATTTGAACCCAAACCCCACTCAAACTCAACCCAAGGTTAAAAGGCCCATTTTTGACCTAAGCCCAAACCTAACCCAAATTCAACCCAATTCAAATCAAATCACCCCAATTTGTTTCAAATCACTCATGACACATCCATGAGCTAAACCCAACAATTATTTGGCCTAACCTCTTTACAAAATTCCCATCCATAAATTCATTTTTAAACTTACACTATCTCAAACCATTTTAAAACCCACTTCCACCAAATCCAAACCCCAAAATTCTTCCAAAGCCCATATGACATTTCCCCTCATCACTTCCAATTAAAATCATCCCTAAGTCCTAAACCAATGATCAAATATTTCTAAATGAGGCTTCAATCCAAATTTCCACCAAATTATCCAAAAAAATCCTTAAAATCCTTTATGAAATCGACCAAACTTTTTGCCAAGCCAAAGGTGAGCCATGAAGCCATGTATGAGCCAGCATGTGAGCCATGAGAGCTTTGGACACTCCACCATGCCATATTGGGTAAGAAGAGGGGGCTTTCCTTAATCCCTAAAGCTCATTACCTTTAATCATGTTTCACCTAAACTTAAATTTAATCCAAATATATTTGACTGAGATTCTCCATGCCAAAACCAGCTTCATCCCTTCGATCCTTACGCATCCAAAGCCACATTGGGTAGCACTTAGCCCAAATGGGTGGGTTGACCCATTTAGGTCCAAAACTGGGCCTTGAGGCCTCATCTCTACTGATCAAAGCCTTTACACATGTCCATGGCCAATCACCGTACAAACCCAGCCCCGACCCACTCCGACCAAGACGGTGACCACGAGCCGACGGCGCCGGGGCCACCAGCCGCCGAAAACACCATGGCCGAGAGCTCACATGTGAGTCAACATTGAAATTCTCACTTGCCGAGTCGCCCCATGCCTATGGTCACCATACTGTTTTCTCTCACCGCAGCAACATCCCAAGCCCTAACTCCCCCCCGGGGAGGCCCTCACCTACCATTTAAAACTCCACCCCTCTCGGCCATGAGAAGAAGAGAAGCATAAACCTTGCCAAAATCCCCAAAAATTGTTCCGTACCCTCTTCCACCCTTAGAGCACTTGATCCCCAAAGGAAATTCCCCCGCCATTTCTCCCTTCCGAAAGCCCAATTTCGCAGTCAAATTCCACCCAAAACCAGACACTTCTCCACGTTGAGCCAATTCCCAAATTGATTGGCTCTACACTCACTGCACCAAGAGAAGGTGTCCACCATCAAAAAGCCCCATCTCCGCACCACCCGCCTGCTCCCAGCCTCCAAGCTTTGTGATCGCTTCGTCGAAATCATATCCACAATTCACTGTGACCAGAGACTTCATCCGGAGCTTGGCCGGGATCCAATCGGGTGCAACAACTCGCATTGAAGCCTCACTTCTCCGAGCCAAGGTGGCCGAGCCAATCCTTCATCCCGAGCTCTCGGAGATTCTCCATTTTAAATGCTTTAGTTTCAATGCATGTTAACCGTATAGATGTGTTCGTCTCTTCAAGACGAATCCATGTGAGCATAAGAACATGAAAATCCATTGAGAATCGAGTGAGATCTTAGTGGATTTAGTATGGACGGCTCTCGGGGTGAGAACACTCGGGGACGATGAACCCGATGCCGTCCATTCAATACACGCGCTGACGGACGGCCGGGGATGGCGTCGGGACTGTGAGACGCGTACGAGAACCGCGGGCCGGGCCGCTCGACTCAAGTGGCGGCGTCGAATGGGAGCGCGCCGCGTGGCCTTCGGAGCTGCCGAGGATGCGCTCGCGCCGACTGAGCAGAAAATTAGGGATTTTTTTGATTTATTTAATTCCCTTTTAAACTTCAAAATTCATATCTCTCGTGTAGAAAAAATCAGAAAATAAAATAAAAATACCCTCTTGCTCTCGCTGAAGAGAGGAGAATAATGTGGAAAGAAATCACTTAATTTCATCAAATATTTTATTTTTTATGATTTATTTACTCTCTGCATTATTTTAATTCTCCATGCATGCATACAATTCAATTATGGCATGAGACCATAGCTTTTGAAGCCTCTGAATTTGGGAACATTCCCTGAATTTTCCAAAGTCAGAGGCCATCCCTATGAAGAGTTCTTGATTTTTCAAGTTCAGCCACTCGTTTTCGAGTATTTCAATTCCAGTAAATAGCATGCTGTGAAATAAATTCTAGGAAAATTTGGTGATGTTCCTTATGACCAGAGAACCCTAGGAAAAATAGATTTTGGCTTAGTTCATTCAAAACAACCCTAATTGGCTTAAACACCCAAAATAGGTCTTTAATTAATTAGAGTTAACCAGGCATCAAATTGACTTGAAATCAATTCTCCACTGACCTTTAGGATCAGAGGAATCCACCATAAAAATTTGAGGTCAATTGGACTTGGTTAGCCCCACTAATTGGGTTGATTAAGTCACTTAGCCATTTTAAACTTTAAAAATTCATAACTTTTAAAATACTTTTTAAAATCCATCAAATTGGTTTTGGAGCCTCTCTGATATCAGGGGAATCTAAAAAATTCAAAATTTCAATTTTCTAAAAAAGTTGATTTTTAATAATATTTTAATATTTTTAATAATTAAAAAATAATAAAAATCACAAAAATAATAAAATTCACCAAAATGTCACATTTTGAATTTTAATCACTTAGAACAACCTACATTTTTTCTTAGGTCTATTTAGTGAGATATTGAATTTTAAAGCCCTAGGGTAATTTTTTAAAATTAAAAATGTATTTTCTAGCATTTTCACTAAAATAATTATAATAAATCAGTAGAAAAATCAGAAAATTGCAAAATTTTAAGCTTGGTTTCCTTGATATCAGAGAGATTTTTGAAAAATATAAAACCCATTTTTCAACATTTATTTTATTTTTAAATTAATTAACACTCCAAAACTCAAAATAATTATAAAAATAATATAATTCAAAAAAATCACCAAAAATTGGTCCAAGTGCTTCTCTGGTCATTAGGAATGTCCCCTAATTTTCTAAGGACAGAAACTTTCCCTTGGTCATGTTATTAAATTTTCCTTGAAAATCTCTATTTTCCACCAAAAATAATTATATAAATAAATTAAATACAGAAACTGGATTTTCTCCTCTCATGTCTTTATTGACATATGAGTGAAGTCACATAAAAATTTCAAGTTCATTTGGGTTCAATTTAGTGAGTTATGAAATTATTAAGTTTAAAGGGTAAATGGTAATTAAAATCTTTAATCCTTAATTAAAACTTTAGGGTTTAATAAAAATCAACAAGTAAAATATTTGATCTTAATCTGGTTTGATGATTGAATTAAATAATTAAAGGGTAGAAACCCATTAAATAATTTTAAAATGATTAAACTTAATTAAATAATTGATTTAAATTTTGGAGGAATAATAAATGGAATTATTAAAATAAGAGATATTTATTAGGAAGAGAATTATTCTTTAATTTAAAAATCCCTAAACTAATTATATCATTAATACTCAATTTTTAATTAAAATGATAACTCAAATTTAAAATATTAAAAGACTTAATTAAATTATTAAACTTTTTGAAATTTCAATTAAAATTAAAAATAAAGTAAATTAAAGATAAATTAAAATTAAATTAAATTAAATTAAATTAAATTAAATAATTAAATTAAATTAAATAATTAAATTAAATTAAATTAAATTAAAAAAATTAAATCAAATTAAATTAAATTAAATTAAATTAAATTAATTAAATTAAATTAAATAATTAAATCGAATTAAATTAAATTAAATCAAATTAAATTAAAATTAAATCAAATCAAATTAATTAAACACCAAATCAAATTAAATTGAACTATGTTAAACTAAATTAAAACTCAATTAAATTAAGTTGAATTAAATATAACATCACCTAAGACATGTTAATTCAAAATAAATGTGAAAGTTAACTCAACACTATTCCAAATTTAAACCTTTTAACTAAATCAAATCATTTGGAATACTAATTTACCCTTGAAAGCTTTGATTATTATAACTCCTAAATGGAACATCAAATGAAGTGTTACCTCACCATGTGATATTCAAATGTCCTAGTTCACCGAGCAAGTTAACAAGACTCAAAACCTCTGATTTATCGATTCATTTATATAATTAAATTCATTCTAATTAAAACATCCGGAAATATTGAAAAGATGTTTAAGATTCTTCTTAAGCACTTCCTCAATATGATAGGATATTTATAAGAACAATCGCATTTAATCGTTCTTCACGAAGAAAATCGTCCTCAAACAAAAACACAAAGATCCTAGACGTCATAGGAGTTAACTACGATGTGGATTAGGAATTTGCGAAAACCATAACCTTTCCCCTAGCTTTACTCTTAGGAACTTGCTTAAGTATTCTAATTGTGTTTTAAGTGCAATTGGGATGACGGGAAGACCTCCAGAACGCTTATTTTATTGCAATTTACTTTCTTGCAATTTACTTTCTTGCAATTACTTTATGGGAGAGATCTTCGTCTTTCTTTCAAAGGAAAAAGCTAAGTATTGTTTTTCATTATCTTATAATTTTGTAAACAATTATTTATCGGATTTGCTTTGCTACATGAAGTTTCCGTTGTGTTTTCTTCGCGCTTTGTGACGTATCTCTCTTACTCTTTCTTCTTCTTTGGAAATAGCGGCATGAGAATATTATGCTATTATTTTCATTTTACTTTTCTTTTGTAATGAGTAGAAATCATGTTTAGGATTTTGTGATGCATGGTAGAAGTAAATTTAATTATAAATGTGATGGTTTTTACTTGCACTTCATTTACATTGCAATAAAGGCCCATTGTAGTGTTAAAATTCGTTGTAATTGCATTGTCCCAAATGGGCGGTGTAATTCTCAACAAAGTGGAACCACATTCAAATTCCATGGATGGTGAAGTTCATGGGGATTGAATGCAAATAAATAGGGAAATATAATTATCGAGCGTAGAATTGGAGATTTTAGAGTGACAGGCTAAAATCCTCAATTCAAGAATATCGTTTGAGTGTCGAAGTGTAGATTATTAGCCCTCGAGCGAGGGGAACGTGGAGCTCCGAAGTGGCAACCGGTATCCTCCTGCCACTAGCACGTATTCGCAACCAAGCATAGGATTAGTCAATGTTCTTTATTCCTGGACCAAAGGGTAAAGAATAGGATTGCTCCTATTTGGCACATATAATATTTAATGCATCTCAATCCTATACATTATCTATTTCATTACATAAGAATAATAGGTTTTAATATCTCAAAATTCTCCAAACCAACTCATCCAAAAAGGGTTATTTTTAGAATTATTATTTACATTTAGTTATAGTTACTATCTTTACATTTAACACATGCATTTAGGAGTAGTTGCTAGATAAAACATAATTTTAATCGACATTCCAACCTAAGGAGTAATTGTAGTAGACTAGAATTCGACTAAGGACTTCTTACTTCACTTCTCGTGGATCGATACTCGGGTTTTTAAAGAAAACTCTATATTACTTGAAACGATACGTATACTTGCGTAGTCCCCCTAGTGTGTAAAATATTTTTCAATTTTTATATCATTTAAGATTTTGCAAACTAGCCGCCATTTATAAATCGGGTCAAGTTTTTGACCATCTTTTGGAAGTTAATTTACTGCGTAATTGCGGGTCGGGTCAAGTTTTAGGCGCCGTTGTCGGGGAAGCTTCGGTAAGAACTTTAGGAGAAATTTTAGTTGAAATAATTAGGCTTAGACTTGTAGTGTCGTAAAAACTGTTTTGTGTGAAAAATGTTTTTATATGAAAAATATTGTGAAAAATCTGTTTGTATGAAAAATAAGTTGTTTGTGAAAATATTTAGTTGTATTGAATATATTTTATCTATTATTTGTTTAATTGTTAAGGTATTTTTTGTTATGTTACGTATGCGAAACAAAGGATCTGCAAAACTTGTGCCTTATGATCCCGAGTTTGAAAAAAATAAAAAAAATAAAAATACAAAAAGGACTCGAAAAACTAGAAACGGAAATGGAAAACTTTCAAGATAATAACTTGGAAAATCATGATAATTCATTGAGGGATTACGTAAATCCTACGACAGATGAAATTCACTCTAGTATACAAAACCCTGTCATAGAAGCTAACTCATTTGAAATAAATCCTGAGATTATCCAACTCGGTGCAACAACAGCTCGTTGGGGAACTCCTTTGGAGGATCCCTATTTACACTTATCAAATTTTCTAGAACTTTGTGCTACATTTCGCTATAACGGTATGTCAGACAATGCTGTTAGACTAAGGCTTTTTCCTTTCTCACTAAGGGATAAGGTTAAAATGTGGTTATACTCATTAGCACCTAGTTCTATTAAAAATTGGGAGGATTTAACTCAGAAATTCCTAGCTAAGTATTTTCCACCTTCAAGGACTACTCAACTTAGAAACGATATTATCTCATTTCGTCAATATGAAGGTGAATCAATATACGAAGCTTGGGAAAGATTTAAGGAACTCTTAAGAAAGTGTCCACACCATGTTCTGCCCGAGTGGTTAATCATTCAAACTTTTTACAATGGGTTAGTAGGATCCCTTAGGTCCATTATTGATGCTACTGCCGGTGGATCATTAATGTCAAAATCATTTGATGAAGCGTATGCATTAATTGAAAAAATAGCTACAAATGAATTTCAATGGCCCTCTACATGGGTAAATCATAATTATGTAGCTAGTGTTCATGATACAGATACAATTTTAATTCTTGCATCTCAGATTGCTACAATATCAAGGAAGTTGGACCAATTTGGAATGAACCAACCTCAATTTACTCTTGTAAGTGAGGAAAGTTCATTAGGGCCTATAATTGATTCTAAATTATCATATGAGACTTTAAATACCATAAACAACCCGTACTCTAACTTTTACAACCCAGTATTGAAGAACCATCCTAAATTTAACTGGAATCATACTACTAATGGTGGAAACCTAAAATGGGAAAGTAATTATGCAAATCCTAATGGAAGTTGGAATAATCAGGGGAACACAAACTATAGACCTTCATATCCACCGGACTTTAATAATGATCAACAATTTGAGGATAAGAAAATGTCTATGGAAGAAGTAGTATTGCAAATGGGAAACCAGTTGCAAAGTCAAAATACTGCGATTAGAAACATAGAGAATCAACTGGGACAAATTGCTAATTCACTTAGCAATAGACACCAAGGAACACTTCTTAGCAACAATGAGATCAACCCTAAAGAGAACACTAATGAACAAATAGAGGCTGTCCAAATAAAAATTGGAAGAGATATAGAGGATGTGGTTAGCAAAGCGAAAGATGTTGTGAGAGAAATAAAGAAAACTAAAAGACTTGAAGAACATGTTTCTAATGATCTGGAAAAATTAATATCTCCAACTAAAATCAATTTGGAAGGACCACACCCTCCATTTCCTCAAAGACTTAGACAACATGAGTTGGATAAAATTTTTTTAAAATTTCTGAAAGTACTAAAGAAGTTAATGATTCACTGAAACTTTGGAACAGATGCCAAGTTATGCAAAGTTTATAAAGGATATATTAAACAAGAAAAGGAAATTTGTGGATTATGAGACAGTTGCACTAAGTGAGGAGTGCAGTGCCACACTTCAGAAAAGTTTTCCTCGGAAACTTAAAGATCCTTATAGCTTTACAATTCCTTATGCAATTGGAGAAAAATTATGTGGAGAAGCTTTATGTGATTTAGGAGTGAGCATTAATGTGATGCTTCTATCTATATTTATAAGGTTAGGTTTAGTCGATATTTCTCCCACTACTGTAACCCTTCTGTTAGCTGATCGATCTATCATTTATCCAAAAGGAGTTATAGAAGACGTGCTTGTTAAAGTGGATAAATTTATCTTTCCTTTGGACTTTATTATATTAAATATGGAGGAAGATAAAGAAATTCCAATTATTTTAGGGAGACCTTTCCTTGTTACTGGACAAGCTATGATAGATGTGCAAAAAGGAGAGTTGACTATGAATATTAATGACCATGAAGTTATTTTTGATGCATTAAAGACTATGAAATATCCAGCTGAGAGAAAAGATGATGAATGTTTTTGGATAGATGAAATTGATTATCTAAGTAAAGACCATTTCCAAGAAAATTTTGAGAGTAAGTTAGCAGATGACATTGAAATGGATTTTCATGATGATTCGAAAACGTTACTTAAGGAAGACTGTATGTATGTTCAGGAGAGGTGTGAAATGATGGATGCTACTAAAAATAGTAAACTTTTAATTCCATTTGTTGAAAAATCTCATGAGCTTAAGATGGATGTACCCCATACAATTTTAAAGTCTATCTATTTAGGGAATTCATCTACACAACTAGTCTTTATATCTTTAGAATCGACTCAATCACAAGAAAAACCTGAATTAAATGATGAACAAGATAAAATTATTGAACTGAGACTTAGAAGAGAATTTGAGGATATATTTCAAAAGAGCTTTGAGTTGAGAAAAGAGGATAAGTATTTTGAAAGACTCAATAGAAGATAACATGAGACTATGTAAGAATATCCCATGAAGAATTTGATCCCGAATCCGAATTATCTAGAGAGAATCTAATCCAATATTTGGGAGATATCGAAGTATCTTATAAAGATCCATTTCTTATAAATTTCAAGGATGATATTAATATGCAGATTCAAAAAATCAATAGAAAAATATTGAATCTAGAAAGAAATATGAGGAACAATGATATAAATCCATCTAAAAAGGAAGATCTAAATGAAGAATTAAAATTTAAGGATTTTATAGGAATCCCTGGATTTAGAAATGATTGGGCGATTGATCGACGATTACTTAAATGGAATTTTGATCCAGGTGGAATCATTTATCGAGCTAACGACGGTAAACCAAGCACTTTATAGGAGGCAACCCATAGTTATCAGTGTGCTTTGATTTAGTGTGTTTTGATTTAGAGTGCTTGAGAGTCATGATTGTTAGTGATCTATCGTATTTGCTTTATAATGGATCGATCAGCTTGATTGTTGTTGGTAGATGTTTGGATTATTCGTAGTTTGATTTGATCTTTGTGTGTCATGAGGGAGGTGATTCCTTAACTTCTTATTATGGCTAGAATTGATCTCTTGTAGTTGTTGGATTGATGAGTCTGCTATAAGTTGGGTCTCACCCAGACTTAAGTTTTACAAGAGAAATGATGAATTTAAACATTGATAGTTACATCTTAATTTGTTACTTCTTTTCTCTAACTTTATTTTCATTAGGTAGGAGTCGCGAACCTATTTGATGAACACCATATGGATGATCTTACACTATCTTTATAACTGTTAGAGGTGCGTAATTATAAGGATTAGGTGATGCCTGAGATTGGCGCCTAGGAACCAATTTATTAGAGATAATCTTATCATTGGGATTATAATCTATAAAATCATTTTAAAGTACCTAATTTACTAGTGTAGTGATTCCGTTAGAAATTGGAGGTAAGTCAGTAAGATGTGATGAGTTAAAGAATGAATTAACCTCATTTATCATATGTGTGTTTATGTTTGTGTTACAACTTTATTTAGATCTTGAAGAACATTTTTATATTCCCTTACTGAAACATGCTACGCTAGTGAGACTTTGGTTTAGTTAATTTCATTCTGGCATGATTAGTTTAGATTTACTTTATGCTGCATATTGTTCTGTCCTAATGAATACTTGCAAATGATTTTGATAGACATTTGGGGTACATAAAATTTCTAAATTATTTTCTTCCTGCTTATATTTTCTGTCCTGAATGCTATATATGTTAAAAATTAAGTTTGGGGGTAGGAAGAAAATAAAGTTTTAATGTGAAAATACTTCCTTTTAGTGTAATTTTATTACAAGCATGTTTTAGGTTAGCTTTACTTTCTCCTACAGTCTTTCTATCCTGATTATGCATGTATATGAATTTGATAGGAAGTTTTAGTAATAAGTAGATTCAACCTTTACTTTTTCTTCCTGCAGCATTTTATGGAATTAATTGCAAAATATTTTAAAATTTAAGTTTGGGGGGAAGAAAAATATTAACTCTTATTTGTTCTCAATTTTATATTTTCAAAAATTATTACCATAACTTCTGGCAGTTGAACCTCACTTGAGATAACTAAAATTTTTTTTTATTTCAGTTGAATATTATGGAAGGATTCGATGAAAGTTTTTAGTAATAAAGGTTAATTTTATAAGGATAAGATATTTAGTATGAAAGAATTTGATTATAGTTAACTATTTAAAGTAAGGAAAATTATATTTTTGAAATATTAAGAGACTTAAAGTATTGTGTGTTAAGAAGAGATTGTGACTTTATGATGAATAATAAAGCTCATACCAAATTATAAAGTAAGGATGTGTTTCAAGTTTAAACTTTAGAAAGAGGAGAGTGATGTTCAAAATCATTACAGTGCTCTCCGACATAGTAATTCTCATTTTAAATAAATATAAATATATATATATATATATGTATATCTATATATATATATATATATAGAAAGAAAGAAAAGAGAGTAAAAAAAGGGGATTGAAAATAATCCCGAAAGAAAAGGAAAAAAGGAAAGAAAAATATTTATGAGGAGAAGCTTGAGGAGATGCCTAATAAAAAATTGGCTTCACTCGAGTCACCCTAAAGGGAGAACTTCGATTTCATTTCGAATTTATATTTAAAGTATCGTCTACATTCTGATGAAGTTTGCATGAACTCCTTTTTCACATAATCTTTTAAGGCACTCTTAATTTAATAAATTATGGTTTATCTTGAAATAAATAAGACTAGAACCCTTAGACTCGATTCGTCGAATATTCTTATACCTGTAGCGTTAACCAGAGTTACTGAATTTCTTTATAAAAGTCTAACCAATATATTCTTTTGAATGAAAAAATTTAGTGTCTTACAAGTGAAAAGTACACTGCCTTGAGTTATATTTTTATGTAGTAAAAATGTTACTTGAGGACAAGTAACAGTTAAGTTTGGGGGATTTTGACACGCCTAAAATATATACGCTTTTTGCTATATCATTTACTCATTTTTGATGATATTACACTTTAAAGGAAGGTATTTTGTATTTTTATTGGTTTTAGGTACAAGAAATGATGATTGAAGCAAAAGGAAGAAAAAACGGTGCAATTTGGAGCAAAAATGAGCAAGAAATCAAATTCTGCCCTGACACCTTTCGATAAGTCTTTTGATGCTTAATCTCTTTTACACTTCTTGCATATTTTTGAATGAGATTACACTTTAAAGAAAGGTTATTTTTATGCTTATTTTGTAGGGCTATCTATTACGAATGCAACGCAACTAAAATGGGGCAAAACGGAGCTAAAACGGTGGAGCCGCGCAGCAGCCTGCTCCCCGACGGCGAGATCGATCTCGCCGACGGAGAGATTTTCCCGAGACAGCCTGAAAATGGCCAAAAATGCCGCCCATAAACCGACTTTTGGCAGTTTTGGGCCAATATTCGACGTATTTGGATGCTTTTTCGAATGGGTGCTTAAGGAGACTCTTGGAAATTCGTCCACACTTTTTAAAAATGGCAAATTTGTGTTAGAAATGTGTAGATTAGAGATGAGAAAAATAATAGAGGAAATGAGAGAAAAACTTAGAGGAATGTTTAGGATTCATAGATTAAGATTAGAAATGTAGATTTCTACCCTTTTGGAGAGATTGGAGAGGAGATTTTTGAGAGAATTTGTAAGGGATTTCGTTAGCATTGCATGGATCGCCGGGAGACTTTATGGGAGAGATCTTCGTCTTTCTTTCAAGGGGAAAAAGCTAAGTATTGTTCTTCATTATCTTATAATTTTATAAATATTTATTTAGTGGATTTGCTTTGGTTACATGAAGTTTCCGTTGTGTTTTCTTCGCGCTTTGTGACGTATCTCTCTTACTCTTTCTTCTTCTTTGGAAATAGCGGCATGAGAAGATTATGCCATTATTTTCATTTTAATTTTCTTTTGTAATGAGTAGAAATCATGTTTAGGATTTTGTGATGTATGGTAGAAGTAAATTTAATTATAAATGTGATGGTTTTTACTTGCACTTCATTTACATTGCAATAAGGGCCCATTGTAGTGTTAAAATTCGTTGTAATTGCATTGTCCCAAATGGGCGGTGTAATTCTCAACAAAGTGGAACCACATTCAAATTCCATGGATGGTGAAGTTCATGGGGATTGAATGCAAATAAATAGGGAAATATAATTATCGGGCATAGAATTTGAGATTTTAGAGTGACATGCTAAAATCCTCAATTCGGTTCTATCGTTTCGGGTGCTGAATTGTAGATTGTTAGCCCTCGGCGAGGGGAACGTGGAGCTCCGAAGTGGCAGCCGGTATCCTCCCAACCTAGCCGCGGATCTCGCAATCCAAGCATGTGACTAGTCAATGTTCTTTATGCCGGGACCAAAGGGTAAATAATAGGATTGCTCCTATTTGGCACATAAAATATTTAATGCATCTCAATCCTATACATTATCTATTTCATTACATAAGTATAATAGGTTTTAATATCTCAAAATTCTCCAAACCAACTCATCCAAAAAGGGTTATTTTTAGAATTATTATTTACATTTAGTTATAGTTACTATCTTTACATTTAACACTTGCATTTAGGAGTATTTGCTAGATAAAACACAATTTTAATCGACATTCCAACCTAAGGAGTAATTAGTAGTAGTACTAGAATTCGACTAAAAACTTCTTACTTCACTTCCTCGTGGATCGATATCGGGGTTTTTAAAGAAAACTCTATATTACTTGAAACGATACGTATACTTGCGTAGTACCCCTAGTTTGTAAAATATTTTCCAATTTTTATATCATTTAAGATTTTGCAAACTAGCCGCCATTTATAAATCGGGTCAAGTTTTTTGCCATCTTTTGGAAGTTAATTTACTGCGTAATTGCGGGTCGGGTCAATATCTAATACCAAAATTATATATTTACCACCCAAAACTCTTTTTTGTGTTGTGTCACGATGGTAGAGTGATAATTTAACATCTTAGAATTGTGAAAAGATCCAACATACACAATGATTAAAAAAAGTCATGGAAGTGGTCACCATAACTTTTTTTTTTGCGGAAGAACCTTGAAAATAGAACTAACCATGGTTCCTATATTAGTTAAGAAAATTCATTTTGTATTAAAGGGTACATATGTTAACTCTTCTTCTAAATTATGAAATATTATACTACAAAAACTTAATCCCAATTTTATAATTGTAGTTTGGCTACAACATCCATAATTGGGCAACAAAAACTTTAGTCGGTGGCTATAACAACCGTAACAAAGCTATCAAAATTAAAGTTGGAGTTTATAATAGTCGTACTTGACCATAGAAGTCACAATTTACTATAGAGATATTTAATAATTATAATAGTCATAATAAAGCCACCTAAATTGTAGTTGGAGGCCATAATCATAGTTACCTACAATAATTGATGTGATGTACAGTTGATGGCCAAAGGCGGCCTTTGGTGGTTGTTTGTGAACTCTATTAGTTTGTTGCAACCTCAAGTGACTTGGACAAGAAACCACATTTTAAAAGTTAAGCTTTAGTAGTCATCTCACACTCCTTTTCTTTCTCTTCAAGTGAAGAATATATGTCTATTTTTTTTTAATGAAAGAGACATAGTCTCCTTACGCGTTTCATCGAAAAATAAAAATGCAACCCCGGGAAAGATGTCCTATCTAGCACACCCGTACAACACACGCAAAAAAGAGAGAATCTAAGGACCTTTTTCCAGAAAAAACAACTCAAGCACCACGACAAAACGACAAACACAACAAAACTAAATATCCCAACAAGCAACATGAAATAAATGGACCGGAATAAATGAAGAAACCCAAGCAGTACGAAAATAAAGTCCCATCTTAGCAATCTAATGAGCAACTTGATTACCTTCACGTCGAGTGTGACTCCACTTGACCACCAAATTCCTAGATAAATCCAAGATTCTCTTCATCTGAAGATTTACACTCCGGTGATATCGTTCCTGCAATAAACAATACCTCCACAAAAAGAAAGAATCAGTTTCCAAAATAAAGAACTTCCAACCTTTTCGAACAGCCAGCTGCAAACCAAAAACCAAAGCATCCGCTTCAGCCACAAGGGGCAAGATAGGAACAGAAGGAGAAGCAAACCAGTAAAGAATGGATCCCGCAAAATCACGGCAAACATTCCCAACACTAGCAAACCTGCTATCCCAACAACCATCGACATTAATTTTGATAAAAGGAGCAGGAGGTTTAATCCAATGAATAGTCTCAGAAACATTCCCATTACTAATATTAGGGAATCCTAAGTTATGGAGTAACTTGTACAGCTTCTCGTTAAGCTTCCCTTAGAAGTTAAAAACCAAACCTTTGAAAAGATATTTAAAGATTAATTTAACAGTAGAAACAACATTAGGTCTCTTACCATAGAACCGAACATCATTTCTAGCAACCCAAATGAACCGAGTAATGATAACAAGAATGGAATTAAACAAAAGATATTCAAACTTCTTCCAATCGTTAAACAGATCCATAATAGTAGCATGCCGAAAATAAGCAGTAGAAATCCTAAGAATGCTACAGCAACGAAGCTAAACCTCGCGAACAAAAGAGCAGTGCAGAAAAATATGATTAATGGACTCACAATCATGCATACAAAGAGAACAACAAGAAGGAGATGTAAGCCCTTAAGTTTAAGAATCTTATCAACAAGAAGCACATTATGCAGAACACGCCACATAAAGAAAGAAATATATGGCTTAAGCCATTTGTTACATAACCATTTAAGATCAAAACCAGCTGTATAAACAAAAGAATCAGCAAAGATTTTAGCATCAGAAATACCTTGTTTACCTTTGAGAGTCACCCTATCCTCTCAGTTGATATTAAGTGGAATGCTCGAGACAAAACTAGCCACATTATAAGGAACATACCGCAAAAGTTTATTCAGAATCCAACTATTATGGACCCAAAAATCATTCACCTTCAGATTAACATGCTCCGGGCCTCCAAAACTATTATCCAAAGCACCACTTCCCATCCAATCATCGTACTAAAAGGATATATTACCTTTGCCCAGATCCCATGTTAAAAAAAGCTCAGTATTATGAGAAACAGCCAACATATCTTTCCAAATAAAAAAATCAGTAGCCTTAGGTGAAATAGTAAGGGGATGATCATTAGCACAATACTTAGAATGGATAAAGGAGGCCCAGAGAGAATCATTCTTACGAAAACGGTACCAAAGTTTCATGAATTTAATAGTAATAGAGTCAGTTAAGCTTCTAAAGCCTAAACACCCAGACTCAGGTGGCTTACAAAGCTTAACCCAACTTTTCTAATGAATTTTCAAACCATAAGAACCTTCCCAAAGGAATTTATTAAAAAGAGACTCAATCTTCTCTATAATAAACCCAGACATTTTCATAAACTGAAGAGAATAAAGAGGCAGGGAAGTAAGAATAGATTTATGAATAGTATTCGTGCCCCCAAATGAGAGAAAACAATTCTCCCATGACAAAATTCTATTCTTAATCTTATCATACAACCCAAGAAAATCCTTACCATGAGATCTACCTTTGTACAAGGTAATACCTAAATAATTTAAAGGAAGCATGCCATGGCTACAGCCAGTAAAATCTGCAATCCAATGCCTTTCTAAAACAGGAATCTTCTTAGCACAATAGAAAAAACATTTAGATTTATTAAAAGTTAAGCCAGAAACACTTTGAAAATACAACCGCGTCTCCCAAACCTTCCTAATATAAGGCTTATTAGCATTGGTAAAGATAATCAAGTCATCAACAAAACAAAGATGGCTAATAGATAAATTCCCCTTATGAAAATAATTTAAAGAGGGGTTAGTCATATATAATCTATTCAAGTATCTGTAAAAGTAATCTAAAGCAATAATAAAACGATAAGGAGATAAAGGATCTCCTTGCTTAAGACACCTAAAAGCTTGAAAGAAATCATGCTTCTTACCATTAATAATAACAGAGTAGAAACTTCCACTGATGATACGATAAATGATTTGAAAAAAACTAGAGTTGAAACCCATAGCCTTCAAAATATCTATAAGAAACTCCCACTAGATATGATCAAAAGCCTTCTGAATATCTAACTTAAAAAGAATGTTCCCACCACGTATGTGAAGATCAATATCCAGAAGAAGTTCCTGAACAATTAAGGCATTATCACAAATACTCCCACCTTTTAAGAAGGCAGATTGATTAGTGCAAATAATTTTCTGAAGAAGAGGGTGCAGCCGATTAACTAGAATTTTAGAGATGATTTTAGAAATAACAGAATTGAGACTAATCGTCCTAAAACCATCCCAAGAAGAAACATCATGCTTTTTAAGGATTAAAATAATATTAGCAGATTTAAAGAAAAGAGGCAAATTATTTTCTTTAAAAAAATCTTGAATCAAACGGGTCACATTTTTAGCAATAACATCCCAGCCATTTTTATAGAATTCCACAAGTAAACCGTCGAAGCCCAACGAGTCTTACCATTCTCCATATTATCAATAATATGTTTAATTTCCTCACAGCTCGGAAGAGAAGTAAGAACAGTATTATGAATATGAGGGCAATCATAATAGGCAGAAGAATCAATAAGAGATAAATCAATGCCAGTATTCTTAAAAGCATTAGAAAAATATTCAACACCATCATGACAAATAGCCTCCTGATTCAAAAGAATCGAGCCATCAGCCTTAATAATCTTAGGAATCCAATTTATCATCCTTCTAATCTTAATGCAAGCCTGAAAGAATTTAGAGTTTCTATCTCCATTTAAAACCGACATTTAGCAGCTTTCGAGCAAAAACCGCTTCTTCCATGGAAATAGCAGCATTAAGATCATGATGCCCCTGAATAAGAGCAGAAAACTCAATTTTATCATTAGCAAAATCAAGTTCAAGTTCAGAAACTTTAGCTTCCATAACTTCAACCTTTCTATGAAAGTTACCTACCACATTCCAATTCCAAGATTTAAGGCCTTTAGTAAGATTCTTATGAAGCATCCAAAGATTAAACCGGACGAAACATTATGCATACTTTTCCAATTCTCCTTAAGGAATTGGTTGTAGGAAGGGTGTTGAAGCCACATGTTATAAAAATAGAAAACATATGATTGCATATTAGAATCCATGAGAACTTTAAGAAGAATGGGAGCATGATCCGAAGCCGTTATAGGCAAATTATAGACCTTATGCAAAGGAAAAAAATTAAACCACTCAATATTGGCAACAAACCTATCAAGTCTCTCAAAAACATTACCTCGATGCCAAGTGTAACAATTACCATTATAATGTAAATCATAAAGGCCAGCGTTGAATAATGCAGAATTAAAATCCTGCATAAGGGCAAGATTAGGAGAGGCACCACCCTTCTTTTCATCAAAAGAATAAATCATATTAAAATCATCTCCCATTAACCAAGCCTCATGTGAGGGGTTAATAGTCTCAAAAAAATGCCAAAGCTCAAGACGAGCATTCCTCGAACAGCCAGCATAAATGATAGAAAAAAAGAAAAGAATCATTTTCTTAATGAAATCTAACATGAAGAAACTGAGAATGATTTATAAGAATGTCAATGTTCAACCAATCTTTCCAAAATAACTAAATTTTATTAGTAGTATTAGCAAAAAACTTGAAATTACCAAATCTCTTCCTATAATGCTGATTATTCTCCATCTTAACCAAAGGCTCAAGGATACTAAAAAAAGTAAGCTTATAAGTCCTGATTAAATTTTTAAGACACTCAGAAGCACAAGCTTTAGCTATGCCTCTCACATTCCAAATAATAGTATTAAAATTCATCATTAAAAACAATAAAAGAACCTAAATTAAAAAAGAATCAGAAAGAGAGAGAGAAGAATCAGCCTTACCCAAATTAAGTGCTAAGTTAGCACAAGGGTTCACATAACTAAGTTCACGGGAACCACAAAATTTCCTTTTCTTGGATGATTTTGGAATCATCCAACCTTCATCCAATTCCAAGCTGGAAAGAAGAGGAGTTTCCTTCGAAGGATTATCAACATGTAAAACTAGCTGTTTACCTGAAATCAAAGCATCTTCAAGAAAAGGCTTTTTATTATTAATCATATTAGAGACTACCATATCAGGATTAACAGATAAGATAGGAGAATTATTAATAGGTTTACTGTAAAACCATTTGTCTGTCAGAAGAAGGTTTATTAGCAAGCCCCAAATTAAGGATATCAGGGGTAATAAGGACCTCTTGAACAGAGTCCAGATGCATAAGAGCATCAGAATTTCAAACTTTTTTGGAGGAATCAGAAAGAGGAAGAATAGGATTAGAAGTAGCCAGAGGAACCTCAGGAAGATCAACAGTAATAAGTACCTTACTGTTAATAGGTTCTCCCATTCTATCCCTTTCAATACAGCCCTCCATTACACAATGAATAGCAGAATTAAAAAATATTTTTAAGTGGAACATTAGAAATAGAGCTAGTTGTATGAGGAACCTTCTTAGAGGAACTTTGTCGTTTATCAATATTTCTAGGTAAGTCTTTCTTGCATTGTAAAGATACATCCTGATTCACAGGACTGTAATGAAAATAAGTAGAAAAATTATGCCAAAAAATTTTGCACTTAGAGCAGTATTGAGAAATAAATTCCACAACAATACTTTGAGAATATCCCTCATAAGCATTCTCAAGCCATATAGAATCAGGAAGGATATGAGTAGCATCCCTCTCAACTAAAATTCTAGCAACATCAGGCTTCGAGTGATTAGAAGTGAACTTAACAATTTTAAGAGGCTTGCTCAGAATATTTCCAATTGAGTAAAGAATGTTATTATTAAAGAATTGTAACCTCAAACTAGGAAGATAGATCCTAACCAGCACAATAGGGGACTCCTCCGAAGGATTAAAAGTAGGAGTCCATTTAAGAATTTTCATGTAAATTTTTTCAATAACCAGAACTTTTTTTTTGAAAACAAAGAGGTATAATCCGCTTCAACTTGCAATTTAATCATAAATTCCTTCTATCAATAAAGCCTAAAATCCAGCCCCCAACCAAATTTAGAGAAGAGAAAAATTTTTGTGTAGCCTCAAATTTAGGTCGGCCAAAAGAAAACTTCCCAATCAAAGTAAAACGCAAAGGTTCCAACAGAATGTTGGTATCTTCTTTAGTAAAGATTAGAGCGGGTTTACTATTCTTCCGAGAAGCTTTCTTAAGCAAACCGCTCGCATCCCATTCGCACATATGATCATCAAGATTAGGGGGAAATAATAAATCTCCCCCTCCGGTCGAAGATCCCACCACCGCTTCTTTATACGAGGCCATAGCACAGATCCGGAAACTAGATTGAGAAAATCTAGTAACAAGCGAAATAGAGGAAGCCCTAGAAAGAAAACACAAGGAAGCCCTAGGCAGAGAAGACCCGCCTCCAAGCTACGTCCATGTCTATTTATTGTTCTTTATAGGAACATCTTGGGAAAGTTGGAAAATCTCCTGAAAGACTCCATCTGATTATCAACATTAATTTTGTTGATCGCATGTATTTATTTTGCGATTTAACTATCTTAATGACAATGCGATTAAATTATCTCGGGCTCGTTGGATTTGTGTCATACAACCGCTTGATTTTTTGTAAGTATGTCCCATTTTTATATCGTTTAATTTTCAAATTGATACACCAAAGCCTTTGAATATTTTTCAAGTGTTTGATCTATGCTAATTTGAACTCAGACTGGATCACTTTCAGTGTCATTAAGTTTGTTTTGTCGAGGAGCATATTTTGAATAAAAACTTATTGAAATCAGAATCGAATGATCTTGCATTTGAATTTAGAATGTTTCTTACTCAAAATGCATAGAGATTCATGTCTGGTAATAATAATTTATTGATGGCACATCAATATCAGATCAAAAATATCACTTTTTTTCTACTTTTTAAAAATAATATACATCTTTTCATGCCTATGTAAGGTGACATTTTATGTAAAAAAATTAAAGTTTTGATGTTAGAAATAAGTTATACGTATGTAAATTATTTTTTGGATCTCAAAATTAACCCTTCGTATATGTGGTCGTATTGCATCCCTATTAAAGGTCTGCCCTCCATATAAGTGGTCATTTTACCTCCCTATTTAGGGTCTGTTTGAGATAACTTTCTATATACTTTGTATTTTAGACTATCACCATTGTTTTGTTTGGGGAATAATTTTAAAAAAATTTAATTGGTGTAAAGCTATCTTTTTCAACATGAATCGTTAAACTCTGATTGTTTTAAGAAAATTGTTGTTTGACTTTATAGATATATACCAACATTCTAAAAAGCTATTTTCTCCTTAGTAACTTCATAGATATTTTAACCCATTACCTCGCAAGGTTAGCCTTTTTTTTTTCTCGAACCCTAATTGAAGATACTCTCATTCTTTTTTCTTGGCTGGGTACACTTCCCCAAAAAGAAGAGATCAAATTATAAGATTAGTCACTTAAGTTAATGAAAGTTAATTTTAATTTAAAGCGTAAAATGAAGAAGTCGATCGGTGTTTTTTAAGCTGTAGATTTCATAATTTACTTTTTTGGTAGTAGTATTAAAATTCTTAATCATATTTTGTATTACAGGTCTCAGTGCTATGAGCCATTATTCCATACGGAGCACGTACGCAGTCCGCACGCAGCTCCTTTGATACCCATCCAATACTCTCCTAATACCCAATACCCAATACCCAATAACCAATACCCTGTAAATACCCTCCCAGTACCTTAAAATCCGCTCCCAGCGCTGGGTACATGATCCAGATGGAATAATTCGCCTAGTGCTAAGTGTATGTACGGCTTATTTTTATTAGGTTGTGTGTTTTATTTTGAAAAGGGGGTCGCCTAACAGAAATTGTCGGCGAATTTTTAACTTAATTTAAATAAATAATTTGAAAAGTAGTATTTGATTTTAAAAATAATTTTAAGTTTGAAAATTTTGAGATATGAAATCAAACTGATCTCACATCCCAAATAGTTTATATAAACGAGCACCGCACTACAAACCATGTATCTATCCCTAAGGATAGACACACTGCTTGATGGTGAGGCTCGATTAAATAAACTAAAAGATTTGTGACATCCGTTTGGTTTGCGAACCAATTTTATAAGCCGACAAATTCCCCTGCTTAATATGAAAGCATTACACAGGGTTTATATTACCTGGGTTCTTTAAAATTCCCTATAAGGGTAAGCCCCTATAGTTAAGTACATCTTAAGTGACGGGAATCACCTAAGAAAACTCTCGATAATAATCAATAATTCTGCTCTCAAGAATTTCAAAGTTTAAATTTTCAAGGGATTGCATTTTGGAATTTCAATAGGGAATGGATCAAATTTGGAAGATTTTATATTGGGAATTCAAAGGAAGAAAGGTAGGAGAAATCACAGATTCGAAGCAAACTTCGGTAATTTCCCGACTATCCTATTGTTTGGCTTAGATTTAGGAAAGTCCTAATGTTTATTTAATGTTTTGATATTGCCAATTTTAATTAATTAGGACTTATATTCGTATGACATGATCATACAAATAACCTCGAAGATGTGAGGGTTTATGTCGTATCGGATGACTACCTCGGAGTCCTAAGACCTAGTTAGGGCTTAATTTGCCATGCAAATGCCTAACGAAGAGTTGAGGATTTATGTCGCACTAGGCAACTACCTCGAAATCCTATGGATCGGTTATTTAATTCTAAGAAAGTTTTACTGATGTAGATTTCAGTTTTGCTGACGACGATGGCCGTGCTACCCACCATGCTCCGAGCTCCTTGTTGTTGCAGAGGTTTAGTTTTAGAAGTGATAAATCAGGAGATGAGAAAAGTGTTTTGGTTTAGATAAATTCTTAATTTCTAAGTGTTTTTAATTTTTTTAATTAAAACAAATCTTAAAGTTGATTATAACAACACCTAGCTAAGATCCCACGGTTCCATCCTTCCGGCATCGTTATTTTTATCGGATTCACTTAGTCCGTATGAATTTGCTAAACTCAACCGAATGAGTTCCACACTTTCATTTAGACCGTCGAAAATCCCGTTAGCAACACGTAGGTTACATCATCCGAGGTATTCCCGATCATCCAACAGGACGTTTTAATTTAGTTGTAATTGTAGTTTTCGTGTTCGTTTGTGATTAAATTTTGAGTTGTTTTATATTTTGAAATGTTGTGGCGGTGGATTTTATCTTGCAATGTCTTTTAATTTAGTTTTGGTTTCAGTTTTAGTGGACTATCCTAAAGGTGCGGGTTTTCATGCAATGCTTGTTTATCATGCAAGAAAAGTAAGTGCAATGCGATTAAATAAATTGTAATAAGGTAAATCGCAATAAAATAAAAGCGTACCCTGAGGGTCTTCCCGTCATCCCAAGCCGCACTTAAAACACAATTAGAATGTTTAAGCAAGTTCCTAGTAAAGCTAAAGGGAGGGTTATGGTTTTCTACCAAGTTCCTAATCCTATAGCTAGTCATTTCCTATGACGTCTAGGTTCTCAGTGTTTTGGTTCGAGGACGATTTACTTCATCAAAGAACAATTAAGTTCAATTGTTCTTATAAGTATCCTATTATATTGAGGAAGTGCTTAAAAAGAATCTTAAACATCTTTTCAATATTGCTAGAATTGTTTTAAGTCCAAATGAATTTAATTATACAAATGAATTAATCGTCCGAGAATTCGAGTTTTATTGTTATTTTGCTCAATGAACTGAGACATTTCGAATATCCTATAAGTAAAGTAACATTTCATTTAATGTTCCGTTTAGGAGTTATGATAACCAAAGTTTTCGAGGCGTGATCGGTGTTCAAATGGTTTGTGATTTAATTTCAGCTATCGGATTTAAATTTGGAATAGTGTTCAAGTTACTTTATATTTAATTTCTTTATGTCTTGAGTGATGTTATTTAATTCAATTTAATTTAACTTTAATTTAATTTAATTTGGTTTAGTTTTAATTTTAATTTAATTTTAATTTTTAATTTTAATTTTAATTTTAATTTTAATTTTAATTTTAATTTAATTTTTAATTTAAATTTAATTTTATTTTAATTTGATTTTTTTTATTTATTTTTTTATTTTAATTTAATTTAATTTATTTGATTTGATTTAATTTAATATGTTTTAATTTAATTTAATTTAATTTAATTTAATTTAATTTATTTGATTTAATTTAATTTGTTTAATTTGTTTGATTTAATTTAATTTAATCTTTAATTTAATTTTAATTTTAATTTTAATTTAATTGAAAATTTAAAAGAGTTTAATAATTTAACTTTAATTTAATTTAATGATTAAGTCCTTTAACATTTTAAAACTTAAATTTGAATTATCATTTTTAATTAGGAATTAAATATTATCGAGATGATTAATTTAGGGATTTTTAAATTAAAGAATAAATCTCTTCCTAATAATATCCCTATTTAATAATTCCAATTTGATTATTCTTCCAAATTTAATCAATTATTTAATTAATGTTTATTTTAATTATCTTCAAATCACTTAGTAGGTTTCTACCCTTTAATTATTTGAATTTCAATCATCCAAATCAGATTAGGATCAAATATTTTATTTGTTAATTTTATTAAACCTAAAGTTTTAATTAAGGGTTAAATTTTTTAATTACCATTTTGCCCTCAAGCTTAATAATTTCATAACTCACTAAATTGAGCTTAAATGAACTTGAAATTTTTATGTGACTTCACTCATATGTCAATAAGGACATGAGAGGAGAAAATGTGATTTTTCTCGTATTTAATTTATTTATATAATTATTTTTGGTAGAAAATAGGGATTTCCAAGGAAAATTTAATAACATGACCAAGGGAGAGTTTCTGTCCTTAAGAAAATTATGGGACATTCCTAATGACCAGAGGACCACTTGGACCAATTTTGATTTTTGTGAATTATATTATTTTTTTATAATTATTTTAAGTTTTGGATTATTAATTAATTTAAAAATAAAATAAAGGTTGAAAAATTAATTTTATATTTTTCAAAACTCTCTCTCGATATCAAGGAAATCAGAGAATCAATTTTTACAATTTTCTGATTTTTCTTTGATTTATTATAATTATTTTAGTGAAAATGCTAGAAAATACATTTTTTAATTTTAAAATTACCCTAGGGCTTTAAAATTTAATATCTCATTAAATAGACCTAAGAAAAATATGGGGTTTGTTCCTAAGTGATTAAAATTAAAAATGTGACATTTTGGTGAATTTTATTATTTTTATGATTTTTATTATTTTTTTAATTATTAAAATATTAAAATAATACCAAAAAATCAATTTTTTTAGAAAATTGAAAATTTAATTTTCTTAAATTCCCCTGATACCAGAGAGGCTCCAAAACCAATTTGGTGAATTTTTGAAAGGTATTTTGAAAGTTATGAATTTTTAAAGTTCAAATTGACTAAATGGCTTTATCAACCCATTTAGTATGGCTAACTAAGCCCAATTGACCTCAAATTTTTTTTGTGGGTTCCTCTGATCCTCAAGGTCAGTGGAGAATTGATTTCAAGTCAATTTGATGTATGGTTATCTCTAATTAATTAGGGATCTATTTTGGGTGTTTAAGCCAATTAAGGTTATTCTAAATGAATTAACTCAAAACCTATTTTTCCTAGGGTCCTCTGGTCATAAGAGACATCACCAAATTTTCTTAGAATTTATTTCACAACATGCTAATTATTGGAATTAAAATACTCAAAACAGCAACATGAATTTGAAAAATCAATAACTTCTCATAGGGATGGCTTCTGACTTTGGAAAATTCGGGGAATGTTCCCAAATTCAGAGGCTTCAAAAGCCCTATGGTCTCATGCCATGGTGAATTTTTTATATGCATGGAAAATTAAAATAATGCAGAAGGGAAATAAATCATTAAAAATAAAATACTTGATGAAATTAAATGATTTCTTTTCCACATTATTCTCCTCTGTTCACTGAGCAAGAGGGTATTTTTATTTTATTTTTCTGATTTTTCTACACAAAGTTATGGATTTTTGAAGTTTAGGGAATTAAATAAATCAGAAAAAAAACCTAATTTTCTATTTATCCACGCGGCGCCGCGTCAACCTCGGCAGCTCCGAAACACCGCGTGGCGCTCTCCGATTCGACGCCACCATCTAACTCAGCGCTCCGGGGGCCCGCTGTGTCTTTCCATCTCCTGATCCGGGGCGATCCTGGCCATCCGTCCACGCGTGTATTAAATGAACGACATCTGTTCATCGTCCCCAGGCGTCCTTACCCGAGAGCCGTCGGCCTTCTAGGCCTAAGATCTCACTCGATACTTGACCAAATTGAATGTTCTTATGCTCTATGGATTCGTCTCGAGAAGACGAACACATCCATACGGTTTATGTGGCATGAAATTGACTCAATCAAAATGGAGAATGTTCGAAGCTCGGGAAGAAGAGTGAGGCCATACCTTTGCTCGGAGAAGTGTGGCTTCGATCCGAGGGTTGTGTCACCTTCGATTGGATCCCAGCGAAGCTCCGCATGAAGTCTCCCGGTCCGGTGAATTGCCTCAGCTATGAAAGTGACCATAGCCGATCACAAAGCTTGGAGGCCGGAGCAACTCGGGTGGCCCTGGAGATGGGGTTTTCGGCTGAAACTTCTCCTCTTTGTCCAGGTGAAGGTGTAGGACTAGTCAATTTGAGGATTGGCTAACTGTGGCAAAGTGTCCTGGTTTTGGGTGAAATTTCGACTGAGAAATCGGATTCTGTCGGTGGGGATTAGTGGCAAATCGACACCTGGGATCAACTCGCTCTAAGTATGGAGAAGGGTTTGGAACAATTTTGGCAGGAGTTTTGGCAAGGTTCAGTGCAACTCTCATCTCATGGCCGTGAGGGGGTCGGGTTTAAATAGAGGTGGCTGGAGAGCCTCACAGGGATGGCCAAGGGCTGGGATCAGCTGCTCTGGTCATTAGAAGAATAGCCATGGTGGCCATTGGGCATGGGGCAGCTCGGGTGTGGTGTTTTCCGGCGACCTGGTGGCTAGCCGGCCAGGCACTGGTCACCATCAAGGTCAGTGAGGTCAGAGCTTGATTCCTGTGAGTTTAATTGATGGCTTCCATGTGTAAAGGTGGTGAATTGAAATGGAATGGGAAAGGGGTGATTTTGGCTTGGTTTAGGTCAACCCAAGTATTTGTGCTTGGTTCACCATCCAAGGCTTGACCACTGGCCGAGGGGAATCATTTGGGTCGACTCGAATCGTGGTAGTGAAGTCCCCATCCATGGTGAGGTGGCTAAACATGGTTTAGAGTGTATCATACTTAAGGTAAAAAGGGCATAAAAAGGGTTTAAGAAAGAGGCTCTCTCTCTTACCATTAATGGTTTGGTGAGGTGGAAAGTGGATTCCATGGCTCTCATGGCTCCTATGGTGCTCATGCATGGCTTCATGGCTTGTCTTTGGCTTGGGGAAAAGCTTGGTCAATTTCATGAAAATGGATCTTAGAAATTTTGGTAATTTGATGGGAATTTGTATGGGGCTTAATTTGGAATCATTTGATGATTGATTTGAACTTAGGGATGATTTTAATTAGGGGTATGATGAGAGGAATTTGTCATATGGGCTTTAGCATGAAATTTGGGCTTTTAGGAAGGCTTAAGAAGGTGGGCCTTTGGTTTGAAAATAAATTTATGGATGGAAATTTTGTAAAGGATTGGGTCAAACAAATGTTGTGTTTAGTTCATAGATGTGTCATGAGTGATTTGAAGCAAATTGGGAGTGATTTGGGTTTGAATTGGGTTGAATTTGGGCTTCTTTGGTGAATGGGCCAATATAGGTCAAATTGGGCTAACTTGGGCCAATGTTGGGCTAGTGTTGAAATTGATGTAAAATAAATGTTGGGAAATGTTTATGGGAGTGTTTCAAAGAGGTTTTGGCTTTGGTTGAGTTTTGATTTTGGGGTTTGGGCTTATTTGGGTTAGGTTTGGGTTTAGGTCAAAATTGGGCCTTTTGGTTTTGGGTTGAATTTGAGTGGGGTTTGGGTCCAAATTTTGGGAAAATCATGTTAGGGTTTTGTTTGTAGGGATGTTAAGGGAGGTTTAGAAAAGATCTGGGGTTAATTGGAGTTGAATTTGGTGAGTTTGGGTTAGGTTTGGGTCATGGGTCCAAATTGGGCTTTAAGGCCAAAAGTGAAATTGGATCCAAATGTCAATCAAATTAGACTTAGATTTGGTCTAGATTGGTGTTAGGATTGTTGAATTGAAGTTTAGAATTGAATTGGACCAGGATTTGGGTCAATTGGGTAGGTTTGGTTTGACATTGGGTTCATTTAGGGTTAAAATGGGTCAAATTGGGGGTTTTGATAAAAGTGGGGTAAATTGACAAAATTGGCCCATGGTGTAGTTGAACAAAATGAAATTGGGAATATTTGGGATTTTCTGGAATTTTTCAGGGAATTTTCTGAATTTTTGGATTTTTGGGTCAAGAGGGGTATTTTGGGTATTTTGAGGGTATTGGGAGGTATTTTTGGAATTTTTTGTATTTTTGGGTATGGATGATCAATTTGACTAATGTGGGAATGTTTGGGATTGATTTTGAGGGATTTTGGGTGATTTGGAAATTTTGGAGGATTTCAAGGGTTTTTTGTAGGCTAGGCGGGTGTAGGGTCCCGGGGGTCAAAAATTGAAAATTTGGAAAATTGAAAATTTGGAAAATTGAAAATTTGGAAAATTGAAGATTAGGTAAATGTAAGTGGAATGAAATCATTTTGGTTGAGCTATGAAGCCATATCAAGCCCACATGAGCCATGAAGGGACTCATTTGAGGCATTCACTATGTTGTTCCTAACCCTCTTAGCCAAGGGCTTAGGGGTTAAGGACCATCCATGTGTGTCACATTTATGAGTCAGGAGGTCAAGTTAGGTATGGGTGTGCTTTTAGGATGTGTGTGAAAGTGTATTGTATAAGTGTAGTGTGTGTGTAAGCCATCCTCTTCACTAGACCAGGCCACCCAGGGTAGTCCTAAGGCCAAAGAGTCCTATAGGAACTCATCCTTTAAACTTCTACATTTGATTTCAACCCTCTAGGTGATTAGGGGTCTACAGTCAAGTTTGTGGAGTTTGCAGGGAGTTAAGAAGTGGTTTGAATTTCTAAGTGGTGGGTCCCAACTCTAGTCCTCTAAGATAGTCAAAGGAAAAGCCTAAGGCTAGATCCTAAGTACTAAAAAGAAGAAGAGAAGACCTCATCAAAAATGAGGTCAACAAATGGACCCCCGATAGGTGTGGTGAGCTGACGGAGCACAGCGCGCGTATTGGCGTTGACCGAAGCGATCAACAAAACCAACACAAACGTCCAAGTGACAAACTTAGGACGAAGTAGAAGAGTTTCCGCTGGGGAGTGTCAAGTATATCTCTGAGACTGGAGATTCCTGAACTCTCGCTGGGGAAAGGAAAAGAAGGTGAATCCCAAATCACATGATCTGGGAGAATTTCAACTTAGATTTTATTTTGTTTCAGTTTAAGTTTTGATGTGTGAGCTTAGATTTTAGTTCGGAGTTTCAATTTAGATTGAAGTTTTGTCAAAATTAATTTGGAGGGATTTAGACTTGAAATGAAAATTGGAATTTTGTGGTTTTAGATGTAACATCTTCAACCTCAAAAGAAAATTGAATTGATTGGATTGAATCATTGCAATGAGGAGAGGTCTCAGGGCAATGTGGTATCGGATGTAAAATCCTTAACCTCAAGATTTTGATTTTGATGTATTTCATCGCGATAGGGAAAGAATCCTAAAGCAATGCAGTTTCGGATGTAAAATCCTCAACCCCAGGAATTTGACTTTGATGTATTTCATTGCGATAGGGAAAGGATCCTAAAGCAATGCAGTATCGGATGTAAAATTCTCAATTTCAAAAGTCTGAATTTGATGTATTTCATTGCGATAGGGAAATGATCCTAAAGCAATGCAGTTTCGGATGTAAAATCCTCAACCCAAAAGTTTGATTTTTGATGTATTTCATTACAATAGTTAAAGAATCCTAAAGCAATGCAGTCTTGGATGTAAAATCCTCAACTCCAAAAGTTTGATTTTTGATGTATTTCATTGCAATAGGGAAAGAATCCCAAAGCAATGCAGTCTCGGATGTAAAATCCTCAACTCCAAAAGTTTGAATTTGATGTATTTCATTGCAATAGGGAAAGAATCCTAAAGCAATGCAGTCTCGGATGTAAAATCCTCAACTCCAAAAGTTTGATTTTTGATGTATTTCATTGCAATAGGGAAAGAATCCCAAAGCAATGCAGTCTCGGATGTAAAATCCTCAACTCCAAAAGTTTGATTTTTGATGTGTTTCATTGCAATAGGGAAAGAATCCAAAAGCAATGCAGTCTCGGATATAAAATCCTCAACTCCAAAAGTTTGATTTTTGATGTATTTCATTGCGATAGGGAAATGATCCTAAAGCAATGTAGTTTCGGATGTAAAATCCTCAACCCCAAAAGTTAGAATTTGATTGAAGTTTGATTTGAAATTTGGAAAGATTGAATTTGAAATTTGATTGAGATTTGATTTGGAATCTGGAAGGATTGAATTTGAAATTTGATTTAAAATTTGATTTGAAATTTGTGTTCATTTTGTCTGTCCTTTAACGATTCAAATTTATTTTATCGTTTATTTAATGTTCATGTGAATTTGGTGTTCATCATTTTTAGATTTTTAAGGAAAGTTTTCTTTTATTCTTTTTTTATTTCTTTTCGTTCTTTGTTCGAAGTTCATTTAACTTTAATGGTGTTTCCCAGTCAATTTGCACAAAAGAGGTGAAGGCCAAAAATGTGACATGGTCACTTTCATTCCAATCATGTCGAAGATACATCATACAACTCGATCCGGAATACATCTCATACAATCCATGTAGACTCAAAACGGACTATGTATGATCTTTGTCGATCCATCCAAAAGATATCTGTCGAAATCCATGTCCGAATAGTGGGGTACATGGTCAATAACATCACCTTCCAAGCCATCCTTGGCAAGGATGCCGTATGGATGTACGTCGGAGGTGTGATATTTTCCATGTAACTCACAGCTCGTAAGGCCGTAGGCTCTCTAGCTCCGGTCCGGTCGGAAGTGGTAAGGTGTCTTCCGTCGTCCATCCTTTTGAAAGTAACCGAGATCCGCTTCACCGGTACTCCCGGTATGCAATGCTTAGCGACATCTTCTCCGTTGCCTTCGGCATCATGACGAAATCCTACCGGTAATGGTATCTTCACCGGCCCTCGGAACTCACCGGGCCTCGCTATCCGGAGGTCGGATCCGAACATGATATTACATTCATTCGAGAAAGAAACCGTGCGAAAGGTCCGACAAAGTCGTGGTGATCTATGTGCGGGGGTATGCGATCACCCCGCTTGTAAATATTAATAATGCGACTATTGGGTATGCAATCCGTCGGTAGTACCCTCCATGTTATCAATCTTTTTACCATTCTCTTGATGACTAATGGCATTGGATCCACTTGGCCATGATGGAGAATCCCTGGTGGGTTTCCCTTCCTGTCTTCTGCGAAGTTGTAGCAGCATCCGCATTGTATCATAATTCTACCTTTCCCTGGCATCCATCTCTGGGGTTCTGAGTAGGTATTTTCTCTTAGGCGGCCCGCTTGGCCCGCTCGGCCCTCGTTCAAATCTTAAAGAAAACCTTGGACGATAATAAGATAAATTGGCACGAGAAGTTATTAGAAGCCTTATAGGCCTACCGGACAACCTTCAGAACTCCTACTCAAGCTACACCTTACGCTCCGGTGTATGGGTCCGAGGCGAGTGTTACCTTTAGAGGTTCGGCTTCCTTCACTCGAATTGCGAGTTGCAAATAAGATCACGACGTAAGAGAATGCCAAATTACGACTAGAGGAATTAGAAAGCTCGGAAGGGAAAAGACTTGCGAGCGCAACGGAATTTAGAACTATACCAAGCTAAGATGGTTCGAGCCCATGACAACCGGGTCCGCCCAAGAACCTTCAAAGTTGGTGACTTAGTTCTCGTTCTCGAGAGACCTATTCTCGCACATCGCAAGATAAGAGGAAAATTTGAACCCACTTGGGAAGGACCGTTTGTGGTCGAAGCAAGATACTCGGGAGGTTCCTACCGACTAATGAATTGTCGTGGAGAACGACATATGCTTCCGATCAACGTGACGATACTTGAAAAAGTATTACGCTACCTGATGTTTCGAAGGAATGAATTCTTCATTCCTAAGAAACACGGCCGAAGTAATTACTTATGATTGGGTCCGAACCCAAAAAATAATAAAATGTGCTAAAATAAATAAAGTCATGATAATTAAGTTTTCCTTATTTTCTTTTCCAAATCAAAATCTCTTCCCTGATCTTATCCTACTTCATTCCTGTTAAATTTGAAAATATAAAAAAAATATATATATAAAAAAAAATGTGTCTTTAATATAAAGTTTCTTAATGTTCTTGTTCTTAGTACAGCCCCTGATCCTTTTCCTTGTCTTTTCGCAGGAAATGTCGAACGGCGGTTGGTCTCGAACTTTAAGAATGGAGTAAGCCTCGCACTCGATGAAAAGAGGGTGAAAGATGGAGCGATAATCGAGATCGACTCGGATTTCGTACCAGCAGAGCCTACGATACGAGGAAAGTGACCGGGTCCCACCGATCGAGAAGAACCGCCCGGCGGATAATGATGAAAGTGGGTGGCCCAAGCCACCAATCCAACAACGAAGAAAAGAAAGGCAAACACTGAAGAAGACAAGAAAATGAAGTCTGTAGTCGCCACAGCAGAGGGCAGGCTTGTCAGCGCCGCGCCCACAGACATTCAAGAAGTTCGAAGAGCTACTCTCACAGCCACATAACGAAGAAATAAGAATCGCCGTATCCGTAAGATGTTAACAAAACTAGCCGCGGACCAGCGCGACGAGACAGCTTGCTAATGCCGGTACATACACTTCAAGGACACCGGCTCACCAGAACCCGAAGAAAGGAGGCCGGCTCCCAGGATAACGTAAAGGACCAGGGAAATCCCACAAAGACCGGAAGAAAGAAGGCTACCACGCCACCGGATAGAACCACCGCAATGCATGACCTTGTTGCAGAAGCAACCCCGGGGGATGTCCCGACAGACATCATCCCCGAGGAGCCGAGGTATGCAAGAGAACGTGAAGGGATTGAACCATATATCCCACAATATGTCACCAGGCCTCGCCATCTGCAGATCATTCCGGAATACGAGCTGGAGAGAATGCAGAATGTTGAAAAGAAAACCTTTGAATACTTCGAGAGAATTAGAGGCAGAAGAATCAATATACTAGAGGGCCTCGAGCTACAAACAGACGTATTCTCAGAGTATGAACAACAACAAATTGTGGATTGCATCCGGGATTTGAAAAGAATGGGCCGAGCAGTCCGCCTAAGGGAAAACACATACTTAGAACCCCGGAAATGGATGCCAGGGAAGGGAAGAATCACAATACAATGTGGATGCTGTTACAACTTTGCAGAGGACAGGAAGGGAAACCCACCGGGAATGCTCCGTCATGGGCAAGTGGATCCGATGCCATTAGTCATCAAGAGAATGATAAAGAGATTGATAACATGGAGGGTACTGCCAGCAGATTGCATACCCAATAGCTGCATTATCAACATCTACAAGCGTGGTGATCGCATACCCCCACACATAGATCACCACGACTTTGTCGGACCTTTCGCACCGCCTCTTTCCTCAACGAGTGTAACATCATGTTCGGATCCGACCTCCGGATAGCGAGCCCGTGTGAGTTCCGAGGGCCGGTGAAGATACCTTTACCGGTAGGTTCCGTCATGATACCGAAGGGCAACGGAGCAGGATATCGCTAAGCATTGCATACTGTGAGTACCGGTGAAGAGGATCTCGGCTACTTTCGAAGGATGGACGACAGGAAGACACCTTACCATTTCCAGCCAGATCCGGAGCTAGAGAGCCTCCGGCCTTACGAGTTGTGAGTTACATGGGAGATATCACACCTCCAACGTACATCCAGCCGACATCCTTGCCAAGGATGGCTTGGAAGGTGATGTTATTGACCATGTACCCCACTATTCAGACATGGATCTTTGACAGATGCTTCTTGGATGGATCGACGAAGATCATACATAGTCCGTTTTGAGTTTACATGGATTGTATGAGATATATGCCAGATCAAGTTGTATGATGTATCTTCGACATGATTGGAATGAAAGTGACCATGTCACATTTTTTTGGCCTTCACCTCTTTTAGTGCAAATCGATCGGGAAACGCCATTAAAGTTAAATGAACTTTGAACAAAGAACAGAAAAGAAACAAAAAGAATAAAAAAAACTTCCCTTAAAAATCTAAAAATGATGAACACCAAATTCACATGAACATTAAATAAACGATAAAGTAAAATTTGAATCATTAAAAGACAAACAAAATGAACATAAATTTCAAATCAAATCTTAATCAAATTTCGAATTCAAGCTTTCCAAATTTCAAATTAAATTTCAAATCAAATTTCAAATCAAATTTCAAATCAAATGTCAATCAAATTCAAATTCAATCTTCCAAAGCTGAAATCCAATTTGTTCTACTCTCTCCCTCGTCCGGATGAAAGCGGTCGATTCCATTGACACGGAGTCGTGAGGTTTTCGATTCGAACCTGATGGCGAGGAATTGTATCCAATCCAAACCAGCAACTTTCGATCAACTCTTTTGAATGGGATATGTAACATCTACATATTCCCTCCTAATCTATTTCCTTCATGAAAGTCTTTTACAACTTTCATGAAATTCTCGAAACACCAAAATTCCACACCTTTCAAATCAACACTACAAATCTTTGCAAAGTCAATGACTATTCGAATTCAAACTTTTGGAGTCGAGGATTTTACATCCAAGACTGCATTGCTTTAGGTTCTTTCCCTATTGCAATGAAATACATCAAAATTCAAACTTTTGGAGTCGAGGATTTTACATCCAAGACTGCATTGCTTTAGGTTCTTTCCCTATTGCAATGAAATACATCAAAATTCAAACTTTTGGAGTCGAGGATTTTACATCCAAGACTGCATTGCTTAGGGTTCTTTCTCTATTGCAATGAAATACATCAAAATTCAAACTTTTGGAGTCGAGGATTTTACATCCAAGACTGCATTGCTTTAGGTTCTTTCCCTATCGCAATGAAATACATCAAAATTCAAACTTTTGGAGTCGAGGATTTTACATCCAAGACCGTATCGTTTTAGGTTCTTTCCCTATCGCAATGAAATACATCAAAATTCAAACTTTTGGAGTCGAGGATTTTACATCCAAGACCGCATCGCTTTAGGATTCTTTCCCTATCGCAATGAAATGCATCAAAATTAAATTCTTGGGGTCAAGGATTTTACATCCGAGACTGCATTGCTTTAGGATTCTTTCCCTATCGCAATGAAATACATCAAAATTAAATTCTTGGGGTCAAGGATTTTACATCCGAGACTGCATTGCTTTAGGATTATTTCCCTATCGCAATGAAATGCATCAAAATTAAATTCTTGGGGTCAAGGATTTTACATCCGAGACGGCATTGCTTTAGGATTCTCTCCCTACCGCAATGAAATACACCAAAATCAAACTCTTGAGGTTAAGGATTTTACATCCGAGACTGCATTACTTTAGGATTCTCTCCCTACCGCAATGAAATACACCAAAATCAAACTCTTGAGGTTAAGGATTTTACATCCAATACCGCATTACTCTGAGATCTCTCCTCATTGTAATGATTCAATCCAATTGACTCAATTTTCTTTTGAGGTTGAAGATGTTACATCTAAAACCACGAAATTCCAATTTTCATTTCAAATCAAATCCCATCAAATTAATTTCGACAAACTTCAATCTAAATCGAAACTCCAAATCGAAATCTAAACTCACACATCGAAACTTAAATTGAAACAAAATAAAATCTAAATCGAAATTTCCCGCATCATATGATTTGGAATTCACCTCCTTTTCCTTTCCCCAGCGAGAGTTCAGGAATCTCCAGTGTCAGAGATATGCTTGACACTCTCCAACGGAAACTTTTCCACTTCGTCCTAAGTTTGTCACTTGGACATCTGTGTTGGTTTTGCTGATCGCTTCGGTCAACACCAATACGCGCGGTGTGCTCCGTCGACTCACCACACCTATCGGGGTCCATTTATCGACCTCATTTTCGATGAGGTCTTTTCTTCTTCTTTTAGTACTTAGGATCTAGCCTTAGGCTTTTCCTTCGACTATCTTAGCAGGACTAGAATCGGGATCCACCATCTAGAATTTCAAACCACATCTTAACTCCCCGCAAACTCCACAAACTCGACCGTAGACCCCTAATCACCTAGAGGGTTGAAATCAAATGCGGAAGTTTAAAGGATGAGTTCCCATAGGACTCTTTCGGCCTTAGGATCGCCTCAGGTGGCCTCGGTCCGGTGAAGGGGCTAACTTACACACACACTACACGTATACACTACACTTTCACACACCTCCTAAAACCACACACATACCTAACTTGACCTCCTGACTCATGTAGGTGATTCACATGGATGGTCCTTAACCCCTAAGCCTTGGCTAAGAGGGTTAGGAACAACATAGTGAATGCCTCAGATGAGTCCCTTCATGGCTCATGTGGGCTTGATGTGGCTTCATGGCTCAACCAAAATGATTTCATTCCACTCAAATTTACCCAATCTTCAATTTTCCAAATTTTTGATTTTGACCCCGGACCCTACACCCGCCTAACTTACCCAAAGCCCTCGAAACTACCCAAAATCTCGCAAAATCACCTAAATTACCCAAAATTCCTCAAAATCAATCCCAAACATTCCCACATTACTCAAATTGATCATTCATAGCCAAAAATACCAAAAATTCCAAAAATACCTCCCAATACCCTCCAAATACCCCTCTTGACCCCAAAATCCAAAAATTCAGAAAATTCCCAGAAAATTCCAGAAAATCCCAAATATTCCCAATTTCATTTTGTTCAACTACACCATGGGCCAATTTTGTCAATTTACCCTACTTTTGTCAAAACCCCAATTTGACCCATTTTAACCCTAAGTGAACCCAATGTCAATAACTTAGGTCTTAGGATTAGGGTAGTCGTCGATACGACATAAACCCTCATATTTTCGAGGCTATTTGTGTGATCACATCACACGAATATAGATCCTAATTAATTAAAATTGGGCTGAATTGAAACATTAAATAAATATTAGGGCCTTCCTAAATTCAAGCCAAATAATAGGATAGTCGGGAAATTAGAAGTTCACTTCGAATGCATGATTTCTCCTACCTTTCTTCCTTTGAATTCCCAAATAAAATGTTCCAAATTTGATCCATTTCCCTATTGAAATTCCAATTTCAAATCCTTTAGAAAACCTTAAACTTTGAAATTCTTGAGAAGCGAACTACTTGATTATTATCGAGTTTTCTTAGGTAAATTCACGATCACTTAAGATGTAATTAACTATAAGGGCTTACCCTTATAGGGAATTTTAAGAACCCGAGTAATATAAACCCTGCTTAATTCATTTATATTAAGCGGGGAGAACTGTCGGCTTATAAAATTGGTTCGTAGATGACGGATGTCACAAATCTTAGTTTATTTAGCGGCCCCATCATCAAGCGAGTGTGTCTACTCTCGGGATAGATATCGGTTGTGGTGTGGTGCTCATTTATATAAACTATTCGAGATGTGAGATTACTTTGATTTCATATCTTAAAATTTTTAAAATTATTTTCAAAACACTACTTTTGCGAATCACATATATATGTAAATTAAATTTAAAATTCATAGACAAAGGCGACCCCCCTTTTCAAAATACGACACATAACCTAAAAATATGCCGAAAAAAGAGTAAGGGAAGAGAGAAAAGAGGGAGATAGAAGAGAAAGAAAAAGAGAGAGAAATATAGAGGGGCCAACGAGAGAGAAAGAAATAATGAGTGATGAAATAGAAAGCGAGAGAGTGATAGATCAAGAGGGAGTACGGATAGGCGTTGAAGATTGTGTGGGAGGGAGAGAGGATAAGACGAAATAGAAAGAGAAAGAGAGACTCAAGGAAGATTGAGCAAAAGATAGTGAGTGGGAGGTAGAGAGCGAGGAAGATGTAGAGGATGGTGAATAATTAGCAAGAAAGTGAGCGGGTGAGTGTGAGAGAAAGATATTAAGAAGTGAGAGAGAGAGAGATAGAGAGAGAGAGAGAAAGAGACAAAAGAGTAAGGTTAAGAGAGTGAGATATATGGAGAGAGAGAGAAGGAGAAAGGGAGGGAGGGAGTAAAAGTGAGAGGGGGAGAGAAGTAGGAATGCGTGATAAATAGTGATAAATAATGAGAGAGAGAAAAGGCAAAATGTGGGAAAGACGAGAGGGAGTGGGAGTATCACACTTTAAATCACTTAAATTACATGTATAAAAACATCTATGTATTTTTGGGGCTTTAACATACTAACCCGATATAAATATATGCGTACTAAAATCTTCTTCTCCGGCAACGGCGCCAAAAACTTGACCCGATATAAATATATGCGTAGTAAAATCTTCTTCCTCAAAGAACGAGTGCTAAAAACTTGACCCGAAGTCCTCTGAAGATCAATGTACTAATTAATGCTTTCAAAAATATATGTTATAAATAATAATAGCGACTAGTGTATATAAATATAATTTTATGGAAAATATTTTACACACTAGGGGTTCTACGCAAGTATACGTATCGTTTCAAGTAATATAGGGCTTTGAAACAAAGACTCCAGTATCGATTCCACGAGGAGAGAGTTATAGATCTTTAAATATTTTTATTTTAAAGTATTTTTTTATAATCTTTAATTTACTAGATGCAATAATAAAACAGGAATAAAATAATTGATGTAAATAACAATAAGAAAGCAACTTTCTCCCTTTCAATTAATCCAAGATTTTCTAAGATAATGATAATATTCGTGGAGAATACAAATTTATGGTATTGTGCCAAATAGAAGCATTCATATTCTTTACCCTTTGATCCAGGTGCAAAGAACATTGGCTAGCCTATAGATCAGATCCAGATGTATTGTTAGCAGAATGGGTTAATCTAGACTCACACTACTAAATGTCTAAGGGTGGCTATGGTCGGCCCTACTAGTGACCCTTTCCTTTTCTATAAACCAAATCATAAGAATTTAGTCTGTCACTCTAAAAACGTATCAATTCTACGCCCATTATATAATATCTTCCTATTTATTTGCACTTCACTTTGAATAACCCGCACAAGGCCTTCGACTACCCAATAATTCATGCGATATCTACAAGTTAAGAATTCATCTCCTTCTAGGTCTCAAAACTCTTCAACAGGTTTTAACAATTTAAATGACCAATTTAAATAGTAAATTAAGAACCGGTATTAATATCATCATAATGTTTTGAAAATATATGATTTTTAATTCTCCGTCGAATTTTGTATTATCTTATTTATCTTTTCATAATTGAAAGGAGAAAGTAAAGTAACTACTCGAACACATTGAAATTAAATAACAAAACATAATAAATAAACTTTGAATCAAAATAAAAATACTTATCTTAGATGTTTCTCCTACTGAACTTCTGATTTCTACTGACTCCACAGCGTAATGAACTACAGATGCACCAACTCTTTTAAACTCTGAATACAAACTCTAAAATAAACTCACTAATTTATGAAGGAAAGTAAAAAGGTGGCCCTAATATGATCTCTTTAATTCTCTCTCTAGATTGGACTCAAGATAGGGAGGGGTAGATGGGGCGTTTTTCTCTGAAGGAATACCCTCCTATTTATAGGCTTCAAGGGTTGCCTCAAGGCACCTCTTCAAAATGTGTCAACATTCAATTAATCTTCTAGAAGGTGTGTCTGGCGCCTAGGCGCCGGACACCGCGTCCAGTTCTTCGCACCTCTTCACTTTGGATAGCACCTCTTCGCGATTAAAACCGTTTTGAAGCATCCAAATACATTGTATCACATGTCCTATAAACCAGGAACAACTATCAGTCTTCTAGAAGGTCAAATAACCGCTCACACCGTCAAAATAACCGCCCAAAAGTCGTCAAAACTTAACAGTTTTCTGTATCGAGCTGACGCTTAGGCGCCAGACTCTGGAGCCTAGGCACCAGGCCAGTAATTTTGAAAATTTTGCATTTTGGCTCCATTTTTGCTCCATTTTGCTTCTTTTTGCTCCTTTTTCATATTTTTCTCCTTCTTGAACATTTTTGCATTACCTACATCCAAAAACACAAAAATACATTTCATTAAAGCATAATATCCTTAAAATTTAATAAAAATCAAGGCATAAAAATATGTATTTTTTTCTTGGATCAAAATCCCCCAAACTTAAACGTTACTTGTCTTCAAGTAACCATTTTTACTATATCAAATGTATAACATTTGGAATAAAAAGGTAAATATTTAAGACTCCTTATGATTTTTGATTTTATAAAGGGTTTAGTAAATCATTAACCAAATTTCACTAACTAAGTTTAATTTTAAGAATTTAAAGAATATTCTAACTACCAAATCATAAGACTTCAAAAATTTTTCATTCACTTCGAAAATAATTGTAGTTTATGATATTAAGATCACATAAATTATTCACAAGAAAAAGAACTTCATGAAATTCTTTTCTAATAAAAATACATGCATAAAAATTAAGTAATAAATGTAATCAGTTTTCTTTTTATAAGTTAATTCAAGTGAAGCCAATTTTTGATTAGGCATTTTCTCAAGCTTCTCCTCTTTTTTTTTTTTGAATAGAGGATTAATGTATCTGGATAGCCTGTTAATGGTTTTGAACTTCACTATCCTTAACTTATATTTTCAAACTTATACATTTTCACTTAATTATTATAACATAAATAGATTTCAAAAAGAACTTCAATCTATTCTTTTTCGAGTTATAATTTTTGATTTCTTAATACTTCTAAAATTCAATTATCTCTACTATGAATATAAAAATTTCTTAATCTTATTCTTCTTTAAGTTGAATAATTCTATTCTTAAAATCAATCAAAGTTATTAAAATTTTTGATTAAGTCCACTAAATTATTTATAATTTCAAAAATTTAAGTAATCTTAAATAGATTCTTCATTCCTCATGTTATGTTAAAAAAATTTTTATTTTAAGAAAATATTAGTTCTTTAAGGACAAATAAAATTTAAATTTGAATGTATTTTCTCTTTCTCCCAAACTTAAGTTTTGGTCTATCATAAAAAAAACTTTTTTTTAAAAGTATGAGAGAAAGAAAAACATAATTTTAAAAAGGAATTTTTATAAGTATGTAAAAAAAAATTCAAGAAAGAAAAATTTATTTCTACACATGCTTTTATGAATAATACTAAAATAATGAAGCAGGTATAAAAGTAAGCAGGCTCATTAGTAATTAAATTAAATGACTATACTATTTATAATAACAAAAACAGAACAACAATACTAACTACTAAACGAGTAAGTTCGAAACAGGAATAAACATAAATTTATCCAAATTTCAATCTTAAACACAATACATTAAAAATACTCTAACAACAGTCTTAACACCCAACAATCCACACAAAGTACATAAACAAATCTAAACTAGCAAACAACAAACAACAATCAATACTAGCAATTAAACTAAACTAACAACAGACTTAACACAATTCAGAGGTAAATCAGGCCACTAATCACTGTCTGTAGCCTCAGCATTGTCATCATCACCAAAAGAAAACTCAACATCCTTAGGATCAACATATGGTGAGAAACTAGGAAAGGTAGGAAACTTAACATCATGATCTCCCTTCAGGAATCTAACGAGAGCTTCATCATACTCAGCATCGTAACTACTCTTCCTCTGGGTATACTCATATAAATGATCAATTTTCTTATCAATATAATCAACTCTGCAGTGAGTTTGAAATAACTCATGATGCTGCTCCAGAAATTGATCATGCATTGATTCCCAAAAACTAGATGGTGGCTCAGCAGTAGAAGTAGAAGGTCTACCTGAAGTGTGTGCAGAAGTAGAAGGAGCGGTTGATCTCTTCCCTCGAAGATGATCATATATTCTAACACTCTCCTGCTCAATTGGCTTGGTAGACTTCAGCTTCTCCTCAGAAATATCAGCAGTGACTCCATTACTAACACATAAAGAATAGATCAAAGATGGGAATCCCAGCCCCATAGAAGTGCTGGATCTAGCAGTAGACTCTACAGAATCATAAATGATACTGCCGACATCTATCGGCTTCCTCTCCTGAATGCAATAGTTTAAGATAGCTCGATCTCTAGTGACTTCACTCAGGTGTTTGGAAGGTAGATGTCTAGCAGAAATAAAATAATGCCAAGCCTTTGAAATACCATTTAACTTGGAAGATTTGAAATTTACCCGTTTTTCATTTCAGATCTTCTAGGCTCCAGTGCCGTCAGTCAAATAAGCAATAATCATCTCAAGATCTCTCTCAGATGGAGATAATCCAGAATAGTGGCACTCGATAGTAGGTGGTAGTCCATAAAACACATTAATCCTCTCTAGAGTAAATCCTATTCCAATACCTCTGATGAAGACTTCGTAGTCTTCCGCATCTAAAAAGTTAGCATGAAATTCACGAACGACTGGAATAACACAACAGCAGTGAAATAACAGAATCGTTGCAGTTATGCACAACGATTGTGTTCTCTATCATTTCACCCAGATTGTAAAAGCTTCGCTCCGAGATAAACTTTCTCGACGTTGCAAATTCATGATATCGAAAATGCGCTGCCGCAGTCGCGAACATGCTATTGTCAAAATTTTCTTGTCCCTTCCCTCGCTTAGATTTCGGTGTCATCTAAACGTGAAAGAAAACAAGAAAAAATTTAGGAATCAAATATTCAAACTCTTTTTAAGTTTAAGAAACTTAAAATAAGTTTAAAAATCCAAATAGAATACCTAAAAATCAAAATTTTTCTCAAAATTTCAGTTTTTAGCAAAAAATAGGAAAAACTATGGTGAAAATCGAAAATAAATGGATTAGAGTGTAGATCTGAACTCGAGACGAAGAAATCAAGTGATTTCGCACCCAAATACTTGATGTTTTACCCTCAAAATGGATCTAAGAGGTGTATTTTCGCGAAAATGGGGATGAAGATGAAGCTTAGGCGTCATCCACAGCTAATGGGGTTTATATGGTGTTTTTCGGGTAAGCAGGCCAAACCGGCGCTTAGGCGCCGAATTCTGGCGCCTAGGCGCCAGACTCGCCTTTCACAAAAATCACTCTAAAAATTTTATTTTTCACCAAAATTCATAAATTCAACTTCCAATTACTCGTATTAGAGTAGGGCTTCAGTTTCTAACTTCCAAAACATTTTCCAAAAATTTTAAAAATTAAATATTAAATCCACCAATCAAATACAAGGTTTAAATCAAACTCCTCTAATTTCCATTTATAATCTTCAATATTGGCTCAATACACTTCAGATAAGTATAATATAATGATTCAAGTCCTAACACACAATCAAACAACACAATTTGAAAAGAAATACAATACACATTAAACATGAAAGCAAATACACAAGCAAACACAATCGATTCACTAAATCGATACAACAACTCACTAGATAAATCACGATCTCACCAAATTACTATCTAATTTCCATTATCTTCACAATGAAGATTGCATGGCCTACTAAGGAATAATACTAACGCTCTTGGAAAATCTGTAGCCGTTTTCTCATCGATCCACTTGTTCTTCGCATACATCTCCACTTGAGCATCTTGATAAGCTGCTAGATGATCAAATTGAAGTTTCGCTTGCCATTCCAGATGTTCAATCTGATGATACATCTCATGAAGGCGATCTCCAATGCTTTTGAAATCTGTTCAAATTTATTAAGACGACTAGAAATTTTCTTTGAACTTACAGCAATGAAACAATTGAAGTAGGGTTGAGGATCTTTTGGACCTTTGTCTCTAGCCTCTTCTCCAATATTTCTCCTCTCCATTTCTTCAAAAATTCTCTCTAATCTCTCAAGAATGGAGTGTATGGGTCGATATATTGATTGCTTAGGGATTGGGGACGAAGATGGGTTAATTTAAAGGTGAAAATCATGTAAAAAACTGAAAGTTTTCGGTTTTTACACTACTCAGTAACCGTGGTGCTTAGGCGCCAAATATAGCGCCTAGGCGCCGGACCCATCGACACACAACTTATTCTGGCACCTAGGCACCGAATTCTGGTGCCTAGGCGCCAGAACCATGTTCCACTCCATTTCGCCTAACGTCAAATTTCAAGGTTTCATTCTCCAAAAATAGGTAAATTATAATGATAAGATCGAAACAATCTCAATAACACAATTATACATAATTTAAATGAAGGTTAACTTGATCTCCTTTTCACTCACATATGAAATGGAGTGATCCAAAGTCAAAACTTTATATACTTCAAGATAATTTTTAATTTTATGAAGTTATATAAAATTAGTCAAGACCGAGGCTTAACCATACATCAAAAATGTAAAAAAAACACACTAAAAATAAAAATCTATGGGTTGCCTCCCATTAAGCGTTTGGTTTAATCTCGTTAGCCCGACCTAAGTAATTCTTTAATCAGGTTGACTTAATTCATAAGCCTCTTTATAAATCTTTTTAATGTCTCCCAAATAAGGCTTTAATCTTAATCCATTAACTTTAAAATTTTTTTCTGTTTTGGGGTCTTTAATATCCACAGCTCCATATTGATATACTTTTTCAATTAAATGTGGTCATCTCCATTTTGATCTCAATTTTCCAGGAAAAAGTTTTAAACGAGTATTAAATAGTAATACTTCTTGTCCAGGCTCAAATATTTTTCTTGAAATCTTTTTATTATGTAATACCTTCATTTTCTCTTTATAAATTTTTGCATTATCGTATGCTTCATTTCTTAATTCATCCATCTCATTTAGTTACAATAATCATTTTTCTCCTGCAGTATTCAAATCAAAATTAAACTCATTTATCGCCCAATAAGCTTTATGTTCAATTTCAACAGGTAAGTGACAGTGTTTTCCAAAAACTAATCGGTAAGGTGACATTTTGATTGGTGTCTTATAAGCTGTTCTATAAGCCCATAATGCAAAATCAAGTCTATCAACCCAATCAGTTCTTTTAGTATTAACAGTCTTCTCTAAAATTCTTTTAATTTCTCTGTTTGATACTTCAGTCATTCCACTTGTTTGTGGGTGATATGCTGTTGCAATTTTATGTTTAATTCCAAATTTTTGCAGTAATGATTGAATTCTTATATTTCTAAAATGACTTCCACCATCTGTGATAATTACCTTAGGCATTCCAAATCTTGAAAAAATCATCTTCTTTAAAAATTTAGATACACTTTTGGAGTCACAGTTAGGCAAAGCTACAACTTCAATCTACTTTAAAACGTAATCAACTGCTAATAAAATATAAATTTTTTCAGATGATGGTTCAAATGGTCCCATAAAGTCTAAACCCCATACATCAAAAATTTCAACTTCCAATATATAGTTTAAGGGCATTTCATCTTTCTTGGATATATTTCCCATTTTTTGACGTCGATCATATGTTTTAACATAATGTCTCACATATCTGAATAAAGTAGGTCAATAAAATGCTGAATTTAAAATTTTAAATGCAGTTTTATCTATTCCAAAGTGTCCTCCAAAATTGGAATCATGACATTTTTGAATAATAGCAAAAGTTTCTTCATAAGGTACACATCTTCGAATTATAGAATCTCTTCTTAATTTAAATAAATGAGGATCTTCCCAAATATAATATTTAGCATCATTTTTAAATTTCTTAAAAAAATTTTTATCCAATCCATAAGGTAGAATATTGTTAACTAAATAGTTAACTATATCTGCATACCAAGGTGTTTGGTATCCTTGAATAACATATAAATGTTCATCAGGAAATTTCTCATTTATGTTTTTTTCAGTAATAACATCATTCTTAATTCTAGATAAATGATCGGTAATTTGGTTGTCTGTTCCTTTTCTATCCACTATTTTAAAATCAAATTCTTGTAGAAGTAAAACCCATCTTATTAGTCTAGGTTTAGCATCCTTTTTTGACATTTGATATTTAATAGCGGAATGATCAGAATGAACTATGCATTTAGTACCAAGAAGATAAGGTATAAATTTATCAAAGGTATATACTATAGCTAGAAGCTCTTTCTCAGTAGTAGTGTAATTTCTTTGAGTTTCAGTAAGAGTTTTACTAGCATAATATATAACTTTGAAAATTTTCTCATATTTTTGTCCCAATACAGCTCCAATTGCAAAATCACTTGCATCACACATTAATTCAAAAGATTTATTCCAATTAGGTGCAACAATGATAGGTGCAGTAATTAATTTTTCTTTTAAAATATTAAAAGCATTAACATAGTCTTTGTTAAATTCAAATTTAGCATCTTTTTCCAATAAATGACAAAGATGTTTAGCAATTTTAGAAAAATCCTTTATATATCTTCTATAAAATCCAGCATGACCTAGAAAACTTGTCACATCAGTAACAGTAGTAGGTTATTGTAATTCAGCAATAATTTTCACTTTTGCTTGATCTACTTCCATCCCTTTTTGTGAAATCTTGTGACCAAGTACAATGCCTTCTGTGACCATAAATTGACATTTTTCCCAGTTAAGAACTAAGTTTGTTTCTTCACATCTTTTCAGAATTTTAGAAATATTTTCCAAACAAGATTCAAAAGAAGTTCCAAAGACTGAAAAATCGTCCATGAATATTTTAATTCCTTTGTCAATCAAATCACAAAATATTGACATCATACATCTTTGAAAAGTTGCAGGTGCATTACATAAACCAAAAGACATTATTCTAAAGGCAAATGTTTCATAAGGACTTGTAAATGTTATTTTCTCTTGGTCCTCATGAGCGACAGGTAATTGATGATAACCAGAATATCCATCCAGAAAATAGAAATATGAGTGTCCAGCTAATTTATCAAGCATTTTATCCAAGAAAGGTAAAGGAAAATGATCCTTTCTAGTGGCGTCATTTAATTTCCTATAATCAATGCAAATTCGCCATCCAGTAATTCGACTTGTAGGAATTAGTTCATTTTTATCATTGACAATGACAGTTACTCCTCCTTTCTTCGGAACACAATGAATAGGACTACTCATTGGTTATCCGAAATAGGATAAATAATACCAGCATCTAACCATTTAATAATTTCTTTTTTAACAACCTCTTTCATGATAGGATTTAATTTTCTTTACAGTTTAATAGTAGGTTTAAAATTTTCTTCAATTAAAATTCCATGCATACAAATGGACGGGCTTATTCCTTTTATGTTAGCAATTGTCCAACCAAATGCTTTCTTATAATTCTTTAACACTCCTATCAATTTTTCTTCTTGATGTTTACTTAGCTCAGAAGAAATAATAACATGTAAAGTTAATGAATTTCCTAGAAATGCATACTTTAAATGTGAAGGTAACATTTTTAATTCCAGTTCAGGGGCTTTTTTAATTGATGGTAAAAGTATATCATTTTGAGTTATGTTCAAAGTTTCCCAATTATCTTTAATATAATGAGTTTCTTTTTCTTTCAGTTCTTCATCTTCATCGGTTAATAATTCAAATTTTTTTTCAGAAATGACTTTACATTTTTCTTGATAATGTTTCTCAATTAAATAATCAATTATATCCATTTGATAACATTTTTCTTTATCAAGGTACTTCATTGATTTAAGGACATTAAATTTAATCTCTTGATCATTAACTGTCATGGTTAATTCTCCTTTTTGCACATCAATCATAGCTCGTTCGGTCGCTAGAAAAGGTCTTCCTAAAATAATAGGTATTTCTTTATCTTCTTCCATATCAAGTACAATGAAATCTACAGGGAAGATAAATTTATCTACTTTAACAAGAACATCCTCTATAACTCCTTTAGGGTAAGTGATAGATCTATCGCCTAACCGAAGGGTTACAGCTATGGGAGTAATCTCTCCTAAATTCAACCTTCGAAAAATAGAAAATGACATGAGATTAATACTTGCTCCTAAATCGCATAAAGCTTTTCCACAAAACTTTTCTCCAATAAGCACAAGGTATAGTAAAACTTCCAGATCTTTAAGTTTTTGATGTAATTTCTTTTGAATTATTGCACTACATTCTTCACTTAATGCAACAGTTTCAAAAGCTTCAAATTTTTGTTTCTTACTTAAAATGTCTTTCATAAATTTTGCATAATTTAGCATCTGTTCCAAAGCTTCAGCAAAATGTATGTTTATTGTAAATTTCTTAAAAATCTCAAGGAACTTAGAAAATTGATGATCAAGCTTCTACTGTTTAAGTCTTTGAGGAAAAGGTGGTGGTGGTTTTTCAACTTCCATATTAATAGAAATATCAGTTTGATCTTTATTAGGAGGATTTTCTTTAGATTTTTCAATCTCTTCAACCTCAATCTCATTTTCAATTTCATTCTGCAGTCTTTCTTTTAATTCCTTTCCACTTCTAAGTTGTACAGCTTTAACATGTTCATGCTCTTTTCCAGCTTCTTTGGATTGATTTCAACATTACTAGGAAGTGTTCCCTGGGGTCTATAATTAATTAAATTAGCGATTTGTCCCATTTGATTCTTAATATTACGAATAGCAGTGTTTTGATTTTGTAATTAATTACTTAGTTGTAAAATTTATTCTTCTATAGATAACTTTTTCTGTTGATTGTTAAATCCTGGTGGTTTATATTTTGAATTAACTTGATTATTTCAATTTCTAGTGGGATGAGATTGATTATTACCCCATTGTTGTGAATTATTCCAGTTAAAATTAGGATGATTTTTTCACCCAAGATTATAATAATTTGAATAAGGATTATTTTTACTAGCAATAGCTTGTAAAGTTTCAATAGTTTGAGAATCTTCAATATTAACAGAGTTATTATGTGATATATTAATAGTAAAACTATCTAATTTCTTAGACATTGCTGCTACTTGTGAAGCTAAAATAGAAAAGGCTTCATTATCATGAATACTTGTCATTCTTTTAGATTAATCCTTTCAGAAGGCCATTGAAAATTATTTGTTAGCCATTTCTTCAATTAAAGTGTAAGCTTCTTCAAATGATTTAGACATTAAAGAACCTCCAGCAGCAGCATCAATAATTAATTTTAAAGATCTAATTAATCCATTATAAAATGTTTGAATAATTAACCAATCAGGTAAAGCATGATGAGGATATTTTCTTAATAGTTCTTTAAATCTTTCCCAAGTTTCATAAATTGTCTCCCCGTCAAATTGACTAAATGAAGTAATATCATTTCTTAATTTTGCAGATTTAGAAGGAGGAAAATATTTAGCAAGGAATTTTTTTGCCATTTCAGCCCATATTTTAATAGAACCTGTTGCTAATGAGTTCAGCCACATCTTTGCTTTATGTCTTAAACAAAAAGAAAAGAGTCTAAGCCTAATAACATCATCAGAAACATTATTATATTTAAAGGTAACACAAAGTTCTAAAAAACTAGCAAGGTGTTGTTGACCTCATTTCTGATGAGGTCTTCTCCTCTTCTTTTTTTAAGATTTCAGATCTAGCCTCAGCTTTTCCTTCGATCTGTCTTAGAGGATTAGAATTGGGACCCACCACCTAGAATTTCAAACCACTTCTTAACTCCCTGCAAACTCCACAAACTTGACTGTAGACCCCTAATCACCTAGAGGGTTGAAATTAAATGTGGAAGTTTAAAGGATGGGTTCCTATAGGACTCTTTGGCCTTAGGACTGCCCTGGGTGGCCTGGTCTGGTGAGGGCTGACTTACACACACCTTACACTTGTACACAACACTTTCACACACGTCCTAAAACCACACATATACCCAACTTGACCTCTTGACTCATGAAGGTGATTCACATGGATGGTCCTTAACCCCTAAGCCCTTGGCTAAGAGGGTTAGGAACATCATAGTGAATGCCTCAAATGAGTCTCTTCATGGCTCATGTGGGCTTGATATGGCTTCATGGTTCAACCAAAATGATTTCATTCCATGTACATTTACCCAATCTTCAATTTTCTAAATTTTCAATTTTTGACCCCCGGGACCCTACACCCGCCAAACCTACCAAAAACCCTTGAAATTACCCAAATTTTTCAAAAAATCTCCAAATACCAAAAATTCCTCAAAATTAATCCTGAACATTTTCTCACCACTCAAATTGATCATCCATAGCCAAAAATACCAAAAATTCCAAAAATACCTCCCAATACCCTCCAAATACCCAAAATGCCCCTCTTGACCCAAAAATCCAAAAATTCCGAAAATTCCCAGAAAATTTCAAAAAATCCCAAATATTCCCAATTTCATTTTATTCAACTACACCATGGGCCAATTTTGTCAATTTACCCCAATTTAGTCAAAATCCCTAATTTGACCCATTTTAACCCAAAGTGAACCCAATGTCAAACCAAACCTACCCAATTGACCCAAATTCTGGTCCAATTCAATTCTAAACTTCAATTAAACATTCCCAACACCAATATAGACTAAATCCAAGTCCAATTTGATTGACATTTGAATCCAATTTCACTTTTGGCATTAAAGCACAATTTGGACCCATGACCCAAACCTAGCCCAAACCAAACCAATTTAACTCCAATTAACCCCAAATCTTTTCTAAACCTTCCCTAACATCCCCACAAACAAAACACTAACATGATTTGCCCAAAATTTGGATCCAAACCCCACTCAAATTCAACCTAAAACCAAAAGGCCCAATTTTGACCTAAATCCACCCCTAACCCAAATGAGCCCAAATCCCAAAATTAAAATCCAACCAAAGTTGGAACCTCTTTCAAACACTCCCATAAACATTTCCCAACATCAATTTAACATCAATTTCAACCCTAGCCCAACATTGGCCCAAGTTAGCCCAATTTGACAAACATAGGCCCATTTATCAAATCAACCCAAATTCAAACCCAAATCAAACCCAAATCACTCCAAACTTGTTTCAAATCAATCATGACACATCCTTAAGCCAAACCCAACAATTATTTGGCCCAAGCCTTTACCAAACTTTCATCCTAAAATCCATTTTAAAATCCAAAAGCCCACTTCCCTAAACCATTTTAAAAGCCCATCTTCATTAAATTTTAAAAGCCCAAACTCATCCTAAAGCCCACATTACAATCTCATCCCATCACCACTCCATTAATATCATCCCTTAAGTCCTAAATCAATCATAAAATGGTTCCAAATCAAGCCATATGCCAAATCACCCCTAAATTCCAAAAATCCCTAAAATCCATTTCCATATAAATAAGCCAAGCCATCCCCAAGTCAAATGGAGTCCTTGAAGCCATGCACAAGCCACATGAAGCCATGGGATCCACTTTACACATCATCATACTATTAATTGCAAAAGGAGGAGCCTCTTTTAAGCCCCCTTAAAAAGGTTTTAACCCTTTTAATGCTTCACCTTAATCCATGATTAATCAAAATATTCATGGATGGTGACTTCTCTACCCCTTTCCTAGCTGATTCATATGATCCTCCCTCAGCCCAAATCAGCCATGGGGAGGTGAACCAAGCCCATTTCCATGGGTTGACCAAACCAAGTGCAAAAGAAACCACCTCCCCATGCCATTTTGATCCAACCACTTTACACATGTAAGGCTTCAATCGAATTCACCAACTTCAACCCCCGACCTCCCCGACCTCGAGGGTGACCTCGCCCGCCGGCTAGCCACCTAGCCGCCGGAAAATGCCATGGCTGAGACATGGGGAGGAGCTAAACTTTGGAATTCTACCTTGCTGAGTTGCCCCATGCCCAATGGCCACCATGGCTATTCTTCCCTTGACCTAAGCAGCTGATCCCAAGTCCTAACTCCCCCTGGGAGGCCCTCCAGCCTCTCCTATTTAAACCCCACCTCTCTCGGCCATGAAAGAGGTGCTGAATCAACCTTAAGGAAACTATGCCAAAATCACTCCAGACTCTCCCCACACCTAGAGCACTTCATCCCCACTGTCCTCCTGCCCTAATCCCCACTAATTGGGCTCAATTTTGGAGCTTAATTCTCAGGCCAGAACAGGACATTCCCAAATCCTTCACCAAAGTCAAATTAAACTCACCTACACCTGCACAAGGTTGAGAGGAGAAGTTCCCCAGTGAAAGCCCCCTCTCCAGGCCATCCATCTGTTCCAGACTCCAAAGGTTGAAATCGGGCTTGGTCAAAATCATACCTAGACAATTCACCAGGCCAGAAAACTTCATCTGAAGCTTGCTTGGACCCAATCGAAGGTGACACAACCCTCAGATCGAAGCCACACTTCTCTGAGCAAAGGTAGGGTCTCACTCTTCTTCCTGAGCTTCTGAACATTCTCTATTTTTATTGAATCAATTTCATGCTACATAAACCATATGGATGTGTTCGTCTCTTCGAGACGAATCCATAGAGCACAAGAACACGAAAATCCGTTGAGAAATGAGTGAGTTCTTAGTGGCTTTAGTGTGGACGGCTCTCGTGCCAGGAGGCTTGGGGATGATGAACGGATGTCGTTCATTCAATACACGCGCGGATGGACGGCTCAGATCAGGTCGGATCAGTGGATGATACGCGGAAGGTGGGACCCGGGCTGCTGACTCAAGTGGCAGCGTCGAATGGGAGCGCGCCGCGTGGTCGTTCGGAGACGCCGAGGATGACAGGGCGCCGCGCTGGATAAGTAGGAAAAAAGGCATTTTCTTATTTATTTAATTCCCTAAACTTCAAAAATACATAACTTTGTGTAGAAAAATCAGAAAAATAAAATAAAAATATCCTCTTGCTCAGTGAACAAAGGAGAATAATGTGGAAAAGAAATCATTTAATTTCATTGAGTATTTGATTTTTAATAATTTATTTACTCTCTGTACTATTTTAATTCTCCATGCATGTATACAATTCACCATGACATGAGACCATAGGAATTTTAAAGCCTCTGAATTTGGGAATATTCCCTGAATTTTCCAAAGTCAGAGGCCACCCCTATGAAGAGTTATTGATTTTTCAATTCTAGGTCACTATTCTGAATATTTTAATTCCAATAATTAGCATGTTGTGAAATAAATTCTAGGAAAATTTGAGGATGTTTCTTATGACTAGAGAACTCTAGGAAAAATAGGCTTTGAATTAATCCACTTGGAATAACCCTAATTGGCTCAAACACCCAAAATAGGTCCTTAATTAATTAGAGCTAATCATACATCAAATTGACTTAAAATTAATTCTCCACTGACCTTTAGGATTAGAGGAACCCACCATAAAAAATTGAAGTCAATTGGACTTGGTTAGCCCTACCAAATGGGTTGATTAAGCCATTTAGCCAACTTAAACTTTAAACATTCATAACTTTCAAAATACTTTTCAAAAATTCACCAAATTGGTTTTGGAGCCTCTATGATATCAAGGGAATTTAAAAAAATTAAAATTGTAATTTTCTAAAAAAAGTTGATTTTTTGCATTATTTTAATATTTTTAATAATTAAAAAATAATAAAAATCACAAAAATAATAAAATTCACCAAAATGTTATATTTTGAATTTTAATCACTTAGGAACAAACTCCATATTTTTCTTAGGTCCCTATGATGAGATATTAAATTTTAAAGCCCTAAAGTAATTTTAAAATTAAAAAAATGTATTTTCTAGTACTTCCATTAAAATAATTCTAATAAATCAAAGAAAAATCAAAAAATTACAAAAATTGGTTCTCTGGTTTCCTTGATATTAGAGAGATTTTTAAAAAATATAAAATTCATTTTTCAATCTTTATTTTATTTTTAAATTAATTAATACTCCAAAACTCAAAATAATTATAATAAAAATAATATAATTCAAAAAATCACCAAAATTGGTCCAAGTGGTCTTCTAATCATTAGGAATGTTCCATAATTTTCTTAAGGACAAAAACTTTTCCTTGGTCATGTTGATGAATTTTCCTTGAAAGTCCTTATTTTCCACAAAAAATAATTATATAAATAAATTAAATACAGAAAAATCACATTTTCTCCTCTAATGTCTTGATTGACATATGAGTGAAGCCACATAAAAATTTCAAATTCATTTAAGCTCAATTTAGTGAGTTATGAAATTAGTAAGTTTAAAGGGCAAAATAAGTAATTAAAATTTTAACCTATAATTAAAAATTTTAGGTTTAATTAAAAGGGTGGGTAAAATATTTGATACTAAGTTGATTTTGGATGTTTGAAACTTAGGTATTTAAAGGGTAGAAACCTACCAAATAATTTGAAAGTAACCAAAATAAACCTTAATTAAATAATTAATTAAATTTGGAAGAATAATAAAAAAAATTAGAATTATTAAAATAGGGGTATTATTAGGAAGAAATTTATTCTTTAATCTAAAAATCCCTAAATTAATTACCTCAATAATATTCAACTCCTAATTAAAATGATAATCCAAATTCAAAACTTAAAATACTTAATCATTAAATTAAATTAAAATTAAAACATTTAAATTAAATCCTTTTAAAATTTCAATTAAATTAACACTTTAACAATTAAAATTAAATCATCCCTAAAGCATAATATATATATATATATATATATATATATATATATATATATATATATATATATATATATAATATAATATTAAATTAAAATTAAAAAAATAATAATAAAATTAAATTAAAATTAAAAATAAAACCAAATTAAAATTTAAATTAAATTAAATTAAATTAAATTAAATTAAATCACATTAAATTAAATTAAATTAAAACATATTAAGTTAAATTAAATTAAATAAAATAAAAAATAATAATAAAATCAAGTTAAAATAAAAATAAAATTAAATTAAATTAATAAAATCAAATTAAATTAAATTAAATTAAATTAAATTAAATTGAATTAAATATAACATCACTTAAGACATAAAAAATTCAAAAATAAAACTAAAACAACTTGAACACTATTCCAAACTTAAAACCATTAATTGAAATTAAGTTAAATCACAAATCATTCGAACGTTAATTTGCCCTCAAAAGCTCATGATGTCATAACTCTTAAACTGAGTGCTAAGTGAAGTGTTATTTCACTCATAGGATATTCAAATGTCCTAGTTCACTCGGGTAAGATAACAAAACTCGAACTCCTGGATAATTGATTCATTATATAATTAAATTCTCTCGGACTTAAAACAATCCTAAAAGTATTGAAAAGATGTTTAAGATTCATCTTAAGCACTTCCTCGATACGATAGGATGTTTATAAGAACAATCGAACTTAATTGTTCTTTGATGAAGAAAATCGTCCTCAAACCAAAACACAAGAACCTAGACGTCATAGGAAATGACTAGCTATAGGATTAGGAGCTTGGTAGAAAACCATAACCCTTCCCTTAGCTTTACTGAGGAACTTGCTTTAAATGCTTAAATATTCTAAATTGTGTTTAAGTGCAGCTCTGGATGACGGGAAGACCCTCCAGATACGCTTTTATTTTATTGCAATTTACTTTCTTGCAATTTACTTTATTGCAAATGCACTTTACTTTTCTTGCATGATAAACAACTGTTGCATGAAAACCCACACCTTTAGGGTAGCCCCTAAAACTGAAACCAAAACTAAATTAAAAGTCATTACAAGATAAAATTCACCGCCACAATATTTCAAAATATAAAACAACTCAAAATTTAATCATAAACAAAACAACAAAACCACAACTACAACTAAATTAAAATGTCTTGTTGGATGATCGGGAATACCTCGGATGATGTAACCTACGTGTTGCTAACGGGATTTCCCACGGTCTAAATGAAAGTGTGGAACTCATTTAGTTGAGTTTAGCAAATTCATCTGGACTAAGTGAATCCGATAAAAATAACGATGCCGGAAGGATGGAACCGTGGGATCTTAACCGGTGTTGTTATAATCAACTTTAAGATTTGTTTTAATTAAAACATAAAAAACACTTGGATTTTAAGATTTCTAAAACCAAACTCCTCTCTTTTCTTTTGATTACAATCTTATAAAACTAAACCCTCTCGCAACAACAAGAAGCTCGGAGCATGGTGGGCAAGCACGGCCATCGTCATTAAGAAAACCTAAGTCTACTTCAAAAAAACTTTCTTAGAATTAAATAACCAAGCCATAGGATTTCGAGGTAGTTTGCTTAGTGCAACATAAATCCTCAACCTTTTGTTAGGCATTTGCATTGCAAATTAAGCCCTAACCGGTCTTAGGACTCCGAGGTAGTTGTTCGATACGACATAAACCCTCACATCTTCGAGGCTACTTGTATGATCATGTCATACAAACATAAGTCCTAATTAATTAAAATTGGCAAGATCAAAACATTAAATAAACATTAGGACTTTCCTAAATTCAAGCCAAACAATAGGATAGTCGGGAAATTACCGAAGTTCACTTCGAATCTGTAATTTCTCCTACCTTCTTCCTTTGAATTCCCAAAACAAAATGTTCCAAACTTGATCCATTCCCTATTGAAATTCTAAAATTAAATCCCTTGAAAACTTAAACTTTGAGATTCTTGAGAGCAGTAACTACCGATTATTATCGAGAGTTTTCTTAAGTGATTCCCGTCACTTAAGATGTAATTAACTATAGTGGGCTTGCCCTTATAGGAATTTTAAGAACCTGTGTAATATAAACCCGCTTAATTCATTTATATTAAGCAGAGAATTTGTCGGCTTATAAAATTGGTTCGTGCACCAAACGGATGTCACAAATCTCCTAGTTTATTTAACCGAGCCCCATCATTAGCAAGCTGTGTCTATTCTTCGGGATAAATACACGATTTGTGATGCGGCGCTCGTTTATATAAACTATCTGGGATGTGAGGTCGGTTTGATTTCATATCTTAAAATTATTTTCAAAATTAAATACTACTTTTCAAATTATTTATTTAAATTAAATTAAAAATTCGCCGACAATTTCTGTAGGCAACCTATTTTCAAAAATATAACACTCAACCTAAAAATATGCCGACAGGTGTAAATTTGGATCCTCATTTGGTGTTCCACCCAATTGATTGTTTTGAGCCATTTGAATTATAGACAGTTTAAGCTCAAAAGAATTAGCATCTACAGTGGGTATTTGAATACTACTATGAAGTTCATCAACTGTAGAGTTAGCATAATCCCTTAATGGTTTATAAACATTTTGATCATTAATTTCAATCGGATTTTGTAAACCGTTATGTAAATTAGTCATTTCTTAAAATTTTCGAGTTTGTTTTTCTTTTTTAATTCTTCCGATAGCTTCTTTCTAATTCAGAATCTAAAGGTATTAATCCTTCAGCATCCGTAACTACACATAAAAAATCAATTAAGCAAGAGTTAAAATAAATATTATTATAATATATATGTTTTTTTTATAAAGAAAAATGAATAAAATAAAAATATTTAAAATCTAAAAGTTTGCCTCTGCTCTCCCCGGCAACGGCGCCAAAAACTTGACCCGATATAAATATATGCGTACTAAATTCTTCTTCCCCGGCAATGACGCCAAAAACTTGACCCAATATAAATATATGCGTACTAAAATCTTCTTCCCCGGCAACAGTGCCAAAAACTTGACCCGAAGTCCTCTGAAGATCAATGTACTAATTAATGCTTTCAAAAATATATGTTATAATTAATAATAGCGAGTAGTGTATATAAATATAATTTTATGGAAAATATTTTACACACTAGGGGTTCTACGCAAGTATACGTATCGTTTCAAGTAATATAGAGCTTTGAAACAAAGACCCCAGTATCGATCCCACGAGGAGAGAGATATAGATCTTTAAATGTTTTTATTTTAAAGTATTTCTTTTATAATCTTTAATTTACTAGATGCAATAATAAAGCAGGAATAAAATAATTAATGTAAATAGCAATAAGAAAGCAACTTTCTCCCTTTCAATTAATCCAAGATTTTCTAAGATAATGATAATATTCGTGGAGAATACAAATTTATGGTATTGTGCCAAATAGAGACATTCATATTCTTTACCCTTTGATTCGTGTGCAAAGAACATCAGCAAGCCTATAGCATCGAGTCCGGATGTATTGTTAAGTAGAATGGGTTAATCTAGGCTCACACTACTAGATGTCCAAGGGTAGCTATGGTCGGCCCTACTAGTGACCCTTTTCTTTTCTATAAACCAAATCACAATAATTTAGTCTGTCACTCTAAAAACTTATCAATTCTATGCCCATTATATAATATCTTCCTATTTATTTGCACTTCACCTTGAATAACCCGCACAAGGACTTCGACTACCCAAGGATTCATGTGATATCTACAAGTTAAGAATTCATCTCCTTCTAGGTCTCAAAACTCTTCAACATGTTTTAACAATTTAAATAGTAAATTAAGAACCGGTATTAATATCATCACAATGTTTTGAAAATATATGATTTTTAATTCTCCGACGAATTTTGTATTATCTTATTTATCTTTTCATAATTGAAAGGAGAAAGTAAAATAACTACTCAGAACACATTGAAATTAAATAAAAAAATATAATAAATAAACTTTGAATCAAAATAAAAATACTTATCTTTAATGTTTCTCCTACTAAACTTCTGAATCCTACTGACTCCACAGCATAATGAACTACAGATGCACCAACTCTTTCAAACTCTAAATACAAACTCTAAAATAAACTCACTAATTTATGAAGGAAAGTAAGAAGGTGGCCCTAATATGATCTCTCCAATTCTCTCTCTAGATTGGACTCTAGATAGGGAGGAGTAGATGGGGCGTTTTTCTCTGAAGGAATACCCTCCTATTTATAGGCTTCAAGGGATGCCTCAAGGCACCTCTTCAAAATGTGTCCACATTCAATGAATCTTCTATAAGGTGTGTCCGGCACCTAGGCGCCGGACACCGCGTCCTGTTCTTCGCACCTCTTCACTTTGGATCACACCTCTTCGTGATTAAAACCATTTTGAAGCGTCCAAATACATTGTATCACATGTCCTATAAACTAGGAACAACTGTCAATCTTCTAGAAAGTCCAATAACCGCTCACACCGTCAAAATAACCGCCCAAAAGTCGTCAAAAACTAAATAGTTTTCTGTATCGAGCTGGCGCTTAGGAGCCGGACTCTGGCGCTTAGGCGCCGGACTCTGGCGCCTAGGTGTCAGGCCAGTAATTTCGAAAATTTTTTATTTTGGCTCCATTTTTGCTCCTTTTTCATATTTTTCTCCTTCTTGAACATTTTTGAATTACCTACATCCAAAAACACAAAAATATCTTTCATTAAAGCATAATATCCTTAAAATTTAATAAAAATCAAGGCATAAAAATAGATATTTTTTTCTTGGATCACATACATAACACCCAGTTCCTATGTATTTACATGTCTGAAATGTAAGGCTTAGCTTTTGTACTTTTAATTGACAAATATTTTATATCAAATAA